>JANSVB020000338.1:21259-52504 GCA_025504935.2 Erythroxylum haughtii
ATACAACTTTTCGTCTTCAGCCGTATGATCCAAAGGAAAGGGACAAAATGTCCCTTTGTGTACATTTCTTCTGTGGCAATCTTTTTGGCTTATCAAACTAATTTGAGAGTAAATTTTTAGGGAAAACTTAATAAACTAGTAATTGTATGCAACTGAAAATTTGGTTGATGAGGGTCTTTGACAACTTATAATAATTGTAATATTTTAATTGTTTACATAAAGTGATTAAAGTATAATTAATGATTAGAAAATTGAATTGGTTTTTTCATGTAAATTTTTATTTAATTTTTCACTTATTTATTTTATTTTAATAACTTTTATTGTTAAAAATTAATCATTTTATTAATTAATCAATTAGTTTTAATAAACTAATTAAATTTTAAAAATTAAAATGATTTTTATTGAATAATTTTTAATTAAAATTTAAGTTTTTGTGAATAAATATAATCTCATTTTAATTATATTTAGATGATTTAATTCATATATTTTTAACTTTTTTATTTTACCAATTTAATTTTCTAGTCTAATTTTTAAACATGTAATTTAATAATAGTATTAATGCATTCGGCAATGAAACACGTAATTTACCATAGGCTGTGAAGAACTTATCTTGACTTAAATTAGTCCATCAAACGCATTATGAGAATTACAAAAGCAGCAACTTCTTTCAAAGTGATTGAATATAATTAGTTATTACCCCTTAAGTAAGAACAAATATAAATATAATTCACCAAACAAACAAATCCATCATTAAAAGAAGTTAACTCATAGAAGTGTGTATGTATTGCAAAAGCAGAAATAAGCTTAAGATTAGCAAATTGGAGTTAACTCAACCCGACTGACCCAAAACAATCTTAGTCGATATGGTAAAATAATGTTATTTGAATTAGTAAAATGTCTTTGACCAAAAAAAAAAAAAAGTAAAATGTCGATTAATTTCAATTTGATCTAATTTTAATCAAGACGAATTTAAATTACACACGGAAGAATTAGTCTTGGGCAATTCACTGTCAACTTCAAATAAAACCCGATTAAAGCAATGGTTAAAATATTTAATCAATCTGACTAATCTTTTAGTTTAATTTTTAATTTTTTGACCTATTTTAATATATTTTGTTGTTAAAAATTTATCAATTAATTAGTTTATTTTTAAATTCATAAATTAAAATAATTAATTTTTATTTAATAAAATTTTAATTAAACTTCAAGAGTTTTTTTGAAAATAAGTATAATATTATAAAATATATTTCAAAATTTTAAATTTAAATTTAAATTTAAATTATTTTATAATAGTTTAATATCACACCTATCTTTGCACCCTTAAATCTATTTTTTTATTATTGGTTTAAGATTTTTTTTTGGTAGGATAAAAGTGAGCAATGCTCACAAAAGTAGAAAACTACCTAACATAAGATCCCTATTAAATCGTGATCAAGCCATCTACAAACACTATGAGAAACTTGTCTCAAAACATGAAAACTAGGAGGAAAATCAAAAGCGAGGTGGAAGAGGGAGTCGGCGGCAAAATTCTCTTCTCTATAGATGTGAGTGAGCTTCATATTATTAAAGCGCTTCAATACGTCGATTATTCTATTAACAAGAGACAAAAAAAACCTGAATTTGCTTGGACATCACCGGTCAACATCTTCACATTATTAAATCATTGTATTAATTATTAAGTGCCTGTTTGGATGACTTATATCAGTAGAGCTTTTGTTAGTAAAACTTTTTTTAGAAGAGTTTTTCTAAGAAGTCAGTTGACTAATTTACTGTCAATAAAAAAATGAGCTTTTTTTAAAGAGCTTCATACAGTAGATTGTTTGGTAACATAAAAAAAAGTACTTTTAATTTTAACTATATTTTATTTTGTAATAAAAATAATTTATGCATATAAATATTATTTAAAATATATTAAATAATATTTACAACACAATTATTAATTATTATATAATTTTAAACCATATGAAACATAAATGAAAATATATCTAACCAAATCTTTTATATGGATTATAACATAAGTAAAAATAATATAAAAAATAAATATTAAAACATATAAAAAGTTAAATAATATTATATAACTTTAAAAATAAACGTAAAGATGAGTTTGTGGATATTGTAAAAATTACGTGTAAAACATAAGAACAAAAGAGACTAAAAATAGGCTCATTAATTTATCTGAAAAATTTACATAAGAAAGTATTTTTTTAAGAAGCTTTAAATTTGAATTTTTTAAAAAACTATATTTTGACTGTCAAAAAAATTATACCTATTAAATAAGTACTTTTTAATTTTATAACCAAACGTTTGTTTTCTAATAACAAAGTGGAGAAAAGTATTTATTTACATGTCAAAAAGTTCATCCAAATAGAATTGGAAAAAAGAATAGGAATGTGCTAATATTCAAAATAAATTTGGTTTTGCGTGTTATATGTATTCAAATTGTGATTCTATATTTTAGTGGGGCTATAATAAATGACGCAGCCAAAAGAAGTAAAGATTTGAATTTTTGAATCGGATCTTCTTCATTTGTCGGGGAAGATGGCGGATCCATCAACGGGGCTGCTACTGGCGGCATCTGGCGGCGACACAGTGAAGGTGTTCGATACGACGGTCGGAACAGGAGATCCTTGTATCTTAACTTACACTCCTTCACCTGGCTTCCTGGTCAACTCAGTCAAGTGGAATCACACTAGTCAGTCTCACTCACTCACTATATCTTTACATTTTCTTTGTTTATTTAATACGAATTATGTCTTTGATCTTCAAGTTTTGGGTATACTTGCGTAATTGCTTGGAGATTGGGTGGTAATTCATTAGTTAGTAAAAATTTCCGGATTTTCCCAGATTTGGTGTTGGCGAGTGCTGGAGACGACAAGAAGGTGTCGTTATGGGGGAAAAATGGGCAGAATATGGGGACCATTCCTGTTTCTGGGACCGATAGTGGAGATAATATTGAGGTGATGATTTCTTTTGCATGTTGCATGTTGCATTATTTGCAGTTAACTCTTTGCTTCTGTGTTTATATTATTGAGAGCGAGGGCTTCCTTTCTCAAATGCATTCTTTAATTTGTTGATATGTGTCTGTAGGAATCTATATTAGCTATTAGCTTTAGTAACAAGGGTTCCAGATACATATGTTCTGGGGGAAGTGGGCAAGTTGTAAGGATATGGGATCTGCAGAGGAAGCGCTGTATTAAATGGTTGAGGGGTCATACCACTACAATAACAGGTGCTATGTACAATTGTAAAGATGAGCATCTGGCTTCTATAAGTTTAAGTGGGGATCTTATTCTTCATAACCTGGCATCTGGTGCTAGGGCAGCAGAACTGAAGGATCCCAATGAACAGGTTGTTTAGTTTGTTGAATTAGGATGCTTGTTGTTTCTATTTCTGTTTTTTCTTTTTTGTTGCTAATAGCTTGTCTGGTGGTTTTAAGACCAGGTGCTGAGAGTGCTTGATTATTCTCGGATTAGCCGGCATCTATTGGTTACTGCAGGTGATGATGGATCTGTACATTTATGGGATACAACTGGTCGCAACCCGAAGGTTTGTACTGTTAATCCAAAACTAAAGCACGGCTTGATGAGTTCCTACATTAGAATAACTTTCATACATCATTGGCTCATATCATATCTTGGCTGCTGTTTTGAGGGTAGATCCTTATATTGGAATTATAGCTGCTTTTATGTCATATAAAGACCTCAAGGAGATAAAGTTCTTTAGTGTTCTTTTGCATTTGTATTCAGAAAAACCTCAGTTTGATGGCTTCGTGTTTCATTTTTGTACGGTTATTTTACACTATAATGTAATTTTCTTGTAATTGAAAACACATAATGGTTCCTTCTACTTACTTCTTGGTAGGCCTCTTGGTTGAAACAACATTTGGCACCAGCTGCTGGTGTTAGCTTCTCGCCATCAAGTGACAAGGTCTTTATCTCTCTCTTTCTCATTTTTTATCGATCAACTAACCCTCCATTTATTTTTGATGAACTGGACAACCATTTTCTTGCCTCCACTGTTTTTCCATAACAGATAATAGCTAGTGTTGGGCTGGATAAAAAGCTATACACTTATGATGCAGGGTCTAGAAGACCCTCATCTTGCATTGCATATGAAGCTCCCTTTTCTTCATTGGCATACACGGACAATGGTTGGGTTCTAGCAGCTGGAACTAGCAGTGGCCGGGTCGTGTTCTATGATGTTCGTCGAAGTCTCAAGCCTTATACTGTTCTTCGTGCTTATAATAGTTCAGAGGTGGACTCTTTTTACCCCTCAGTTTCTTCTGTAATGTAAAAGCCTCCTATTTCATCAAGCTTGATGCTAAATGTCCCACTCCTCAAATTGTACATTGATTGCGCTTTTGAGTCCCATAATGGTCACTAAATAAAAAGGTTGCCTATGATTTTACAAAATCAATGTTCTCTGTTTTCCCTTTACGTTACTCTGAAAGCTGTTTTATGCACAAAAGATCGTTTTTCAATTGTTCTTTGAGTCCCAGCTTTTAAATATTACATTGTTTTTTGTTTCCTCTATAATGTGGTATTGCACATATTCTATATCAAACAGGCTGTTACGAGTTTGTGCTGGCAAAGATCAAAACCAGTAAATGTAAATGAGGACAGCTGTACTGCAGAGACAGCTCTGTTGGGAGGTGCAGTCGAAGATTCCATCCTTATGCCTGACCCACTCCCCTCAGTGATATCAACTTCTGTTGCACTATCCACAGCGGTATCTGGTTCTCGTAATGCGGGCCGCACAGGTATCTCTGTGGAAACATCTCTAACCACAACTGGTAGTGCATCTGCATCAAGCATAACCAACCTATCTTTGGAAAAAGAAACACCCCAGAGAAGTCATTTGTGGCCTGGTGCATCATTGGCGAGATTGCATGCTCCTCGATTTGGTGTTAATTTGAAGGATGAAATGGAGGTCTTCTCCCCACTTGTTGATGTTCAGCCCATCACGCCCTCACTTGATAAATTATGGATGGACAATGAGGGTTTGAAGAAAGATAATTTACCTGTTGATAGGAAGACTTCATCCTTGTTTTCTTCACCTGGTAGGAGATTCCCTTTTGCAGAGGATAGGGCCAATGATCATCCAATATTTGATTGGAAAGCCAGTTCAACTCCCAAACAGGTGTGCGAACTTTTATCCTGAATGAAATGTTTCAAAAGGATGAAAAGTTTGTTTATATATACTATTTTGCTATCTCTAAGCTCAGCATTTGCAGTGTCTCTGCTTGATTCTTACAATCAACTATTTTACTATTTACCATTTCATGATGCTATCATTCATCAATGCTGAAAATTTGTGGATATCATTATGACTTTATATTTGAACTTCTTAATAAAGAATTTACTTGTCAGTCCTCATTTATTTAGTTTATATTGTATTTTTTAATAATTTATGCTATAAGTTTTAGTACTTTCTAAGTAAATCTAATGGTTAGTTGCACATAATTGATCTCTATGGGATTGTTGTGGTGGTATAATAAAAAGTGACATGTACGTCTTTCATCCTTCTTTGCAGGAAGACACAAAATCTTCTTTCGCATTGTTGGGGGGCTCTAGCCCTTCTCCATCTTCTAAAAGTGAAAATTCTTCCATCACCCCTCCTGAAGCCTGGGGTGGTGAGAGGCTATCTGATAAAATTGGTCACCTGCGTCAGCCACTCAATTTGCCTTCTCGATTTGCTACTTTGAATTCTGGGGTTTTGACTTCGGGGGCATCATTTTCTGGATCTCAGGATTCTTCATCTTCAACCAGTCTGACAAGTATGAGCTCAATGACAGGTGTTAACATGAATATTTCCAACCTAAATGCTCGAGATTTCTCTTCCAATCATGAAACTCTAATTGGATTGCCAGAACAAGTTTCCTCTGGTTCCACATCTCTATCTTTTGGTACCAAAAACATATTAGGATCAGCTAGTCTTGAGGCACATGTGCCAGCATCTCTAAACCTACCTCGCAGGTATTCATATGCTGAGAGAATAAGCACTACTTCCTCCTTCAGTGATGGGACATCTCTTGCTGTGGGTTCACCAAAAGTCAAGAAAACCGGAGCCGAAACCAGAGAGGACTTGTTGAATAGCTTGTTATCAAAGTCTGATACTTTGGCTGGTGCAGAACCTGGACTAGTCTCTACCATGAACGTATGAGTGCTAGCTACTATCTGCTGTGTGCTTCTTTTTGGCCCCCTCATTATACTTTTTCTTTTTGGGGATGTTCTCCTTGTATTATTATCAAATATTGTTTTACTAAATTTCAGTCTCAATTGTTCATTTACTTACAAAATAGTAATGGTATTTATGTGAGAAAAGTGTAAAAGTTGCTAACTTTAATTTCTCTCAACAGAAAATCATTGTGTACTAAATTTTAGTATTCTAACAGGGAGGACTTGCACAACTTCAGAAGGGCTCCCAGCAAGATTCACAGCAGGGTAGTTCCTTCACACTTCAGCTTTTTCAACGTACCCTTGAAGAAACTCTAGATTCATTTCAGAGATCCATACATGAAGATATGAGGAACCTTCATATTGAAATTCTTAGGCAGTTTCATATGCAGGAGGTGCGTGTACATTGCTGACATTGATATGTTCATTCTCCTCTGCAATTTAATTCACACAATCTTTTTGGAAAATGAACAGATGGAGTTGTCTAGAGTGGTAAGCTCAATTCTGGAAAATCAAGCTGAGCTTATGAAAGAAATCAAGTCTCTCCAAAAAGAAAATCAGGAGCTCCGACAATTGCTTTAAGCTTCATCGTCGCACTTCGATATTTGTTGGTGATTGTTGAAGGATTTGGATCACTTTGTTGGTACTGATGCTTTTCTTTGTTGTGGCTCCTGGTTTTGCTTTCCCGTGATGTTGTGTAGACAGAAAGAGGAGAAGGGCCTTTGGGAAGAGGACATAAGCAGAGATGTGGTATGAGCTGTTGCCTTCCCATCTTGCATTTGCACATAAATTTTATTTTTTAACCATTGATCTGAAGCCTTTTTAACTCGGTTACTCAACTCCAGAGTACAAATATCCGTTTTTAGTTTGCTATTCAAATGTAATCAACTGGTCAGGTTGGCTATACTCCTGTCATTACACTTTCCTTCACCTATGAATATCCTTTTGTATTTCAATCTTTATATTTTAAAAGCTATTATTATTTTTTAATAGTTTTGTGTAATTATCATATAATTTCTTTTATTATATCTTGTAATATTGTCATTGTGCAATGATATCGTATTATATTTTAAAAAAAGAATACGTCATTTTAGATTAAAAAAATAGATAATGAACTAATGAAATAAGATAAAAGTTATTCGTTAATTCAAAGGTTTGTGCGAGCCCAATTGCTTAGGCTTATTGACTTCAGTCAGATTCGATTTAATTAAAATTTAAGTTAACAGATTAAAATCTAATTTAGTATTAATTCAACTAAACTATTTTGTTTCTTATATAATTGTAGGACGACAACGTAAAGCTGTCAACAATGTCTGGGTGGTGTAGTTGGTTATCACGCTAGTCTCACACACTAGAGGTCCCCGGTTCGAACCCGGGCTCAGACATTTTGCTTTCTTTTTAACTCTTTAGTAAATAATTTGAGAAATCTTTTTTTTGGAAATCTTTATTATGTAATAAAAGTATAAAACAAAATCCTTAACAAAGAGGGTAAGGAAATCTGTAAAGAGGAGAAACTTCTGCCGTCAACTCAAGTATTCACCGTCGTCCCGCCGATTTCTTCTTCTATTTCACCTCCCGATTTTTGATTAATTAAAGAAGTGAAGTTCAGATGGATTGGGGAAACGTAACTGCGGAAGATCTGATCGGAGCTTTGCGAGAAGTGGAGTGGTCAACACCGCCTCGTCCTCTCAACGAATTCTTCTCCAAATTCACTGTCCCTCGTGCATCTTCTAAATGGACTAGCCGTCTCAAGTGCAATCTTTACTAGTAATCTCTCTCTCTCTCGCTCGAATTTCTATTTAGTTTTCTTGAATTATGGGTCTTAAACAGATTCATCGCCTTGTATTCTGTTTCGTTTAATGAAAACAATTTGGGGAAAAAGACTTTAATAATGTCTGGGGGATAAATTGTTTTTAATTCGTACGAAAAAATTATTTCGTTTCCTAATTTAATTTCGCTAACTTCACTTTATTAATGATTTTACTGATTCTGTTGTGTCGTTTATATTTTTTGAGATCAAGCTCCATCCTTTTGTTTTCATAAAGATAATATGTTACTCATTTTAATTGAATTGTTTATACTTGCAAGTTGAACTTGTTTCCATTTTTTGGCAGCTATAGGACGAACTACTTCATTTTGATGATTTTCATTCTTGGTAATTCGTGAAAGCCATTCTTTTCTTTTCCAATATATTTGTTGCTCCGGTTGCTGGAATTTGCAGCTAATTGATTGTTTTGATTCAGGGGTTGCATGTATAACAAGGCCACTGGCTGTTGTTGCAGCTGCTTTATCAGCTCTAAGCATTGGTTTTTTTAACGATAGGTAGGTAACATCTGTAAATCCCATGTTACGCCTTGCATTTGTTTCCTGAATTCACTTGAAGTACAAGCAATTTTCACCTATTAACTATGTTATTTACTCCTGCTGAGCAAGGTTTTATATTTTCATTTTGGGTTCATGAGAAAAGGTTGTTAAGATGCAACACGTTGAGATTGCAAAACATAAAAAGCTGCTTATCAAGCAGTTCCGTCGCTAGGACGCTTTTCGCTAGTTCTCTGAATTTGTTACTCTTGGGCACTTTGGGTTATGGGTTGGAAAATTGATTCAATTGCTACTTCAGTTGCTTCTTACAAAACAGTCAAAGGATAGGACTATTATCTATATTTTGAATCTGTACTTGAGCATTTCATGAGGGTTCTCATAGAAATGATGTTAGGGACGTTTAACAGTTTGCATTCTATCTATCTTAGGATGTGATGGTGTCAAGACCTTTTTCTTTCATTTACTCTGATTGCTTGTTGGACTTGCCCTAGTGAGAGAGCATTTCAGCAATTGTTGAGGGTCAGAAATGGAAAGGAGTAGTTAATGGTGAAGAGAAACTCACTCAACCAGGAATCTATGAGCAAGAATATAATTTTGCATTTTGGGGTCACAACTCACACTTACTACACTAATGGTTAACTCAACCAGGAATCTATGAGCAAGAATCTAATTTTGCATTTTGGGGTCACAACTCACATGTACTACACTAATGATTCCTGGATTAAGAATAAGTGTCTTCCGTATGCTACTGCATAACTTTAGAAGCAATTATGTGGCTTGGAGCTGGGAATAGAATATGTTTTGGTTGGGGACTATTGACCTGTTAAGAACATTTTCATTTTATTTTTAGATGATAAAAGGTTACGGATTTTGGCTTTTTTTTTTCTAATTCTCGCTTGATAGTTTTGAATGTATATATTATTTTGTGATTCTATTTCTTTAGCATTTTTAGTAACGGTTACCACTGTGGCAGTTTTGCAGTTACTTTCAATGAGAAGGTAACAAGAACAGTGAGGAGGTTCTCTCCTCATTTGGCTGCGAAAATGAGGCCTCCGCACATGTGAGTTACTAATTTCCTAACATGCTTGTTTTTCCTTCTGACATGAACATGAACCGTAATTCTATGAAATTGTTGGTTTACAGGCCTGTTATTCGTGGCCGTCCATCAGCGAAAAAATCAACGTACATCTGCGGGCAACCTCGCGCAATGTTTGTCTTCTTGTTCGCAACTGGTACGCTTTAAAATTTCCCAAACTCTCTTCCTTTCAATAAATCTTGTGGATGACTGGTAAGATGCGTTCCAATCACCCAATATCTGATAGCATACTCGTATTTTACATTTTGCAGCCAGTTTTGTTCTCTGGTTTGCCTCTGGCACTCTATTATATGTTGTCTGGGCGCTTGTTATTGGCCTTCTTGGTAAATCTCACTAATATCCATATCTTCCCATCAAGTTGTAAACATCATCATACGAACTTGACAGTTCTATTTATGTATCTGTGTCTACCTGCAGTTACTGTTCTTCATGCCAGCCTCAGAACACCAAACCTCAAAGCGCGACTGAACACCTTCCGTGAAGAGTTTCGTGCTGTCTGGCGTAACTACAGTGAACTATGATTCGTGATAGTAACACTAAAAACACGCGTAAAATCTCAGTAATCTGATGACTCTGCTTTTGTACATTGTAAATGAAAAGTTTGAACATCTTAATTTAAAATATGAAGCGATCTTACATATTTCCTTTCTTAATTCATAATTCGACAATGGATTAAAATTTTGCTGATATGCGAGTTCTTCAGTATCATGCAGTGGCTTTATCTATAATTAATCAAGAAGTTTTTTTTTTTATTTTGTTTTATCCAGTAAAATCTTAAAAATTGGAAAAGCTATTTTTAAACTAGTAAAGTTTGAATTTTTTAGTATTAATTGAAAGAGTTTGATAAAATGTTACGAATATCGAACTAAATTTAGAATTTTTTAGTATTAATTGAAAGAGTTTGATATCGAACTGTCGAATATTATTTTAGATAATTTTTTAAATTTATAAAATAGTTTTTGAATTTTTTTAAAATTAAATAAATTTTGATTTAATAATTAAAATTTTATTAAATAAATACTAGTTTATAAATAATAATTTTCAAATTATTTATTTTAAAAAATAAATATTTTATTAATAAATATTTTCAAAAAATTTTCAAAAAATTTATTTTTAAGTTTTATTTAATTTATAATTATTATTAGTAATAAAAATATTTATTATTTTTTTAAAATTTAAAATTTACAATAATTATAAAAATTAAAATAAATAAAAAAATTAATTAAAAATTTTTAAAAAAAGAGGGGAAGGACCGAAGGAGAGATAGAAGGGGAAAAGGAAATTTTAAAATTTTTTAAAATTTTTGTAAAAAGTTTCTTTTTTAAAATTTTTTGATATCGGCCGATATTTAGCTAGTATTTTAAATACTTGTCGGTACAATCCGAAACCGACTAGTATTGATCGGTATTTAAGTCTAGTATAATCAATCATTTATTTTGTACTGATTTTGATTTGATATGGTACGTACCGGTTGGTACGAATCGGTATTTAATACCTTTTATATTTTTCTAAGGTATAGATTTGTTTAAATTTTTTAAATATTCAAGCCCAATCCAAATAATGTCTGTTATATTGAGCTTTTAAGTTTTTTGCCATAATTTCATGGATTAAATTGATTTTCAAGTGTTTTCTAGATCAATTTTTAAGTTTGAAATGCAAATTTTGTATATTAATTTTGGATTTGGTTGAGTTTAAATTAATTAAGTAATTTATTAAAACATTATATATTATAAGTTATTGTTTATATTTGTTTATTATTAATTAATTTTGATTTAGTTTAATTTTAATTTTAAAAAATAATTTATTAATATTTAAGCTAGCCCCAACCGTATCGTTTCCATCATGAACACAGCTTTCAAGGCGTGTAAAGTAATGATCTGTCTCGCTGGGTCAGTTCTCCATTGGCGCGTGGTCTACAAGCTACCGCGCTTTTACTTTAACCTTTAGGGGTCAACTACTTTGCTTCCCTTCCAATTCCCCCAACTCTTTTCCAATTCTCTAGAATTCCCTAATCGCGATTCAGTTTGGTCTCTCTATATTGATTTCAATTACTCTTCTATTCCTCTCTTTCTCTCCATCATGGACGAATCTTTCACTAACCTCCCTACTAGCCACTTGCTCGGTTCCGTTCCTGTAAGCATTCTTCAGTGTTCTCGTGTTTTGCTTTCCTTTTATTGCCTTTTCCAGTTATGCGAGTTTTTTTTTTCATATTTTTTGTGTGGAAGTGGATTAATTAGTAGATTTGGTAATTTGGAGGAGTTAATTCTGGTGTTAATTTAGTGATTGGTATAGTGTTTTTTTCTTTTCCTGGACTTAATTGATCATCCTTGTCTGATTCAATGGAAGTAAATGAGGTTTCTTCTTGATTTAATCGACTGACTTTTATGGTTCACCATTTAATAGGCTGTTGTCACTGAAGGAGAAAACCCCAAGAACTATCAAGGTTCGAACTTTCAAACCTTACTTTAGGGTTTTTCATTTATTTTGTGTTAAGAGTTCAAAGTTTACTTAAAAATTTGTGTGCAATGTTATGTGGAAAATGTAGCACCCCAAGCAATCGTACAAGCACTCCCTCCTCCAAGCGCTGTTGGTGGAAGCAGCAGCCGTGGGTACCAATCTCTTTCGACTCCACCTGGTAACAATGCTTATGCCCGTGTTTATGCTTTATGCAACACTGGGCATATTAGCGATGCTTGTAAGCTTAATTTAATGTGGCATCTTGATGCAGCCATGGCATCTTGATGATACTTGGTCGATTATCTATTATTAATGGGCTTATGCCCATATTTTTAATGCTATCGCAACACTAGACACAAAAATGACGCACGTAGGCTTTTTTAATTTAGCATCTGATGATTGTCGTTTGATTGTCTAGTAGTGGGCCTTGGAAGTGTGAACTTGTGTGATCCTTGATCATGTTAGGATGTCAACAGCAATGCAGTGATCTTTTGGTTGTGGTTGCTTACATATTTACTGCTGTATTTAATATAATGATGTCACTAACCTCTAATGGCCTCTCTTCCTATTCTTGCAGAAGGATTTGAGCAACAACCATCAAACCACTGGCACGGAGTTTTTAGTGTCTCATCATACACACAGTACTTTGATGTAGATTCAGATGTTTTCCTAAACAGATTGATGAGCTCTTTCTACCCAATTGGTGGAAATTTTTTCAACAAGATTGATGCAAACCCTGATTTGTGAGTTTGAAATCACTCTTCGCCCTCACCTTCAAATTATTTTGCTTGCTTTTTTGTTTCTCCCATCTCTCATTTCCTTTGCTTCTAGCAATTTAGATAAAATATACTTAGTTTGAGATATTCCTTTCCTAAGTATACTAATGCACTGCGATAACTATCTTGAAGTATCATTTCTGTATTGTTCCCATGCTTGTGTCTACCTTCCAGATGAAAAGATATTGATTGGTAGAACAAACCATGTGAAATGATGTGATTCAGCTTCCTAAGAATTTAATTTTCCTTGGAGAACTAGATGCATGGCATTGATTTTTAATATTCACCAAATACCTAATGTGCTATTTTTGTTAAACTCTGAAATCCTAGATACGGGCTTGTATGGATCTCGACAACATTGGTATTTGTGCTTGCATCTTTTGGAAATTGTGCCACTTACCTCATACAGAAAAACACAGACAGCAGCGTTTCCTGGAGCTTTGACGTTGGATACATTAATGTGGCTGCATGTTCAGTATATGGGTATGCAGTTGTGGTGCCGTTGGCGTTTTACTTCTTGCTTCAATACCTAGGGTCAAAAGCCAACCTTATTCAGTTTTGGTGCTTGTGGGGATATTCTCTCTTCATCTTTATTCTGTGCTCTGTAAGTGTCCAATACGTCTTCTGCTTTTATGATTTTTGAACTTCCTTGAAGGCCTTATCATCCGATGCTGGCCCTATGTTGTTTACAGTTTCTGTTGATCATCCCAGTTGAGATTATCCGGTGGATCATCATAGTTGGTGCAGGAGTTGACTCAGCCTTTTTTGTCACGGCAAACCTCAAGTCTTATCTCGAGGGAAATGATCTTACAGTTGTGCTGGTTGCATCATTCTGTTTGCAACTGGCTCTGGCTATCTTTATCAAAGTATGGTTCTTTCCTTGAGCCCTTCCATGGCATTTCTCAGCAACACATAACATTAGTGGGCGAATATTTGGCTGGGAGATCTTGTCATCATTTTATTTCACAAAGAAAGATGACACATCAAAGAAAGAATGTCAAGTCAGTGTTCTGTTGTTATGCTGTGTATGGAGTTGGTTTGGCTGTAGTTAAAATTAGAAGTTTTCGAACAGAGAGGACTCTTTTTGCGGAAAAGTACGATTTTCCACTGTTATTAGACAATGAGGAAAGAGACTTACATTTTCAAGTTCTAATTTTGGTTCTTGGACCATTTTGTGTAAATAGCCAATGACTGAAGTAGCAAAGCTTACTTGGGTGATTTCGTTGTAACTTGTTTGCTGAGTGCCCAGTTGGCTTCTGTTTTAGATTGGTTTGATAGGATCAATCGTTCTGTGCTGTAACCTACATAGTAGGAATTGATTCTGAACATTGTTTCTTGAAGTTGTGTGAAGATGAGTAGAGTTTTTGTCTTCTGTATGCTGACCCTTTTTATCCTTTTATCCGTTGAAAGTTGTAAGAGACAGCCAACTCAAATATTTAAAAAAAAGAACAATTTTATATCTCATATTCATTAAGTTAAAATAGAACTTCAATTTGTACTTAGAAACGCAAAATCCAACAAAAGCATATGCCAAATATTTCAATTTGGCAAGTTTTGTACTTAGCGGTGAGAAAACTACAGTAGGTACTGAATAAACCCAATTTTCCTAGGGAGAATAGGAAACAAGGACTGTGTTCAAGTAGCCGCCAGGGGAAATTTTATTTTCTTTATTTCCTATTTTCTCAGCATCCAAACACGACTTCTACTCATTATTATAAATAAAGAAGAAGAAAAAACAATTGGACGTGGCACGTTGTATTGGGCTTTCTCGCTAGATTTGCTCGACACCAGCTCAGCTAGCTTCGTCTCCTTCACATCTTCTATTAGTCTGCGCCGTATCTTCTTCTTCTGTCTCTCTCTCTCTTTTCCGTGTAAGTTCTCACAACAGTGTGGCTGACTTTGAACATGAAACACTCGGAGTCTGCTCGCGCCTTTGTCAAAGACGTGAAACGTCTTATCATCAAGGTCTCTCCTTTCTTCTTACCTTATTGTGTTTTCATAGATATTGCCTGTCAACTTCTTCTTGTTTAGTTTTTCTAGATGGTAGACAATGGCATAAATTTGGAGTACTTTCTTGAATATGATATAATGCCAGTTCTATCTGTGAAGAATGAAAAATGAAAATTGCCTGTGCAGTCCTAGTTTAATTACCTTGAAGTCTTACGTATATGTACTTGGGAACTGCCAAAGTTTTGAGCTTTTTCAGGATTTCCTGTTTCCTTTACTTTTTCCATGTCCGTACCAGCGAGAAAGATAAGATTTGAGATATACCATTTTAAGTTTCTGAACAGTGTCTGTGTGATTTTGGGTACTGGATTAGGAAATGCCAAATTGGGATAGTGTTATTGTAGTTATTGGTGTGAGTATTTGTTGAAATTCTACTATTCTATTATGGCAGGTTGGGACTGCTGTTGTAACTAGAAATGATGGAAGATTGGCGGTTGGGAGATTAGGATCCCTTTGTGAGCAAGTAACGCTATCTGGTTTTGCTTATGCAACTCCATTCTATGGTTTTTCTTGAAGCTTAAATTTTATCAACTTCAAATGCAGATCAAAGAATTAAACTCTCAAGGTTATGAAGTTATTGTGGTGACATCAGGTGCTGTTGGCATCGGTCGCCAGAAGCTCAAGTACAGGAGATTAGTCAACACCAGGTTCTTTCTTTTCTTCCGT
The DNA here is from genome assembly GCA_025504935.2 of Erythroxylum haughtii. Lineage (NCBI taxonomy): Eukaryota > Viridiplantae > Streptophyta > Magnoliopsida > Malpighiales > Erythroxylaceae > Erythroxylum > Erythroxylum haughtii. The sequence goes on from JANSVB020000338.1 coordinate 36,760, forward strand.
GTTCTTGTTTAAATTTTTGTAGATCTTATCGTGGAGAAATAAACTTAGATAAAAGTTTGTATGAATTCAGGTTCTATGTGAAAAGATATTCCCTTTTCTTTTTAGTTTTATGGTAAAAAGTTGTTATCTATGGTTTGTATATTTTGTAGCTTTGCTGATCTCCAGAAACCGCAAGTTGATCTTGATGGGAAAGCTTGTGCAGCTGTTGGTCAGAACAGTCTCATGGCTTTGTATGATACATTGTTCAGTCAGGTGCTCACCGGCTTGGCCATTATTATCTCTTTTTATTTCATAAATGATGTTTTTATAACCTGAACCTCTTTGTTGGTCCAGTTGGATGTGACATCAGCACAGCTTCTTGTGACTGATCATGATTTTAGAGATAAAGATTTCAGAAGGCAACTTAATGAGACTGTAAAATCGCTGTTATCTCTGAGGGTCATTCCAATATTCAATGAGAACGATGCAGTGAGTACCAGGAAAGATCCATATGAGGTCTGTAACTCATGTTTTCAATTGTGGGTTATCTTAACCCTCCTCCTTTATTTGCACACAACTACTACATTACATGTTATCCATGCCATTTCCATTACTATCTGTATTCGTTTCTATTAATTTTTTTTCTATTATGATGTCTCTTTGGAATTATAATATTTGTCTTCAATGCTTCTGCAGGATTCTTCTGGTATATTTTGGGATAATGATAGTTTAGCCACCTTGCTGGCTTTGGAACTAAAAGCTGATCTTCTTGTTTTATTGAGTGATGTTGAGGGCCTTTACAGTGGGCCTCCTAGTGGTCCACATTCAAAGCTGATACGAACTTACATCAAAGAAGTTCATCAGACTGAGATCACTTTTGGAGACAAGTCTAGAGTGGGAAGAGGGGGAATGACAGCTAAGGTAAAAGCAGCGGTTAATGCAGCTGAAGCTGGTGTCCCTGTTGTTATAGCCAGGTATTTATTCATTCCATACATTATCCATGATAAAAACTTCTCCATTGTAACTTTCTTCACTTTTTCTGTCCCATTCCCATATTTGATCTGCATTTGTTAAGAAATCATGGTACTTCTCTTTTGTTGCTTCTTTTTTTTTTTTCCTCCTTTGCCAGCGGATTTGTTCCTGAAAACATCCTTAAAGTCCTGCAAGGAGAGGATGTTGGCACTCTCTTCCACAAAAATGCTCATTTGTGGGCCTCGGTTAAAGAATTTGATGCACGTGAGATGGCAGTAGCAGCAAGGGAAAGTTCCAGAAGGCTTCAGGTACTATAGAATTCGAACAGATTTTCAAGACTTTCTGCATTTGGTGGCATTAGAGTATTTCGTTCCCTTGGGAATTGAGATATCCCTTGCCTTCATTGTATTTTGGCAGCAAAGTATCTTAGTAGTGTATTTTGCACCAGGCATTATCCTCTGAAGATAGGAAGAAAATATTGCTGGGAATAGCTGATGCCCTTGAAGCCAATGAAAATTTGATCAAGGCAGAAAATGAAGCTGATCTCGATGCTGCAGAGGCAGCTAGAATGGAAACAGCCTTGATAGCTCGGCTGGCTTTAAAGCCTGGGAAGGCAAGATATTTTGGACTATGCTAATATTTTATTTTTTGAACGTTTTCTGTTTTATAGAGGCGTACTGGGTTGCTTGAACTTCTTTATATCCAAAATCGTATTTTCTAGTTTGTTTTGACTTTATCATCTTCCTCTTTTCCCCACTATCTGATCTTTTCCTTCAAAATTCTCTTTGATTACTTCTGGATTTCTTGTCTTTGTAATTTTTGCAGATTAAAAATCTAGCAAACTCAGTTCGCGTGCTTGCAAATATGGAAGATCCCATTGGCCATGTTCTGAAAAAGACTGAGGTGAGGAAATGTGTTCGAAGTTCCCCTTGTGTTTGTGCATAATTTGTTGATTTTTGCCTTCACTTTTCATGTATCAAGGTTTGCAGTTTTGGTTTTAATTCTAACACTCAGCTGCCATAATGTGAGATGGAATTTGTTTTCCTAATGTTCTAGTCAGGTTAATTTATGATCTCAAAATTGTGTATTGATGACTTCTGTTGTTTATGATTACTTCTACGCTATCCAGCTTGCTGATGGACTCCTCTTGGAGAAGACATCATCTCCTTTAGGCGTTCTCCTGATAGTCTTCGAGGCTCGACCAGATGCTCTAGTACAGGTAGTTAAACAGAGTTCTTTTTTTTCTGTACACTGTGTGCTGTATGGTTTCATAACCTACCTTGATTGGTCTTCCATGTGAGGGTAGCATAAAGTGGAATTGGGGCATTAATATTTTGTATTGATACTTGCTTTGAGGGGAACCGTATGTGTTTTTTTTCTTTCAATTATAACTTCATATAAATCATATTTACCTGGCTTGAGCAGATTGCTTCTTTGGCAATTCGTAGCGGGAATGGACTTCTCTTGAAAGGGGGAAAGGAGGCTGTGAGGTCTAATACTATTCTGCATAAGGTGAGATATATTACTTCACAAAGTTCTTTTTTGAAATATTAACATAGATTTTATCTCTTGCATCTCCAAATTTTGATGCAGATTTGAGTGAAGTTATTATACTTTGTGTTCTTAGGTCATCACAGAAGCCATCCCAGATATTGTTGGGAGAAGATTAATTGGACTAGTGACTTCAAGGGATGAAATTCCTGATTTACTTAAGGTGAAGTAAACCTTCCACTGATGGCTGACTTCCCGCATTTCTTTGCTTCAAGAGGACAATTATTACTCCAGAACTAAAGATTGAATTCCACATTTTCTTTCTGTACCAGCTTGATGACGTGATTGATTTAGTGATCCCGAGAGGCAGTAACAAGCTTGTTTCTCAAATTAAGGAATCAGCTAAAATTCCTGTCCTGGGTCACGCTGGTGAGATAAGTCATTGCTGTATCCTTGTCATTTATACAATTACTAATTTTTTGTAACTTTTTTTCACCAATGCTGCATTTTCTGCTAAGCAGATGGTATTTGCCATGTATATGTTGACAAATCTGCCAACCTAGAAATGGCAAGGCGCATTGTCTTAGATGCAAAGATAGATTATCCGGCGGCCTGTAATGCAGTGGTATTGATTTGCCCTTATTTATTCATTCAGCTGTTATTTATTTCTCATCTTTCCATTGTTTCCACATATTGTGTGAGGTTTCAATCTTGACATTTCTAATGTCAATCATTTTCTACATTCAGGAAACACTTCTTGTGCACAATGATTTAGCGGGGACCGGTGGGCTGAATGATCTTATAATTGATCTACGCACTAAAGGTAAGTATTCCTACATTTCATTTTGTTGTTAATCTACGGAATTTTCGCATTCATTTCTCAAATTATTGATGGTCTATGTTTGACCACACTTAAGCAAACTCAAGCACAAATAAAAATTTGGCAAGCCTGATGATGGCAGATGACAAATCAACTTGTTTACTGATAATCATATTGGTTAATAATAAGATTTCACAGGACAAGCATGCTTTCAGTTCTTCAACTTAACGATGATTCTTATTTCAGTTCTCTAACTAATGAACCTTCTAATTCAGTCCTTGAACTTTGCTAATCACTTTAAATTGCAACTTTCATTTACGTCTATTAAGCACTATCCTATGTGGTATCTAAACTGGACACGTGTCACTTCTAAATGTATGTCCAATTTGGATTCACTGATACACGAATGATTTCCGTTAAGGACATTAGTAAAACTTCTAATTTAAAGTGATTAGCAAAATTCAAAAAATTAGTTAAAAAGTTTAATAGTTCGATGACTGAAATAAAAAATTGTATTAAGTTGAAGATTAAAAATATGGTTATCCTTAAACTCTGCCATAATCTCATCAGGTGAGTTTGATGGTTGTTAAAAACATTGTCATGCAATATTTGCACAGAAATATCGTTTCAAATCTGGTTTACTTCTTTTGTTGCTGAGAGATCTACTTGATTGTAATATTGTGAAAATGAAAAGTCTTTATATCCTGTATGTTTTCAACTCTTTGTGTGTTCGATTTCCATTAATTTGAAATCTTTTAGGAAACTGAGTTTTCATTTTACTTGCCAGTTGATCAGGTGAAATATTTTGCTCTTGGTTTTGTTAAGAGTCCTAGTTTTGGCGTGAAACAATCAATTTTGCTTAATCATGTCTTGAACATCAATGTGATTGCTGACTGATTGAATACATAACCATTTCCTTGATTCTAGGTGTTACTTTATATGGTGGACCAAGGGCAAGTAAGAGGTTCAACATCCCACAGGCACATTCATTTCATCATGAGTACAATTCTATGGCTTGCACTGTAGAAATTGTTGACAATGTACGTGCTGCCATTCACCACATACACGAGTATGGAAGGTTTGTTGATCCTTTCCTTTTCCTCTAAAGTGATGCATCTATCATACAAACAAAAAAATATTTAGAGTTGTGTAGAAAATGTGCTTGAAGGTGTATAGTTTCTCTGTGTTTTTGAGCAGTGCCCATACTGATTGCATTATAACTGAAGATCAAGAAGTTGCAGACGTCTTCCTACGTCAAGTTGACAGGTACTTTCTCACGCTTAGCAGTCATCTTCTTGTCCTATTTTAAATCCTTGATCTCCTAGTTTTCTGAATTGCAGATTCAAAGTGTCTTCACTTGAACTCGTCAAATGAACCCGAATTTTTTTTTACATAATCCTTTTCATTTTTCTTTATCAGTGCCCGATCTCCTAGTTTTCTGAATTGCAGATTCAATGTATGTTCACGTGAACTCATCAAATGAACCTGAGTTTTTGACATTATCCTTTTCCATATTCTTATCAGTGCTGCTGTCTTTCACAATGCTAGCACAAGATTCTGTGACGGGGCCCGATTCGGACTAGGGGCTGAGGTAACTCATCAATCACTAACTTATCTTGAACATGAATAATTTCTAGTGGAATTCTCATATTCGGTTTATCTTTAAATGACTTGTATCTATAGGTTGGAATAAGTACCAGTAGGATTCATGCTCGTGGTCCGGTAGGAGTTGAGGGGCTGTTAACGACAAGATGGTAGGAGTTGTCCCCACTTGATTCCTACATTTTCTTTCATAAGAATGATTTCATAGTGTACTTAGATGCATGTGTATGTATGTACCTATTGCAAGCATTGGTTCCCATATAGAATTTTGATCACTGAAGAATTGGTTGATCAGTCATCACTCACCAAAGCTTTTCTGTGCAGGATACTGAGAGGTAGAGGACAAGTTGTGGATGGTGATGAAGGGGTAGTTTACACTCACAAGGATATGCAATAGCTGTAGTTCCTGCAAATGAAGTTAGTCTGTACCCTTCAGTTCCTAAAAGTTAGTCTGTACCCTTCAGTTCCTAAAAGTTAGTCTGTACCCTTTTGAATAGTTTCTTGGAGTTTGGTCACTCAGTTTAAGAATAAGATGTAATAATACATCATTATCGTGTTTTTATTATGTCGTCAATGAAATATTATTTCACATTAATTAAAAATTGGGTCGAAAGTTAAAACACTAGAGATTTAAGATTATCAACTATCATCAAATCTAATAAAGATTAAATAAAATCAACGAATTTAAAATTTACTGGAAAGAGAATGTTCTTGAAAATTTAATTAAAAAATTGTTAAATGAAATTAATTAATTTATTTTAGTTTATAAAAATTTATTAGTTTATTAAAATTGAATGATTAATTAATAAACAACGAGTTATTAAAGTAAATCAAACTAAAAAATTGAAAACTGAACTGAAAAGTGTAACGATTCAAGGTTTTATTATTGAATACGCTAAGTATTTTAATCATTGATTTTTATATTTTAGGAGATTGTAATTTGTAGTTTTTCTAAATAAAAAATATTATATTTTATATTACGTATAATATTGACAATTATTGATATTTTATTACGTAACTTTTTAAAAATTTTCATTGAATATGCAAAATTTAACTTTCCAATTCTCTTCACCTTAATCTCTTTTTGTTAAAAATTGATATATGTATTAATTAATCGAGTAATTTTTGTAAATTAATAAATATATCAATTATTTTTATTTAACATTTTCTTTTTTAAATAAACTTGAAATATTTTAATTAACAAGAACAATATCTTTAAATCACATTTCAAATTTTTAATTTTATTTAATTTTCACAATCGCATTTCAAATTATTTTGTCTTTCTTATTTACTTATTAGATCTTGTTGATATAACCCGGATTCATTAAAACGTTTTTCTTTTTGTTTTTATATCATCATTTTTTGATTGTGTAATGAATAAATTACCGAGATTTTGTGTTACAGGCATACCATTCTCAAAGCTAACTACAAGAGGTGAGGTGCCGCTTTATTGCGAGATTTCAAACTAGGTGTGACGATAACGATTGATTCACTCGAATGCAATTCCTTGGGATTGTGTCTATGTAGATGTTAAAGCTTATGACAAATACTAGTCCAAAGTTCAATGTCAGAATAAAAATTTATAAACAAAATTATCTCATATTGAAAAGAATATAATAATAAAACGAGTTATACATAAAAATATATCTTATAATCGTAGAAATTTACATAAAGTGGAAGACATTCAATGTTTCTCAAACAACAACCAACAAAAGCACATTAAGAAATGGAGGCATTTGAGTCAACTCTGGAAAGCAATCACCACCACAACTCCTGCGTGAAAGTTGACATAGCCACATGATCCAGGGTCAATCAATACAGAGATACATCATCTTCAAGAATTCAAGCCATGTGTTATCACTAAGACCATGGCTTTTGGGATAAGAAAATAAGCTCGCTTCACATAATCCCTACATGATGTAGCAGTGTAGATGGTTACCTGGAATGATTAATTATGAGAACCTAGATCAAACAATCTCCGGTACCATCACGTTGGTGCCTCAGGCCATAAAGTGTTTCCATGAATCAATTACCCATCCATGCAACGAACAAAGTGGTCTGAAATCGCTTGTCCCTAAGTCAGAACCCCAACTTGAGCAGTTATCTCATGACCAACCATCGTACTAAAAGTTAAGGTGGTTTGAGATTTGTTTGGTATCACTCATCTCAAGAATCAGAACGAATTCTTTCGTACAATTGATAGATCAGTGTAGATTTAGACATCTGAGGTTCTCTCTCGAGGACTCCAATTACATCCTTAATAGAAATTGTACGTGCCACCCTGATTGGAGGCACGATAGCTTGGTTCCTTCCACGTTTCCTGAAAGCTCCTGCCAAACGACACATACGATGTTAAGAAACACCAAAGAAGGTAAAGAAAAAGAGAGAGAGATAGAGAGCAACACATAGGAAAGATCGCAAATTCAAACACTACTTCAGGTACTTACCAGATGCATTAGCAGAAGCTGAAGTAGTCCTCTTTTCAACATCTTGATTATCCTTCAGATTTCTTCCAGAAGTAGACTGAGGCTTCCGGTTGGAATCTTTTGCTGATTGGGAACCAGATACTGTGTCAGTACCTCCTTCACGTTTTTGTCTCGCTTGCTCAGCCATAAGTTGCCATTTTGATAGCATATCATCAACCCCAGCAGCAGCTCGTGCAGCGACATTTGCAGCAGTTGTCCTCATTTTGTCATCCTCCTCCTTATTAGCCTGTATAGAAGACATACTACATAATTATAGTACCTTTTCCTTTTCCTTCGGAGAGAGATTATGTTCTGATGTTCAGAGTCATTAAATACCTTTACTGCTTTTGAACGACCTTCATCTTTCTCCTTATCACCTTCAGCTTTGTCATCACTCTCAGGCTGCATTTGAAGATATCAATTATCTGTAAGCTCACGTAGTAAATGTTTGATTCATGCTCGAAAGATACAACAGATTAACAAGCAAGGATATTATAGAAATGAAATGCATCTAAGACCACTCACATCGTTAGCTTTTCGGAGCTTCTCTGCTTCGGCCTGTCTTTTCTCCCATTCTTCCCTAGCCTTTCGATTCATTGCCATTATTTGTTGTTGAATATCTGACGTAATTATAGTCCTATGTCTGGGCTTCTCAGCGTCCACCCTCTGCGAAGATCCAATTAAATCAGGTAAGTTTATATGGAGATTGGCAAACATACCCAGTATTACCTATATAAACTGATCGATCATTTAATTAGTGCAGAACTTTGTTACTCGGGAAGCAGTTGTGGGGGGCTGGTAAGGTGTGAGTAAACGGAAACTAACCTGTTTTGACAGCCTGATAAGATTAGCAATCAATCCACGCATTCTTTCCTCCACACTCTGAAGAATCAATTCTGTAAGAATGATGTCAAAGAGTGATTGCATAAAGGCAAAAGAAGCTAACATCTCACCAAGGACAAGCACCGTTCCACGTCAGCACCGATATTCTTTAAGCCAAATTTGACCACTGCAACAAACAAGCAAACCAGACATACAACCATATAATTTTGTTAAACAACTCTAAGAAATGAAAAGATGGGCAGATATGATATAAAGGGGATGAGAAAGATATTAACTAATTTCGGCCAATTTTTTCTGCAGTGCAGTTTTATGCAAAATCAGCCTTTCTTCTTCTTCTTGAACAACCCTCCGTGATGCCTCCGAAGCCCGACTTTCCTCCTTGGGCCCAGTTAATAGTTGTTCTTCCTCTTCCTATACAAAACATCATTGTCAGTACTCTGGACCCATTATGACGTAGATTTTGTAGGCTTTCACACTAATGAAATATCATACCCGGAGATTAACTCCACTGACAGCAGTAACATCATTGAGTTGTTCAATGCTTTGATCCAAAAGGGCTCCTACTTTTTGCTTCTTACTGCATGGCATCACACCAAATGACGAAGGACAGTTGGTCTTGGAAAACCGAAAACGACAAACCATTTGAAGCATTTTCTAAAGGCTAAGCATCAAAAATACTCACCTTGGCATGGGTGGTGAAGAGACAGGACCTTCAAGTGGCTTCTTTTGTCCAACAGTAGGTTTTTTGGGAGGTGTTCTTATGTTCACTCCAGAAGATGACGCTACAGGTGTCATTCGGGAGCCTACCTGTAACATTTATAAGAAAGAGAGATTCAAGTAACAGATTGATACTTACAGATTAGTAGATACTCAAACTTGACATCATTTTTGATATACAACCCAAAATTAGTTGCTACAAATTGTTATATAAGCCCCAATTGGCTATATATTTTTGCAAAACCTAGCCCAATTGGCTATGCAATTGATTATATTATAAGAATAACCAAAAGGAAATGCCTATTCGTAAGAAAATTTTTTACATTGCTCTATACCAGACTCAAAAATTCAACAAACTTGGCAAAGACTTCCATTCTTAAACTTACTTAAACTTATTGTTTTTACCTTTTAAACTGATAGAAAGATTTGCATGCCTAAAGCAATGGCACTCCAAAATTACTCTTCAGATAACTAAATGCAGTAGAAAGCCCAACATAAAAATATTACCTGGACGTTTGGGTCCAACTGAGTTGTAATCGAAGGGGGAATTGTATTTGTCGGCATTGAAATAGGAGGTGCTCCAAAACCAATTTTAGAAGATTGAGGTAAAGAATCCTCCTTTATACTTGCTGAAATTGAACTACCCTGTTCAACATTTGTGTTGGCAGACATCCCTTGAGGGTTAGAAAACTGCGATTTATGTTGCTCAGTAGTCACATCAACAGGTTCCGGTTTCACATAATTTATCGATGAAAAAGGGGCTGAACTTTGTTCCTTGTTAGCTGATGCTTGCCAGGGAGCTGCAGTCTGCTGCAGTCCTGATTTGTTAGTATAACGTGAAACAGTATTGCCCTGCACTTTATTAGCATCATTAAGAGAAGTCTGCCTCTCAAACTTTGGTCCATTGATCATGCTCATTGCCTGGTTTGAGCCTCCTAATTGAGTTGTAACCACATTTTGATGATGCGACATTGGCCTCATTTGCTTATCATGAGGCTGTGGCTTAACAGATGAAGTAGAAGTATTGACATTTGTTCCAGAATAAGGCCGATAATTACCCCCACTACCCCCGTATATTGAAAAGGAGCTCTGTGGAAAATGCAGATGCTGTTGCTGCTGAATGTTATGCCCAGATGTGGATATTGAAGACCGATCTCTCTCCTGATTGACCGTGCCTGTGGTGGAGGTAGGAATCTGGTTTGTTTGCATTACATGAGAATCTGGCTGATGTTCCATCTCTCGAGCTTTCTGAGCATTGTTTTCTACTGCCAGATGGCTTGAATCAGTCTGCATTTGAACGGAAGAAGGATTATGGGATGTATCTGGAGGATTAGCTCCTTTTTGATGAAGTACAAAAGAATGGGAATCAGTAAACTGGGTAGAAGTAGAACTGGTAGGCATTCTCACCTGATGTTGACGTGCTAAGACTTGAGACTGTAACTGGGATTGGTTGGAAGCAACCTGCAGTGTGACGAGAGAACTGGTTTAGCTTAACAACAAGAGGAATCCCTCGTCATTCACTTACAAACCTGTGTTTGCAATAGTTGAACTGCCGACCTAAGTACTTGATCCCCAACAATACTCCTCATAAGCCTGACAAATTGATCTTTAGGAATTTCATTTTTCTAACAAAAAAAGTGAAAGAGAAATCAGGTTGGCATATATGTTACAGCCCAACACAAACAAAAAAACAGAACAATAACCAATCAGACATGTATTAGAGACTCACCCTCAGTTTAGTAAACAGAGTTGTAAGCTGCATCTCTCTGTCTTTATCAAGATGGGGTTTCAAGGCAGGTAACAGCAATCCAAATGGTATCTGCTTACTCTGAGGTTTTTGGTTGCCAGCCTGCTCCATGCCAGTGGTCTGTTGACTACCTGCTTTCTGCAGCTTAAGGAATTGAGAGTCAAAGTCTGAATTTTGCTGTTTTTCAGTCTCAGAAACTGTAACTGAACTTTTTTCGGACATTTGTATCCCAGCTGTTTGAGGAGTCTGAATTGGAATTTGCTGCTCCTTCGCTTGTTGAGGAGTATCATTCGGTTGCATCTGATGTAACAAATGAACATTAGGTTCCAGTGAGATGTCTTGCTGTTGTTGTTGACTTTCGGCTGCAGAAACATGCCGATTTAGCTCCACCATAGAAGAGGGCTGTTCTTGTTGCTGCTGCTGTTGTTGTACATTTTGCTGACTAGTACCAGAAATATTTTCTTCCTGTGTTGAAGTTTGCCAATTAGGATGCACCTGACCATAGCTTTGATTGCTTTCTTGAGAATAAACAGCTGTATTTCATTTTAACAATCAACAAGTACCAAAACAAGTCTAAATGGAACATCAAAGTAACAACAATGACCAATAATATAAACCAATCTTATTGCCATCCTTCAATCATCCACCACAATTAACATTAAACCAATAAAAGAACCAAATTGATCAGGAAAAATGGATATGAAATCAATACCAGTGCCAGAATCAGACGGCTGAGAAGTGGACACATCCCCGCCTATATCACGATTGAGAGCAGCTTGGAACGCATCCACGTCAGCGCCGGAATGCATACTCTCGTCCTGTGAAACGTTGCAAGGAGGACCACAAACAATTTGAAGCATTCCAACAACTCAATTCAGCGAATCAAAGATTACAACAAAAAGAAAAGCTACGCAGGTCGAATACCCACCTCGTCTTCTTCGAGGATCTTCATTATTGAAGGGTCCATGACTGTACAAGCACAAGATCACCTCCGCTAAAGGCTCACTCGTAAGGACGTGCGAGCTCTCTTGTCTTCTTCCTTCGTGCTCTGACACAGGTTTGCTCTTGGCATAAACTGCAAAAGAACCACTATACTCGGTATTGTTAAAAGAGAGTGAGAGACGGTCAAGCTTATAGATGAAAAAAAAGCCATAGATGGGCCTAAGCTTGCTTTGCTTGTGGGTTGGGATTGGGAAAGGGCTTGGTCTCAACTTTCATAGTATGGATTAAGGTTTACGTGACATTATTTTTTAATGGGCTCTTTTAACTTATTTTTTAAAAATAATTTTTATTATTTTAACAAAAATAACAAATTCCGCTAACACACAGAAGACCAAATAATATGCAGTCTTATTCCTGACTAGCAGAGAGACTGTTTCTAAATGATTTGCATGAAAATTTTTATTATATTTATAATTTTTTAAATTATTTGAAAATATCTATGGTATAAATTTTTTTAGAAACTAATTTTTATAATGCTTTTTCCAAATTATTTTAAAAGAAATTACTGCTAAAATTAGGTCAATTATAAAAATTTTATCATATATACAACAATAATTTGATAAACAACTAAAGATTTATTTTTATAATTTCCAAGTATTTTAGATAACTTAGAAAAACATGTTAATTATTGAAATTTATGTTATTATTATAATTTTAAATAAAATAAATTTGAAAAAACAAATTATAAAATATATTTTTCAATCACTTAAACTAACAACATTTTTAAATAAATGAAATTGTAAAGGCCTTTTATGTTTAATCCCCTCTTACATGGATTACCGAAATTAACTTGTTATATATTGCAAATTACTTGTTTTGAATAAATCAATTTACAATTTAAAATATTTAGAGCCAACATACAAATAATAGTTTATTTTAAACTTTTTCTCACCTTTTATCTGAATTTCTTGGAAAGGAGTTTGGACCTGCGTGGTGAAGATTAACATTGAAAAGGAGATTGATTTTCACTTGAAGAACTTGCACGAACTATGAGTTAGTGTATTACAACCAAGTTACAACGTAGGCTACAAAAGAAGAGTTACCCAGATTTGATATTCTCTCAGTTCAGTTGCATCCTCCCCTATAACCCAGATAACTGTTAATATAAGAACCCGAAATCCTAACTGGCACCGGAACCGGACAAATTCTGGTCATTTCTGGTCCCTGAAATAAGAATGGCAAGATATGAAACAACCTTCTCTGGTTTCCTATCTGATAGGTAACAAAGAATTGAAGCAATTTCTTCTTTCATCTGCAAAACAAATTCCATCTTGATACTATCTTCTCCAACACGAACCCAGGCTGTGTAAACAAACTTTTATAACGCCATGTTGTCCTGATATTTACAGTGATCTCAGGTAAATAACAACTCAGCTTCTAAATTCGATAATCTCAGGAACGTAGAAGACGTTTTTCACATGTTAAGATTCTGTAACTAGCATGAGGGCCCTCAGACGTATCACGCACAGTTGCTTGCCAACCCATAGCTTTTGCTATCTCCAGAAGTTCATCCATTACATCGAGAGAATCACGGATATATACCCTGCCTCCAGGCCTGAGGATGCGATCCATCTCAAGCATGATGGTGGACATATTACATCTGATTTGAATAAGTAAGCCAGTTAAGAGAACTTACGTATAGAAAATCAATTAACTAGAATCTCTAGCAGTTTGTATCTTCAGCAAATAGTGGGATACCTTTTCCTTTCAATAGAAAAGAGGCCAGCAGCATGCACCAAATCGTAGGTTCTTGGATATGTATCGAATGGCTCACACCTGAAAATATGAAGCAATATCTATTAAGGCCAAAGGGATTTCCAATTGATAACAAGAACCTTCAATATCAAAATCCAAAATGTGAATTAGTCCTTAACAAGTTAATCAGGTCAAGGGATAGTACCAATCATGCATAACCCCTATCAGTCCTCGGTCATATATGACAGGCAAGGTGTTGGGCCCACTAACCGGAACCACGTTCATGACCCAGCAATCAAGGCCTAGATCAATCAATGAGGCAGCAAATCTACCAAAACCAAGAATAAAGAGGTAAAAGAATAGCCAAAATAAAGTCAATAGATAATTGAATAATTTAGCATCGAGTTCTATATATATATTACCCTCCAAAGCCAGCTTTCATGTCCAGCACATTTCTTAATTTAAACTTCTTCCAGTGCCAAGCACGGATATATCCGTTTATTGTTTCATACCAATACTTCGATTCTGCCTTGAATAGTTCTTTTCTTGCTATGTATGCATCAATATGTATACTCTGAAGCCTATCAGGAGGACTATGCAAACGGGCAGGCCATGTTGTAACGTTAGCCCCATATCCATCCTCAGGAAGCCGAGTAATACAGGGTTTCAGATCTACATACCTAATAGCATGATACAAAAAGTCATAATGGATAATAACTCAAATCTCATGACATGAATTAATATGAAATTGCTTTCTATATATTCTCCTCAACATGTATACTAAATGAGAGTCGACACCAAGTGGATCAAATCTGTAGCAAAAAACTGGCATCAGATCACCATATTATGTGAGAAAAAACATGTTTCACAAGGCCTTTGAGTTTCAAGAGGCCAGACTGTAGTGTTGGACCAACCGATGAATATTGAAAGGAAAGGAAAAAGGAGTTTATCAAATTGTGTTGGCAAGAGATCAAACAGTACTGCCACTTAATATCACATATTATCTGTGCACAAATATCTTATCAGTAAAGCATAGAAGGAACTTTATAAAATTTAGAAGATGATTCTTAAGATACCAAACATTGTCGGGGTCATCATCTCGATCACATAGTGGAGGTGTTGTTCCGGTGTCACGGCTTAAGTAGCAGCTATTATTCATGGGCTTTTTCCAAATTGCAATATATCCTTCCTTCTTTACAAGCTCCCAGCAAAGACGTCTTGTAAGCTTAAGCATCTCTGAAGGATGTGAAGGAACACTAACCAATGAGCCAAATCTAATTGCTAAAAAGATAAATGTAAAATCATTTTTAATTAGCCAATAAGCCCACTACTGCATATCTACATCTGATCTTTGATTTGGGAGTTTTATTAGAAGATATATTCATAATGTAAAGGTAACTAAGTATGAACTTATTAAGGACCCATGATCTAAACCACTATGGTTAATGTGTACTGCAACCTATAACATGGGATGAGAGAAGAGAAGTCATGAAGATAATACTTGGAGAGACAATATATCCTGAAATGCAAAACTTTCCAAAACCTAACAAGCACTTGATTAATGAGAAACCGGTTGATACCTTCCCACTGTTCCAGTAAGATCTCTTCATGCTTATAAACTGGCTGTGCAGCCCACGCGAAGTACCCCCCTGCCCGGAGCATCCTATTGACCTCAAGGAGCAAGATTCCATCTTCATCATGATATTTGAAAGGAAAAGATAAAGTCCAAGGTGTCATATAAGACGAGTTCATAACATTAAAAATGAGTAAAACTCAAAAAGAACCAAGAGATAACCTAACAGGTATGCAAGTTTACAAAATTAGGAAAACCTTGTCTTTTAAGTACTACCCAAAAAAAAAGATATGCACAGGGCTTAATTTCAAGATACAAAAGGAAAAAGAAAGATGATGCAAATCATTTAAATAGCAAAAGAAGCATGGAGCATGTAAAACTGTGATTAATATTGATAAATAGGCCTCATATTTTCACCATGTAACATAATGGTTCCTGGGTTCTCACATAATTAATCCTTTAGTTTTGCAGCCAAAAATTAAATTGAATAGACATACCATCGCGCATCCAGTTGATTCTGCATCTAGAACAATGAATCAATTCGAAGGCTTGACTCGGATATAATAACCGGTGAGTTGCAAATGCAGCCACCATTGCAGGTACACCACGCTCAAGAGCAAATTGAATCTGGTTCTCGTGAACATCTTTTGGAGCAATTGACATGGTTAAGACATTCCGTGAAAGCAAATAGGCACCAAAACTTGCAACACCGCATCCAACATCCATAACAATACGAGTTTGACTACCAAATGTAATATCTGGGACCATCTACATTGAGAAAAGGAAGATCATATATCAAGTTGGTATATGAAGCCCAGAGACAAATCTAAATCAAGAGG
>JANSVB020000338.1:63057-74924 GCA_025504935.2 Erythroxylum haughtii
TTATGATCTCATCATAATTTCAATTACACAGTAATTATTTCAAGGATTTTATCTTTACGAATAATAATTAAATAATTAGCAAATACATAAAGATAAAAATACCTTTAATAAATAAATAATAATGTCATACAAATATTTTCAACCAAAATAAATTGGCTGCAAGGGCATAAACTAACAAATATATCAGTATATCGAAATGATAAATATGTAATTATATTTTTAAAATGTCATATTTATTTAATTCAAATTGATAAAATAATATAATTATACTATTATTGATTAAAATAATATTATATTAAATTTTTATAATTAAAATTTTAAAATTAAAATAATATTATTTTAGTTAATCATATAAAATGACATCATTTTGATATTTAAATTGCATTAAAAAAATCAAATAAGATCAATACGAATTGTCTATTAATTAAGCTATTTTAAAAGGCATTCATGCTCTTTTCACTACCAAAAAGTTACAATGTAAATTTCTTTTTCTTGAAAAGTAAAAAAAAAATTGTAAATTTTAGCGGAAAGCCTTTAGGTACATATAGTGTGGTGTAGAAAAGCCCATCTATCCTACATGATTGGAGGCCCGCCACTTTTGCCTTGATGGACGTCGCAATTTGTAGTGATTACAACTCAATCATGAGGTCCATCACACACACAATCATTGGACATCTGCTCTAAGCCACATGACAAAAAACACAAAGCGAGTGAAAATTATGGGGCCTACTTAAATAATTTCGGTTGTGGGCTACAGTGTTTTGTTGTATTTTGAGGCCCAAGCATGTGGTTTTGCGGTTCCGTACATGCGAGGCCACTTAAAATTTAGTGGTTGTCTATGGTCGGTCAATTCCATTCTATATTGAGCAGTTCGAATTTAATTTAATTTATATTTATATATTATAATCATTATTATTACAACAATTTCGAAATTTAGCAATAAAGCGAGGTTTAGAAAGATTTGATAGTACGCAACCTTACCCTTACATAGTAGAGCAGCTGTTTCCGGTAGACCTACATACAAACGTGACAATAAAACAATAATACATGTTAAAAGAATAGATAAGTAAAGCTGACACGCTAAATCATTATGTAAATAAAATTATAATAAATAAATATAAAATATAACTCGAATTTTTTTAAAAATATTTTAAAACTAAAATATAACATCTCTTTATCTTAAGAAACACCAATACCCAAATAATAAGAGAGTAATAAAACATCAAAGAACTTTATTTTGAATAAAACAAAACACGAAAACTTAGGAAAAAAAGAACACGTAGAAACACAAAAAGTCTTAAACCATAAGATTATAATATTAATTATTTTTTGAAACTTTAATTAAGTTATGGTTTCTTTTATTAAGACTAATATATAATTTTTAATCAAGATATATTTAAAAAATTTGTCTTATAGATGCAATTTAACGTGTTTTTACTTTCAATTTAACATATAAATTGTTAGAGGTGAAATACATCCAATTTAACTTAAATAAAGAATAATAATAATTAACGAGTTGGTTGCCTGTTTTATTACGTAGGATTTACGTACCCAACATCAACATATGTAAGGCTACTAAAAACAAAACCTAGAAAAGCCCGGGTTGGAGGAAGATGAGAACTTCCAAACCTCAAAAGCACGACACGTTTAGGTCCGTAATGATTGGACTAAAATCTTGAAAGCAACCACGTGTCGCTTTAACAGAGCCCACGCGCCAAGCATATACCCCGCCAAATGCTTCTCTCACACTCCTGCTATATTCTACGAGTGACTCCTTCCAGAAACTTCCTGACAACGCCTGGTCATAAACTTCCGAGACATCTTGCGGCCCACGATGCGACACGTGTATAGTCGTCCCACGTGAGCATCCAACGTGGCACACCCATTCCCCTGAAAATGATACGCTCTTTCACAAGCAAAACTCCAATCAGCCTCCAACCAAATACTTCTCTCTCGCTCTCTCTCTCTCTCTCTCTCGATTTTCTCTTCTTTGAGGACGAAGAAGAAGACATGAATGGGGAGGGAAACGGAGTAGAGGAGAGACTAACAATGGCCAAAGAGAGATTGGTTTTGATGTGGGGATATCTTCCCGGAGCTTTGCCTCAGAGATCTCCGATTTTGTCGCCGGTCGTCGTAAGAACCGCCGGCTTCCCTTGGAAGGATGTTTGTGGAGGCGGTTGCGGATTCGCCATGGCGATTTCTGGTGCTTTTCGTCTCTGTGCCTCCTTTTCTTTTTTTGGAAATTTGTTGCTTGTTTTTGTTTGTTTCTCGTTGAGTTCCCCAATGCCATTGATTGGGTTAAGGTGTTTCTGTTTTCTTAAATACATTTTATCGGAGTAAGTTTAGTTGCTAAAGCAATGGATACTGACCTATCAAAAAAGAAGCATTCTTTGATTCGTTTCGCCAATTGCTTGCTTGTTCTTTCGTTGGTCTTCAGTACCTGCTTTCACTTTGATTTTCCACACATTTTAAGTAGTTCTGATTCCTAGATTTCACTCACCTTTTAAGATGAACAATTAATCAAGAAACGATGTTAAATTCTAGTTGTATCTGGTTAGCCTGCTTTCTTGGCTATTGATTGAAGTTGTGAGATGTCTGTCATAAGTGGGATTGAATAAAACTTGGTATCTTGGCTTCCTGTGAATTAAAATTCGGTATCAGGGTTTCTGGTTATAGAAATTGTGTTTTTCCTCCAAGGGTTATTATTTTACTCATGATTCTTTGTCAATCAGAATATGGAAAGCTCATCACTTGGGGTTCAACCGATGATCTAGGTCAAAGCTATGTGACATCTGGGAAGCATGGGGTAGTTCAGCATTACATAGAACTTTAGCTTCCTCTTACACGTGTGTTGATTTTGTTTCTTCTAACTGAACAAACACTTTCCTGCTTCAGGAAATTCCGGAGCCTTTTCATCTCCCAACTGAAGCTTCTATTGCGAAAGCTGCAGCCGGTTGGGCTCATTGTGTAGCAGCTACTGGTAAATGCGATCTCTTTATTTTCTTTTGAAGTTATCCAATTGATATTTTCCTGAGTAATCTTATTTGCACAAAGCTCTTTCTTGTCTGTGATATCTCTCTGCCTAGAGTAGTAAACTAAGATTACTTATGTGGCTTCACCACAGACAATGGAGAAGTTTATACATGGGGATGGAAAGAATGCATTCCTTCAGGAAAAGTTTTTGGAGACCCGTCTTCAGCGGGAAGTTCAGAAAAGACTGGTTTTGAAAAACAGAATCCATTTTCAATGGATCAAGGTACTCTCAGATCAGTTTATTATTCAACAAGTTGAATGATGATCTTTTTCTTATTCAAGGCTAATATAGTATTACTTTGTTGTTGCAGTAAGCCCCCGCGCAAGATCTAGTGGAGGAAGTGGAACCTTGTCTGCTGTTGATGGCAAAGGATCTGGAGATGAATATACGAAGCGAAGGAGAATATCATCAACAAAACAAGCAGCTGAAGGCTCATCTTCTGGTGATGAAACACTATCTGCACTTCCATGCCTAGTGGCATTGAACCCAGGAGTGAGGATTGCAACTGTTGCTGCTGGTGGACGCCATACTTTGGCATTGTCAGGTAACCAGTGATGGTGCTCTTGTGGTCCGGTGTTAAAATATTTGTTTTATGAGAGCAATCTCATAGTTGATAGGCTCTAGGAAGCATGAACCTATTGAAGATCTGTTGCTCATTGTTCGACACTTGAACTACCCTAATTCTCCAAGGTTTCAGATATAGGACAGGTGTGGGGCTGGGGCTATGGAGGCGAAGGGCAGCTTGGTTTAGGGTCCCGGATAAGGATGGTTTCCTCTCCACATCCGATACCATGCATTGACTCTTCCTTTGCTAAAGACAGAACAAAAGCATTGTCTCGGGGGGCCATGACATCAGAAGGACAGGGCTTTAGAGTTCCTGGAAATTATGTGAAGGGGATTGCTTGCGGAGGGCGTCATAGTGCAGTAGTAACGGGTATGCATTTTTCACTTTTCTTTGATGAATTACTAAGCATGGTTCAAGTTACAGAAGCAGAAGTAAGTGTTTTGCCACAAAATGTTTTTATTATCGTCAAGCATAGCAAAGACATTTACAAGGAGAACCCTACATCCTGTGCTGGAATTAAAGTTCCTGCTCTATCTGAGATGTAGACCAGACACAATATTGACTACTGTATTACTTCTCTGTCTTTTATGAATAGCCTGCCTCTAATTATACCTTATTGTTTGATATTCAACTTCACAATAACAGATGCTGGAGCTCTACTTACTTTTGGCTGGGGACTCTATGGACAGGTAATTTGGACTCATAGCCAATAGCAGTGATGGTTTGTTCTAGAGGATTATATGTTCAGATTTAGCATGCATAAGATATTCCAAAATAAAATGATCACTCTGTATGCTATTGAAAATGCTCAAATCTGACAACATTTTCTGTACCACTCTTTTGGAACAATCCGTGGTGAATTTAACATAGTCATTCTGTTACCGACTAAGGTATGCAGGTGCCATACTTCGCAAGATTGAAGTGCTAAGCCACAATATATTTCTTCTATGTCTCTTCTACATACTTAGTTCTACTCCCTAAACCCTGCCTGTTTATTTCTCTATTAGTTCTACTCCCTAAACCCTGCCTGTTTATTCCTCTATATCTTTTTGTGCATGATCAGGTATGACTCCTGTTAAAGAACCGCCACTCACTTGATCTTGTTTTATTGTTTACTGCTTATATACATATCTGCAACTTTTCATTGGCTGCCCAGGCTTTATATTTCATTCTATTGGGCTTCATATTTCATTCTATTGGATTACGTCTTTGCTGTACCTAAAAATTGCCACTAAATGATCTGAACCCTGGTGAAAGTTTGTTGCACTGATCATAAAACTACAATTCTTCTTCCTGACACAAGATATCAAAAAGTGTTGCTTGTCATGGTTATAAGCACATCTTGCCTATTGGCAATCCCTTTGTCTGCTGTTGTGGTCATTTCTGTCTCTGGAAATCATAGACTAGAATTTCTATCATTGAAAAACTATCATGCCCTACTTTAACTGGCTCGTATAAATTGTTGATTCCTATATCCCTCCCTGGCACGGGTTGGAATATCTGAAATTAACCATTCTTCAGAATCAACATGTAGGTAAAGTAGATAATGGTGGAGATAAAAACACTGTAGATGTTGAAGATGAGGTTCACTCTACAAGGAATCTTCTTCTTATTCTCTTAGGTGCATAGCTTTCTTTAGTTGGTGAAATTTCGTTCCTACAATTTAATCATTTCATTGTTTTCTCTAGTGTGGGCAAGGAAGTACAGATGATGAGTTGAGCCCAACTTGTGTGTCTTCCTTATTGGGCATTAGAATAGAGGGTGTTGCCGCAGGGCTTTGGCATACTGTCTGCATTTCTGCCGATGGTGATGTCTATGCATTTGGTGGAAATCAGTTTGGGCAGTTGGGAACAGGAAGTGATCAGGCTGAGGTATGGAACTTATTTAACACTACTTTCATGATGTTACTCCTTCCTGCCTTCTTATCTTTCTCTGTTCCAGCAGTTTATTGTCGTGTTATTTCTTTTTTTTTATATTATTTAATGTTTTGCCCAGTATAACGCTTTTTATGCTATTAACTTCCATTTTCATTGAATTGTAAACCAGACTATCCCTAGGCTCTTGGATGCTCCAAGTTTGGAACATATGCATGCAAAAACTGTTTCATGTGGAGCTCGACACAGTGCTGTAGTAACAGGTATGTGAATTTATGGGCTGCATATGCATCCTTTATTGCTGATATAGATAGTGCAGATTTTGCAACTGCTGAACATTATATGGCATTGTCCAAGTCCCCATCCACTTGAATCTCCTTCCTCTGTGTCGCTGGTAACCCCATTTTAAGATGTGGGCAAAAACTAAGAAACAATTAACAGGATGTGCTTGGGACATTGAATTACCATAGTTCTTCAACCTGAACTGAATATAATGATTAGGTTTTGGGATTAACTGGCAGTTAATGGAAAACCTGTCTGTAATTAGTACACCTTTAATCATGTTAAAATCATGGCCTAGCTGGTCCTAGAATGCTTTTTTTAAGACTTTTGGTGCTCTTTATGGTTTTTCTGCATCTAGCTCACAGTCTTATATTGGACTTAATACTTACACTATGCTTCTATTTTTTGAAGAGGAGGGGAAGGTCTTCTGCTGGGGATGGAACAAGTATGGCCAGGTAAATACTGATTAAAACTAGGCATGGAAACCTCATGCATCAATATTGACGGTGCAACGGTTTTCCTTTCTGCGTCGGAACTATTACTAGATACGAAGTTTTATTTTGAATGCAGATACTTCTACGATGCTCCTGTGAATCAGGAAAATTAATGCAAATACACGCAAATGCACATGCATTATTTCTAACATGTCGATTTCTGAAACAGCTTGGTCTTGGCGATGTGATCGATCGTAACATTCCGTCTCAAGTTACGATCGAAGGTTGTGTTCCAAAAAATGTGGCATGTGGATGGTGGCACACCCTACTTCTGGCTGAATCACCTGTTTGAGCATATCTGACTTATCCAAGCCTCGGCTCAGTTTTGTTAGTTTTTGAAGTTCCAGAGGCTAATGCATATTGAACCCTCCCCTCACTCTTTTCCCACAACCTTGTAGGTAAATTATAAATACAATGGTTAGCATACACAAAGCTTTGTTTTTAAATCTTTTTTTCTTTTTTCCTTACGCAGGCTCACTGTAGCTTAGTTCCATATGTTTAACAGGATGACTAGAAGTGACTTATTGATTTTTAGATGTAGACCATGACTTAGGTTGTCTTGTATATTTGTCTCATTATGTAAGAAAGCGACATGTTCCTTCACATTGTTGTTTGGGAGCCTTGTAATAGCTCTATCGAACTCTTAGGATTTAGTATACAGACAAATCGAACTAGTTATGTCCATAAGCAATGTTTGTCCAGATTCGAAGAACAATCCAATAAAGCAAGAGCCCTTTAAATAAGGTTGACATATACGTTTGACCAAACTTGTATCTTTCAACGTATTGAATATACTAGTATATGAATTGCATATATGAATATATATTTATATAGTTATATATGTAAAATAGTTTATGAAGTAACTAATTTTCTTAATAAATAATTTACTAAATTCAGTTAAGCAATTTGTTTGACTTGTACTTATAATTTATGACTAATAGATGCATTACGTTTTTTTGTTGATGTACCCAATATTTGTATTTAACGAAAGAATTTAATATTTTTGCAAAAATTTCAACAACATAATATATAATAAAATATTTAAATTTATTTCTTTAGATATATGATTATATTAGTTAAATAACGGTTTCATATTATACAATTAATCATATTAATTTATATAAAATATCAAATACATTTAAGTAAAATAAGAAAAAGAATCAAAAAAGGAGCTTATTTATAGTCGATCATAAAGCATAACCCTTTTACGGTAGAATCCTAATTCCCAAGTCAAATCAAGGAAATTAGTTGGTAAGTACGTCAAAGCGTACCCAAAAGACAGCATAAGAATCTGATTTTGTAATAATAACGACCAAAGACACTAACTCCTCTGTCCGATGCCAACACAACCACCGCTCCCCTCACTCTTAACGGCAGCGATCCTGTTGTCCTCCCCCATATCCGTCTTCTCCGCTTATCAATGCCCCAACTGTGGACCCACCGCCGTTCCATACCCACTAAGCACCGGACCAAACTGCGGCGACCAGTCTTACAAGATACGGTGCAACTCAGGCTCACTCGTCTTTGACACAGAAACCAACTCCTACCCGATAATCTCCATCAACCCCACAAGCCAACGGTTGGTGATCCAACCCGCGAGTCTCTCCTCCAACACATGCGTAACAACAGACTACATCCAACATGGATTACAGCTAAACCACAACCTTCCTTTCAACATAACAGGTTCGAACACCGTCATGCTTCTTAACTGTTCCGAGATGGTGCTCTTATCACCGTTAAACTGCACGTTGAACAGCTTGTGCCACGCGTACGTCGAAGCAAGGCTATCACCACCGTGCTCTGAGACATCCGTTTGTTGCACTTTCAAGGCCGGTAGCTCCACGACGGAGCATATGATCGAGGTTCGTGATATTGGTTGCAGAGCCTATGTGAGTTTCGTGGACTTAAACCCTAACTTGCCTGTGGAGAAGTGGCCAAGCCCTGGTGTGGAGATTCAGTGGGAACTACCTAAGGAACCCATGTGCGGGTCTCAGGCGGATTGCAATCAGAAGTCAACATGTAGACCCGACCCGAATTACGTTGGGACCAAGAGGTGCTTTTGTAAAGAAGGCTACTGGTGGAATCCATTTCAAGGAGTTTGTGATCAGAGTAAGTCACAGTGTGAATGATATTTAACTTTTGTCAGATTGCACAATTCCGTATTTAAATCAACTGAAGTTTTGTGCAGATTATGCGAGTAAGAATCATTGGAATTTCGATGAGAAGACAGCACTAAAAGCTGGTACGTTAAAACTTTATAAATGTCGGAAATGGCGTCGTCTTACTCCTGACAGAATCGAAAACTTCATTTCCAGGTTTAATGTCCTTCTTAGGTGTAGCATTTTTGGCGGGTATTGTCAGTAGCATTGTGATATACAGAAGACATAAACGCAACTCGCAAGATCGCCTGAGAAGAGCGCGACATAACATCCTGAATATTGGTGGCAGCAGAGCCGCCAAAATATTTTCCGGTAGGGACATACGGAAAGCCACCAACAACTTCTCCAAAGACCGCTTGCTAGGCACCGGCGGCTACGGTGAGGTTTACAAAGGTATTCTTGAAGATGGCACCATTGTAGCTGTGAAGTGCGCGAAGCTTGGTAACGTTAAAGGGACTGACCAGGTAATCAATGAGGTTCGAATTCTATGTCAGGTCAATCATCGAAACCTTGTTAGCTTGCTTGGTTGTTGTGTTGATCTCGACCAGCCAATTATGGTTTACGAGTACATTCCAAATGGAGCACTTCACGACCACTTACAAAGTCGGCGAGGACGTGGAGGAAGAGCACAGCTTTCATGGATTCGCCGCCTCAGAATTGCCCTTGACACGGCTCAGGGTCTTGCTTACCTCCATTTTTCGGCTCTTCCGCCAATATACCACAGGGACGTGAAGACAAGCAACATACTTCTTGATGACAAGTTGAACGCTAAAGTTTCAGATTTTGGACTCTCCAGATTAGCTTACGATGAGTTGAGTCACATCACAACCTGTGCGCAAGGAACTCTTGGGTACTTAGATCCAGAGTACTACAGAAAATATCAACTAACAGATAAGAGCGATGTTTATAGTTTCGGGGTTGTTTTGCTTGAGCTCTTGACCTCTCAAAGAGCAATCGACTTCAACAGAATGGAAGATGACGTGAACTTGGCTGTTTATGTACTGAGGATGGTGCATGAAGAGAGAGTCATGGAAGTGATAGACCCAATACTGAAAGAGAACGCCATGAGCTTTGAGCTTGAGAGCATGGTGGCAATGGCGTATCTGGGATTGAGATGTGTAGAGGAAAGGAGAGAAAATAGGCCTTCAATGAAGGAAGTTGTTAATGAGCTCGAGTATATACTGAGTGTATCCATGGGAGGGAAGAACAACCTCGGTGTATAGAAGAAGATAGCACACAATGTACAAGGATGATAGATACAAGTCTGCCTTGATTTGATTTGTGGTTGTCTTATCTAACCCAATGAGCTTACTAATGCGATGTTCACATATTTTTAAAAATTAAGAAAATTCAAAAATTCAAAAACATCTTTGTTGTTATAGGAATCGGGCCTCGAACCTGGGCAACCTAAGCTGAATTTAGCCCAAAACTGATCCGATGATTGATTTTTTAAAAATCAGGCTCGAGACTTGGTTTGACGCTTGTTAACTTAGACTCGGCTCGTCCATCATGTGCCGAGTTAGACCGGCCCAGCCTGACCCACCTAAATGCCATTTTCAGTCCTATACATATACCATCGTAGGCTAAATTTCGGTTTTCTCTTGGGTTCTAAAAGATTCTCAAGGCCCAAGTTTTAAAAGAAGTCCGATGACAAAAAAAATAAGAATTATGAGGCGTTTGAAAACTTTTATTTTAATTAGAACTTTTTAAAGAAGTTAGTTAATTATTTGACTGTTATTTTAAAAAGAATTTTTTTAAAAAAAAATTATATAATAAACAATTTGACAATATAAAAATAAAACGTATTTTTAATTTTAACTATTTTTATTTTGTAATAAAAATTATTATGCATATAAATATTTTTTGAAATATATTAAACAATACGCAAAGTACAATATATTAATTATTATATAATTTTAGACCATATAAAACATAAATAGAAATATATCTAACCAATAATATAAGTAAGGCTAATATAAAAAATAAATATTAAAACATATAAAAATTTAAATAATATTATATAAATATCAAAATAAACGTGGAGTTATATTTGTGGATATTGTGAAAATTATGTGTAAAACATAATAATAAAATGGACTAAAAATACGCTCATCAATTGATTTGAAAATTTTACCTAAAAGAGTGTTTTTTTTAGAAGTTCCAAATTTAAGCTTCTTAAAAAGTTGTATTTTAGCTGTCAAAAAATTTATATCTACTAAAAAAGTACCTTTCTAGTTCACAGTTGAAAATTTATTTTTTTAAAAAAATTGACGCGAAAAAAGTGTTTATTCACTCTCTAAAATCTCAACCAAACAGGCACTAAATATATCCTTCAGTCCATGGTCATATTTATAATTTATTTGTAATAATTTCAATTTACATAATATAATTATTGTATAAAATTATTTGACCATTGTTTGATTAATTAGTCTAAATCTTTGGCAACATTTTGAAATTCTTTATAAGTAATGTTTTAATAATTTTATTTGAAAGAATGGAAGAAAAAAATAAAAAGCTAGATCATCGTCTTTAATTTTATATTTTTCACAATAAATGATTTAATAATTAGAGAAATATCCAAATTTTTCATTTTTTTTCAATTTAATTCAAATAATTTACAAGAGAACCTCCAATAAGTTGTCACCAGCTTATCTGAGTTCATTGACATGTAATACATATTTTGGTGGAATCAGATGCCCCTATGACTTGTCTTACTAAATGCTTATTCCCCCTTATCGAGTGCAAAGCTGATGATGTTCGAATTTCCCTGAGAAACAACAACTCGTATCAACGTAAGTGGCACAAAACTAAAGTGGAACTTTCACTAGTCAATTTCAGAACAAAATGGTTTTGAGTCGGATTGAAAATGTTAAATCCCTAAATAAAACCATTCCATAACGTCACTCTTTTCTCTTTTTCTTTCTTCCTCTTAATTCTACCTTTTATAATCCAACATGGTTGAGAGGGTAGTTGATGAAGCACTATGGTTACATTCGGTCGTCAAAACCTTCAACGACTTTTATTAAATTACAAGAATGAGACCTGGTTCCTGTTCCAGATCTATATATATCCCTTTGTACGGGCCTGCAAGAATATTAGCAGCAAAAAGCAAAGATATGGATTTCGTATCGTACCGGTCGGAAACTCAAATCGGTACTGGTATGAAGTTATCGGTGAAAAATTTCAGCCTGTATCGGCCTTTTTCGGTTGGTACCGGCCTTTTTCGGTCGATACCTGCCGGTACCATAAAAACCGGAAAATTCCGGGTGATACCAGTAAAAACCATATTTCCTAGGGACCTAATTGTAAAAACAAAAAATTTTAACCTAAAAATCTACCCCCCCAACGGCCCGACCTACTCTCTTCGTCTCTCTTCTTCTCTCTTCTCGCAGTCGCTCCGTCCGTCTCCGCCGCCCTCTGCCGCCGGATCCTTGCCGTCCGTCTCTCTCCCGCCGCGTC
>JANSVB020000338.1:76871-86901 GCA_025504935.2 Erythroxylum haughtii
ATCTTCTTCTAAAAATTTACAAATACTAGCAGAATTAATCCAAATATATACCGCTTATATAACTATAATTAGTAGTATTATATCATCCTTGAGTAGCTTTGATGTGGTTTCCTTCTCAAATCCACCACCACAACACTAACGTTGTCTGAACTGTGCCAAAGAATACTAGATCTCATGGCTGGCTTGCATGAGAAATGTATTGAAATTTCTTTTAGGAGATTTTAAGTAGATACAGAAGAAATTCTGTCTAAATTATTATAAAGCAAACAATAGTTATTAGAATAATGAGGGTTTAAATAGAAAATGTTGTAGTTTAAAGTATTATGTATTTAAGAATATCGCAATATTCGGTATGTAAATTTCATTATCACGGATGGAGTGTTATAATATATGCAAAATTTAAAATAATTAGAATACATTAAGAATTTAAATCTTTTAATATTTTCAAATCAATCTTGATTTACATAAATACTTATTATAGCGAAAGATTTATTATTAATATAATACAATTATTTTGAAAATTATTGTTATTTTTACAAATTTCACCTTTCTAAGTATTTGACAAAAAAAGTTTTATGAAAAAATATTAATTCTTTAGTTTCTAGTGCTAACTTTTTAATTTGATTAAAATAAAATTCATGTCAAAATTAAGATTTTATAAAGAAGTTACGACCATTTCAATTTTAAAAAATTTTGCACTAAAATTAAGAAAATTAAGTTGGAAATAAATTATTCAAAAGATTGAGAAATCCCATAAATGATATGTGATATGTTAAAAAGAATTTCTATAAACTTTTTCAGTGTAATGTCTAGCAATTGATAAAAGAAAAGAACTTGAAACTTGAAAGAGAACCTATCCAAAGCATCTTCCATGGAGGCAAGGATTAGAACAGGCCATAAGAAATGGGCTTGTTATGTCAGGAGCAGTCCAACTACAGGACAGATTCATTAAACACAGCCTTTTGCATTTCTTACAGTTCGACTTGAGGAAAGCAAATTCGTAATAATGTTCAGATGACTAGTCTACACAAAATTTTTAAAAAAAGTCAATAGGCATATTGAAAACCAAATATAAAAAGGTCCTCGGCACAAAGTTAGAATCACGGGTGAACGTAATTAATACCCATGATAGTAGACAAGCGAGATTGAAAATCCCGTAGTCTGTGGATACTATCCCTGCGGATGTCTGGCCGCTGCCAAATCACATCGTCAGTTTGTTGTGGAAACTGAATAGATCTTGAGCCAATATCCGAAACCCAAATCATAGAAGAACCTCGAAAGCAGGACCAACTTGTTTCCAATATCACACACATTATTAAAGATCAAACATAGACAGATGAAAGAGATGGAGTCAAAACGTAGGGAGACTTCAGCTTACTCTTAGGGATTCGATAGTTACTAAAGCGAGAGTGGAGTGTTAAAACTAGACATATATACCGTGAAGTTAATAGAGCAGCAAATTGGCTAGCCAACCAAGCCAAGTTTCTAGATCTTGGCATTCATCAGTATCGCAACCCGCCTGTGGGTTGCTTCTCTATTCTATTAGAAGATATATTTGGGGTCGCTTTTTCCCGACTAGTAACTTAAGTTGTTATTTTTCTCTGTGGAAAAAAAAAAAGAACTAAAAAGGACGGGGCACGGGGCAAATAAACCCAAGTAAACCAAGAGCTTAAGTTCATCATCCAGCGAACACTAGAAGGTCACTAATTGGACAGGATGAAAAGTTACTCCTAATGAGGGAGGGATTTCATTCCCAGGTAGGGTTGCCATATGAAGAATCACAGATACACTGATTGATATACAAGAAATATTGTAAGACTAAATCCAAGATTCAGAGCATATAGACAAGAACCCATACTACATGCATAACCTAGCGTTTTACAATCCCAGATGAAAGCATTCTTTATTTTTCCAGAACAAAGTAAAGCATGAAATTTCCCAATGCCAGAGTCCGGTTCAAATATAAATATAAAGAAAAAGTAAAACCCACAAAACTATCAGAAGTAAAGCCTATCGAATCCGGGAAACGACAAAGCGAGTTTGTATGGGCATTTTGGAAGCAGCAAGTGTAATAGCTTCTCTTGCAATATTCTCGTGCACTCCACCAACTTCATAAAGAACTTTACCTGGTTTTACCACAGCTACCCAGTATTTGATTGCTCCTTTACCCCTTCCCATGCGCACTTCAGTTGGTTTCGCCGAAACTGACTTGTGAGGAACTGTTCGGATCCAAATTTTACCGCCACCGCGTCGAATTAGCTGGGTCATGGCCCGACGACCCGCTTCGATTTGTTTCGAAGTAATCCAAGCAGGCTCAAGTGCCTGAAGCCCGAAATTGCCGAAACAAATGTGATTCCCTCCTCCGGAGGACACTCCTTTGATCGTTCCTCTACGTTGTTTGGGAAATTTCAGGTGTTGAGGGTTATAATTCGCAATAAAAAAATCCATGTAATGCACCCACATTTTGTTCTTTATCCGAGTCCACACTTCGATACAAGAGTCCCGAAGAGTGCCGATCGCGTTAGGTAGTATGCCGAGTGAAGGGATGAGATTGACGGAGGCTTCGGATTCGGCACACAAGACCGTCGACAGATTCGCAACTGAGAATGGCAACTGCACCGAGGTGGCTGTGGCGGAGGAATTGCCTCGGAGTGGGGTAGATAGGGTCCTCGCTAATGTCCCCATCTCCGGTGTTGATCTTTGTATGAAATGTTGAAAAGCGGAGGCCGGAGAGTACATTAGCTTCTTGTTCGCCTTCAGGTTCCGTGTCAAACCCAGTAACGCCATGTATGTCCGATCAGGGTTTCAGCTCCGTTTCACGGCTCAAGGAGCTTCGTCTCAGAAAATGAAGCGTCTAATCTAACCCTAGTTCTTTCTGGGTTCGTAAACTAATGATATCTTTTTTTAATATGCGGAGACAGAGCCTCTGACTCCTCCCAAGTGGGCCCATGATTGACTATCTTGAACTTGGCGTTGAGTCCAAAACCTGATCCAATTATCCAACCGGGTCGAGAACGGAATCCTATTCTGGAACCCGACTTCGTTATCCTGCCATCCAAGCAAAGCGCCATCTCTTCACTTCATACAAAGCTCGTCCGCAACTCTCTGAGAGTTCAAGCGCAAGACCCGACAATGTTCCCTCAATTCGGTGCGACGGCGGACACGCTGAGGAAGGCGTCGACGATCGTGTCTCGGATCGGCACCGACGAGCACTTGTACGACGATCCCGAGGACGTGAACATGGCGCCGTTGCTCGAGAGCAAGTTCCATTCCGAGAAGTGCGAGGCTCTAAAGCTAAAGCGCCTTCTCGCTCTTATCGCTCAGGGTTTTGACGTTTCCAACTTCTTCCCTCAGGTCCCCCTTACGCTGAAATTAAAATTAGTTGTGAAAGCTATGGGAACCGCCGTAGATTAAAGATGACTGAATGCTTTATCAACCAATTCGAGAGCCCAGCCGAAAAAACTACTAAGTTAGGAATTATTATGCAATGGGCTTTACTTGGGCCACATGAAGCTCGTATAGATTTGAAAACACTAACTTATTAGTCAGTTAGGCTCCATGTTTTTGAAAAATTATGGCCTTTTCTGGTTAATCCTCGCCGGCTAACTCCTTCTAAATCATCTTATTGATTGAAACATCAATTAACTAAAGTCGGATTAAAAGTATGTATCACTATGTAACTGTTCCAGTTATCAGAGATTTACATCCCTTCACGTTTGTCTCTTCACGCTTGTCTTTCAGTTAATACAGGACTTACTGTTCACACTTCTTAAAAACCCCACTTCACTTATATACTCTTACGAATACTGTCTCAAAGAGAAATCCCTATGTTTTGAAGCTGTTAAATACATATTCATCAACAACCTATGAAAGTGCTTTTTGTATTACAATCACGTGTCTTTGTTGTTTCTTTCATCTGACTATAATTTATAAAAATGTTTAAGTGAAATTATTAATATTAAAAAGAGACATGAACTCAAAATAAAATATATAAATAAATAATTATAATTTATTGTTTTAAAATTTTGGAAATAATATATAATCTTTTTTAATATAAAAATTGACCTTTATTAATCTAATATTTCTATACTCTTTCAAAATCAGAATTAATAGTAATCGATTCACACCTTTCAAAAACAAAACTTTGACAAATTTAAGATTATTTGATTAATTTTGAGTTGGATTGAAAATGATATATCCCTAAATAAAGTCAGTCCATAACGTCACTCTCGTCTCTTTTTCTTTTTTTAATAAAAAGAGAACAACAGAAAATATTACATGGTAATTTTCAAGTCACAGACTCCAGACCTATTCTCTAAGAGGATAAGAATGCGTCTACTAGGTGGGACTTTCTCTTTTTCTTTCTTCGTCTTAATTCTACCTTTATAATCCACCATGGTTGAAAGGGTATTTGGTGAAGCACTATGGTTACATTCGGTCATCAAAACCTTTAACGACTTTTATTAGATTACAAGAATGAGACCTGGTTCCTGTTCCAGATCTATATCCCTTTGTACGGGCCTGCAGAGAATATTAGCAGCAGAAAGGAAGGAAGCATTTTCTTAAAAAGAGGAAGAATAACATGTTGAGAATAGTATTCTTCTATGGGTTTTATTGGTTTACCGGTTTCTTTCTTTACATGTCGTTTTCTATTGCTATACAACAATATATGAACTTCTAACCTTTAAAGTGATAAGAGAATGCCGATGTTGTTATATTCCATAACAGCTTGGCTAAAAAATCGAATTTAAGAGCTATCGTTCCTTAAAATTTGAGAATATAATAAAACTTCTTCACTAGTAAACAAATTAAAATTTAAAAGTTCACATTTGAGCTGAATTTCAAGCGATATATATTCAAGTGTAAGTTTGAGAACAACAATAAGTTCAATTGAGCTTTGTTTTAATATAACACTCTTAGTGAAAGTCCCACCAAAATGCGAAATCTAAAAAAACCCAATATTGCACAGCCATAATTTTATCCGATAAAGAGTGTTTCTAATTAACTCACATACGATATAATATAAAGATATTATAAAAATGTAAAATAATACGTATAAAAGACATATAAATAAGTAATACAATACAAAATAATGTACTTGTAAAATATGGTAAAGATTAATAATAAAAGATAAAATAATTAAATAAATATAGAAACTAGAAACAAATAAGTACATGAGTAACTCAAACCATAACATCAAGAAAATAATTAAGGGTAACTCAAATCGTAACATCAAGAAAGTAATTAAGTTAAGTAAGAAACTAACTGATTAGAAGCAAATACTTTACGTTTAAAAAAAACCTCAGAAGAGAGATCATTTATCCGTTTCTTGATATACCAAAATTTTCTATTATAAATCTATTTTTGGTAAGTTTTATTAGAGATATATCATTTTTTTCACTAAAGCCTACCTTTTTTCTTCCTATAATCTCTAAATATTACTTTCTCAGAGATGTCTAAACCACTTAAGTTTGTATACATTAGTCTTAAATTTATCAATTTAAAGTCAATTGAAATTCCAATTCACCCGCTCTTTCAAAAGAAGTCAGGCCGGCCATCCCGGACCGGAGCTGCTCCTTGGCATGCGTCGAAAAAGATAATAGAGTGAATTTTCGTGAATTAAAGCAAAATTCAAAGGATATAGAGCTGAAGCTATGCCATGGCCATGATTCCCATCAACATCAAATCTAAAGAAAATCTAGTCCAGCACAGGGATGATGTTGTCCGAACGAAGAACAAAGACCACGTGTCCTAGAATTATTTGCGACACACCATCATGTGTAGGACAGGAATCAAAGTTAAAAAGACAACATCTGCGCGTACCTTTCCTACATTACAAGTTTTGCTGCCTCCGGTAATTTTTCACTTCTTACTATTATCTTTTTTATTACTCTTTTTTTTTATTTTCAGAAATAGGAATATTCCCCAGTTTTGACATCGTTGACTTTACCTTATTTTTTAAACCAAAAGTTGACTGCCAGCTATAGCTTTTCAAAACCTTAACAATGAACCAGTCAAGTTTGAATTTCAGCTTTTCCGAGTTAGCTTTGGGGTCAAGATTCGAACTTCATAACCAAACGTTAGTTGAAATTATTGCTCTCTTTTATTAAATATAAATAAAAATTTTATTATTAATAACTTCTATAAATTAATTACAAATTTTAAAAAAGTGTTCATCAATTTCAGTGAAGAAAGGTTAATGAGAAATAGGGGGGTAAAAAGTCCCCACTCTTTACTTTTTCTTGAAAGCCTTTTAACATTCTGAAGATCAAGAGCCGGATGTTAAGACTCTTACCATCTTCTTCTAAAAAATTACAAATACTAGCAGAATTAATCCAAATATATACCGCTTATATAACTATAATTAGTAGTATTATATCATCCTTGATTAGCATTGATGTGGTTTCCTTCTCAAATCCACCACCACAACACTAACGTTGTCTGAACTGTGCCTAGCCAAAGCCAGTTTCGTCAGTAAAATCGATGCATCCGAGCAGGCTTTGTCGGAACTCTCGGTGTCGCCGTTAGGTGATCCCGGGGACGAAGCAGGCTGCTGCGCACGAAGACACGCCCGTACGACCCCACATGCCATGTCGTTTGATACAACGTCCCAAAGGCCATCGCTTGCCAGAATAAGACACTCGTCCTCATCGGTCCTCTCCGTCACCGTCACCTCGGGCTCCGATATCACATAAGGCTTCAGGTAATTATCACCTAAACATATCCAAAACCAAGACCACAAGTTTAGTAATATATCAACTTTGATTAGAATAAGGCAAGTTTTGAATGGTTTAGAGTATGGTTTTTACCGATAGCTCGAGACATCGCCAGAACTCCTAAAACTCTTGGTCCATCCCAGTAAATTACTCTACCGCCAGCGTTTTCGATTCTAACCAACTCATCGGACCGATCAGGCTGTAGATCCACAAACAAGCAAACAATCACCAACAGGTTCGTGTATCTTAGCTTTAAATAGAGTTATCTACGAAAGTCTCACCTTGTGATCAGAAGATAGCGGAACAGCGGTGCCGTTTCTACAAAGCACTGCACGAGAATCACCGCAGTTGGAAACGACAACCTTATCCGCCGTCACGACGGCTACCACAGCCGTGGATCCGACGGCGTCGCACTGCGGAGTTTGGGGTTCACACTTACAATTTGAGCTCTTCTCTTCGTAGTTCCACTCACAAACTTCCTTGTCCATTCTTTCGAAGCTCCTCTCCATCGTCTTCTTCCAGAGTACACACTCCATGCTCGCAATTTCCTCTCTCAATATCTCATGTAGTCGATCTTTGCACTTAAAAGCTACCTGTACGACCAGACCCAGAAACCATAATTAAATCCAAAGCTCAAACTACCGAAAATTTGAAATTTTGGGTACGAAGTGTTTTATAAACTTACATGAGAGCAACCGTGTCCATCGAAAACACCGAAGAAGGAAACTTCTTCGCTGATAAACGACGGGTGTATAGAAACTGCATCTTCCATTTCTCTTCTCCGACCACATACAGAAGTCATACCAAATCTAGGAGGCTCCAATTCACAAGCCTCCAAACATTGTTTTCTCTCCGATTCTACAATTCCACCACCTGCAGCCACGTCATCTTCATCTGTTTCGCAGGATTTATTACAATCACGCAGACACACAAAAAGAGAAGCCGACGTCCGAAGAGGAAACGGATCAAGTTTCTTTCTTTTCCGTCCACTTTCTAAAGGAGGCATCACCGTCAAGTCCGCGACGGAACCAAACTGCCGGAGATCAAGCCGCCTCCGCCGTGGGTTTGTTTCCACCACAGCTCCTTCGCTTTCACCAACTACTCCACAACTAGCCATTAATCCTAGAACAAAACTACCAACCCACTACCGATCAAAACTAACAAATTAAATTCTCGGAACGTCCTCTTCCAGACTAGGCACCAGCTTATTATAAACTGATCAGTGATAAGTACTAAACGCAAACAACGAAAGAGAGGCAAAGAAATAGAGGTGAGACGTGAGAAGGAGCTCCTCTTAAAAATGTGCGGGCAGGAGATGGGGATGCCCGTAACATTCACGGGCAAAGATCCGACATGTCCACTTGCCATGACGTCCAACATCTGAATACAACATAATATCTCCACCGTCCATCTTTCTCTCTCCTTGTCATATACGAAAGCCTTTTTGTTCCTAGTAAACGTGGCCCAATAAGATCTCAACACAGGTCGCCTCAACCATCTCTTTTTGTGACACGCATGTTTTGTGGTCCTTCGGTACCACTTCGCCCGTCATCTTATTTTTAAAACTTAAAAAACATTATCTTTTTTCTCTAAATTGTGTTGATTTTTTATTAGAATATCGCCACGTGGCGAAAATAATCGGTTCAGACTTCAGAGGCTCTCTGATTAATGTACCACTTGTTGATTTAATTCCTTAAATCACCCAAAAAAAAAAAAGAAATTACATATTTTCATTATTTTATTTTTCCTTATAATTTTTTTCTAAAAGTTTTTAATTAAAAAATATTATTGAACAACTCTCTTAAATTTATTATTGACTGAAATTTACTGTCAATTCACATTAAGTATTTCTAACCAACTAATATATAATAAAATCATATTTTGAATTATTTAATTTTTAAAATTTGATTTAGTGATTATAAGTTTTAAAATTTTGTATTAATTAAGTTAATATATTATTTTTATTAGTATTTAATGAGAATGTTATATAAACAAATTAAAATTTTAAATTTAATATCGCATAAAAAAAACTAAATATTTACCTATTTTAAATCTCTTATCTCTCAATTGCATTTAGTTCCGGTGAAGTTATGCTTTAATCCGGGGTAAGGGTCCACGCAACTAAGGAGATTAGGACACATAGTTAACGACTTTTGAACGTAGTTTCTGATTATAGCACAATTATACGAGGTTTGGTGGTTGTAATATCCTCTAGAAACGTGGGTTAATCTTATTTGTTGTGTATGACACGTGCCCTTTAAACTGACCTCCGACTTTCTTACAATTAAACCTTTTCATTTCAAATCCAAAAGCTACCAAATTTCATGGAGAGATAAATTCATGTCTTAGAAATCTATCGCTTTAAGAATCACTTCGTTTGGAGGTCGGACGAGGGAGTTATGATCAAAAGAATCTAACATGTTCATATCCTAAATCAATTTGCACCTATCTTGGCACGATTGTCATAACTTTCACCAAAAATGTCGGATTTGTTTTGTTCTTAGACCATTAGAAAAAATATTTTAAGATATAAAACTTTCATGAAGACCACAAAATCAGATTCTGCCTCTAAAATGGTCAAAAATTTCCATTTCCTCAAGTTGACCCGTGGCTGTCCCTTAAACGGACACATACGGGCCAAAATGCACCATTTCATCCGAGAATGTCCGTTTAATGGACATGGGCAGTGCAAAGGGTCCTTTTTGACCCAAAAAGGTCCGTTAAACGGACATCCATGTCCGTTTAACGGACATGCGTGCAAAACCCCTTCCAAGCCTCACCAATGCTTTTTTACCTCCAATCTAACATCATATGCACTTATAATTTTCACAATTTCACTTATTCAAAAGCCTAAACACTTCATAACAATCCAACTCCAAAATTATCTCATAAAACTCTCAATTCCCAATTCATTTGATTTAATCAAAACTCCCATTTCCTATCATTTACCATAGCTGTCATCATAGGCAATTTCTATGCATCATCATAACTTGTAGCAATCATATCTCTTAACTCCGACATCCAAGAGTTACAAATTTTATAGCTTCGGAAAGCTAAAAGGATCATCTACAACTTCTATGTAGACAACTTTGACCAATCCTTGTTTAATTATTCCAGAATTTCCCTTGAATCAGCATACACATTTTTATTCTCATGCAAAACTTAACATTTATCCCAACTTCACTTCTTCTATTTCAACCTCATTCAAACAATTCCATTTGCCATTGGAGTTTATCCCACTCAACCTCAATTCATATGATTTATCTTGTCATTCACCAAATAATATCTTACATATATAACCATTGTTCATGCTT
>JANSVB020000339.1:3649-13738 GCA_025504935.2 Erythroxylum haughtii
ACTCTACTCACTCTAGCTACAATTTAATTGATTTTTCAGGAGTAGATTTTATTTTTGGTGGATTCGACACCCATCAATGGGATACTCTAACAAAGAGAACTATACGAGAATGGCTGCAATAGTTGATTTTTCTTCTTCTAACCTCTCACCCATTTTCAATGGAGAAAAATATGAGTGGTGGAGCATCAAGGTGAAGAAATTGCTCAAATCGCAAGAGCTGTGGGACTTGGTGAAGCACAGGTTCGTAGACATATTAGAAGCAAATGAAGAAGAAAAGGAGAGGCTAACAAAAAATAAGAAGAAAGATGCCAAGGCATTGTTTATTGTTCAACAAGTAGTTTATAAGACTATTTTGTCATGGATTGCAGCAGCAACCACATCGAAAGAGGCATGGTCAATTCCATAGAAGGAGTTTCAAGGTGATTCAAAGGTCATAGTGCTAAAATTTCAATCACTAAGGCATGACTTTGAAACCTTGATAATGAAGAATGGCGAGTCCATTGCTGATTTTTTGTCACAAAAAATGGCAATAGTTGGGCAAATGCATTCTTATGGTGAGCAGATGAGATGATCGTAGCGAAAGTTCTAAGGAATTTGACAGCAAGATTTGATCATGTAGTAGCTATCATAAAAGAAGCTAAAGCTTTGTGAATTCTTTCTGTTGATGAACTAATGAGATCTTTTCAATCTCATATGGCAAGAATCAATAGATCGATGGAAAAGAACAAAGATAAGGCATTCCAAGTGAAGGAAACAGCCATCTAAAAACAAGAAAACGACCGTTTAACAAGTAGAGGTCGAGGAAAAGGAGGATTTCCCGGTGGTCTTGGTTGTGGTAATGAAAGAGACAAGGGAAGGAATAATGTTTAAAGGCAGTCCATTGAGCAAATCAACACTAAAAATAGCATCTACTGCTATCATTGCAAGGGATACGAGCATATAAAAGCTGACTGCTAGTATAAAGATCATAAAATGAATTTTGCTATAGAAAATGAAGAGAAAAACAAGCTTTTTATGGCTTGTATTGATTCTAACTACAAAGCAAGTAACTTGTGGTTTGTAGATAGTGGTTGTTCAAACCATATGATAGGCACCAAATCTTTGTTCTAGGAGCTTGATGAGATAAAAAAAGATAAAAGTGCAACTTGGCAACAACAAAGAGATGCAAGTTGAAGAAAAAGGCACGATGGGTGTCAACACTAGCCAAGGAAAAGTAAAGATGTTGGATAACGTTCAATTTGCATCTAATTTAGGATACAATTTATTAAGCGTTGGACATCTAATAGTTGTTAGATGTTTTGTTTTGTTTGATGATGATGCATGTGTCATTATAAACAAGAAGTTGGGCAACAAGGTTCATGTCAGTATGTCTTTGAGCAAGATGTTTCTGTTGGATGTTTCAAACATGTAGAATTTTGCTCTTGTTGTAAGAGAAAATAATGACTCAAAGCTCTAGCATTTAAGGTATGGGCATCATAACATAAAGGGTTTGAAGTTGCTAAGGGATAAAGGTATGGTTTTTAGGTTACCAAAAATTAGCTCTATTGATCTATGTGAAGGATGCACTTATGGCAAACAAACAAGAAATTCATTTCCTGTTGGAAAAGCTTGGAGAGCCTCAAAATGTTTAGAATTAGTCCATGCTGATTTATATGGGCCTATGCAAACTAAGTCCTTAGGTGGTAGTCATTATTTCTTACTATTTACTGATGATTGCAGTCGTATGAATTGGGTGTATTTTTGGAAAGCAAGTCAGAAACTTTTCAAAAGTTCCAGACATTTAAGGCTATGGTGGGAAATCAAAGTGGTTGTCGTATCAAAGTTCTTCGAACAGACAGAGGAGGAGAGTTCATATCTAAAGAATTCAATCTTTTTTGTGAAGAAAATGGCATCCATAGGGAGTTAACAACTTCTTACACTCTAGAGCAGAATGGTATCGCTGAGCGGAAGAACTGAATCATTGTGGAGATGGCAAGAAGCATGTTATAAGCAAAAGGCCTCTCAAATCAGTAGTGGGGGAAGCTATAGCAACATCCATCTATTTGTTAGATCTCTCACTAATAAGGGTTGTCGTAAACAAAACTCCATATGAAGCTTGGCATGGAAGGAGACCAAATGTAAGTCATTTATAAGTTTTTGGGTATGTTGCTTACGCTTTAGTAAATCCTCAAGCTCTCCAAAAGCTTAATGAAAAATCTAAAAAATACATTTTTATTGGTTACTGTACTCAATCCAAAGCATATAGAACATATAACCTCTTAATGGCAAGATCTCAAATAGAATAGATGTAATATTTGATGAAAATGCAAGCTAGGATTGGAATGAAAATCATGTGCAACAAGAGATTCCTTTGCCTCTTAGAATCTCTCAAGATGAAGGACAAGAGTCAACTTTTACAAATTCACCTACTAGCTCACCAACAAAATCAACAAGTCAATCAACTTCAGCAATTCCAAGTAGAAGCTTTTCATCTACAAATCTTGAAGAATCTTTAAAAGAGCTAATTCCACTAAGAAGATCAAAAAGGGACAGGAAGCCAAATCCCAAATATACTAATGACTTTTTTGCATCTTGTCAGTTTGCTCTTGCTGTTTCAGACCCTATTGATTATAAAGAAACAACTGAAAAGGAAGAATGGAATAAAGCAATGTTGGAAGAGATGAAATCCATCGAAAAGAATGGCACATGGGAGATGGTAGAGTTACCAGAAGGAAAAAATGCAATTGGCATGAAGTGGGTGTTCAAGACAAAGTTTACTGCAGATGGGAGCCTACAGAAGCACAAAGCTTGTCATGTGGCAAAAGGCTATGCACAATGATATGGTGTTGACTTTGAAGAAACCTTTTCTCCAGTAGCTCGGTTTGAAATGGTGAGACTTATTATAGCATTGTTTGCATAAATGTAGTGGCTTGTTTATCAATTCGATGTTAAGTTGGCATTCCTTAATGGAGAGTTGTAAGGAGAGGTCTATGTAGCATAATTAGAAGGGTTCATAAAAGTGGGAGATGAGACAAGGGTTTACAAGCTGAAAAAGGCATTCTATGGTTTGAAGCAAGTCCCTCGAGCGTGGTATAACAAGATCGATGGGTATTTTTAGCAAAAAAGGTACATGAGAATTGAGAGCAAGCCCACCGTGTATGTGAAGAAGGAAGGTAATGATTACATCATTGTTTGCCTTTATGTTGATGATATCATTTACACTAGCTCCTCTACTTTTCTTGTGGATAAGTTTAAGTCTCAAAAAATGAATGAGTTTGAGATGTGAGATATAGATTTATTGCATTATTTCCTTGGCCTTGAAGTCCATCAAGCTGAAGATGGAATATTTCTTTCACAAAAGAAATATGTCAGGGACCTTCTCAATAAATTTGGGATGCTTAATTGTAAGCCTGTAGCTACACCCATGAATGGCTATGAGAAATTGCAGCAAGAATATGGAAAAGAGATGCCAAATGCAAGGAGGTTCAGAAGCTTGGTTGGAGGTCTAATTTTTCTGACTCACACTAGACCCGATATTGCATTTCTTGTTAGTGTTATTTATAGGTTTATGCAACAACCTAAGGTATTTTGTGACAATAAAGAAACTATCTCTATGACAAAAAACCCATCATTCCATAGCAGGACGAAGCATATTGATATTCGTTATCATTTCATTCTTCATCTGGTAACAAAGGGGGAAATTTCATTGGAATATTGTAGCATACAGGAATAGCTAGCTGATGTATTAACAAAGGCTTTGTCAAAGGAGAAGTTATGTTATTTCAGAGGACTATTAGCTGTGTTCAAGTTTGAATCAAGGAGGAGTGTTGAAGAATGATTCAAAGCTTAACTGGGTAATGGGACCGTGTAAATTGGAGTTTAGTTTGAGTTTGTTAGATTTTTTTAATTTTTTAAGTAGTGTCCTTTATTTTCTTAAGTCAGTTTTTATTAATGATTTGCAATAATGGGCTACGTGACAAAGTACGTGGTTTGTTTCTTGCTTAGCCTATATATACATGGGCATATGTTGTAATCATTAATTGAAGACTGCAGATAATAAAGCAAGTTGAAAGCTTTATTTCTTTCCTTGTTTTTGGTCTTTTTTAAGCTCTGTTTCAACTGAATCAATCTACATAACATCAATCAACTTTGGAGTTAAAGACTAACTTTCTCTTGTACAGTTCAATCAAAAATAACCTAATTCAATTCATGTGGTAAGAATTATGTGTAGCACTACCTAAAGTTTCAAAGATAGTGTGACTTTTCCTAACCATTAGGAGATATTAAAGATATTATCATTATTATCAGCTAAAAGTGGAATTCATGATCGGAAAATTGTAATACTCAAAGATAGAGAGTGACTTTTCCTAACCATTAGGAGATATTAAAGATATTATTATTATTATCAGCTGAAAACGGAATTCATGAATGGAAAATTGTAATACAAAATATCACAAGGCATACTTTTTTGGACAAAGTAGGAATATCAACAAAGATTAAGGTTTTAAATTGTGGATTTGTAATTATTAAGATTAGTAATCAACAACCATGGCGCTCAAATGATCGCCTCAACAATCAAATTCCACAATGGCGAAATAGTAATCGGTCCAACAATGGGCGTGGGAGAAATAATAGCGTTGAACCTGTTCGATGCCAATTGTGCTGCAAGCCTGGGCATGAAGCAGATGTGTGTCACTCAATGTCACACAACCACTTCGAAGCAAAGGCCAACTATGCAATGGGGCACTCAAACCATCACAATTCTTGGCTGCTTGATTCTGGTGCTTCACACCACGATATCCGAGCCACGAGACATGCCTGAATACTTTGGCACTGATGGTATTACAGTTGGTAATGGTATGAAAATTCCAATCACCCACTCTGGCTCAACTAAATTAATAGCATCAAACACTGCCTTTAAGCTTCCTAACACTCTTTGTGCACCGGATATTAAACGTAATCTAATTTCGGTTTCGCAATTCTGTCAAGATAATCTCACATCCATTGAATTTTTTCCCTCTTTTTTTTGTGTGAAGGATCTCCAAACGAGGACACCATTGGTGCAAGGACGGAGTAGAGATGGCTTGTACGAATGGCCCCAACAAAAGACACCACAACCCCTAGCCTTCACTGTCAACAAAAACACCCCTATTGATGTTTGGCGCCATAGATTAGGTCATCCCCATTTACGGATTTTGAATTTCATTTGCAGCAAGTTTTCTCTACCAATTTCAAAACAAGACAATTTTACATCTTGTAACTCTTGTCAATGCAATAAATCGCATCGTATGTCGTTTAAAGAATTTACTCTCTCGAACACAAAACCATTGCAAACCATTTTTAGCTATTTATGGGGTCCCTCACCAGTGCTTTCGATTGACAAAAAATTATATTATTGTATTTTTGTTGATCAATACACCCAGTACACCTGGATTTATACGATGAAAAACAAGAGTGAAGTGAAAGACATTTTTCAAACACTCAGACCATTACTTGAAAAACACTTTGCCACAAACATTCTATCCTTTTACACTGATGGTGGCACTGAGTACAAAAGTCTTGACCCATACCTTCAAGCAAATGGAATAGAACACCTAGTGAGTCCTCCATACACACCACAAAGGGTTGCCATAGTCAAGCGTCGTCATCGACACATTGTTGAAACGGCAAAAGCACTACTATCCCAAGCCTCCCTCCCACCCTCGTTGTGGTCCTTTGCTTGTCACCATGCCATGTATCTCATTAATAGGTTACCCACCCCCTTGCTTCAATACAAGTCACCATATGATCAGCTCTTCTCCAAACCACCAACCTACGACACCTTACAAAGTTTTGCCTACTTGTGTTACCCGTGGCTACAGCCATATACTAATCACAAACTCGAACCAAGATCCACCCCTTATGTGTATTTGGGTGTCTCCCTTAGTCACCATTGCCATATATGCTTTGACCCTTTGCAATCCAAGATTTACTTGTCTCGAGATGTATCCTTTGTCGAAACTGAGTTCCCATATCAACAAAGGTTCAAAAACTTGCTGCCCAAAGCCAAATCAGTCGAGTGGGATATGTCCCCTGTCACTAGCCGTGAACATCAGCCCCTTGTCGCACCACTCCCCTCTGAACTGCCTCCTCCTATACTTGTACCGTGTCAAACCGACTCTGCTGCTCGAGCTCGACCGCCCACTCTGAGACAAGCCATCGATTCTCGTACTGCTCCATTGGCATCCTCGAACACCCAAGGTATGCATTGGCTAACCACTTCCCCTAATATATCTACTACTGCTTCAACACAGTCACTTACACCAGTCACAATCCTCTCTACAAACCAACCCGTAGACCAACAGCCTATCCGACCCGATACTGTGCCACAGCCAGCCTCGACTCACACCACAACTATAGCCCCTCGGATTGTTACCCGATCACAAAACAATATCTTTAAACCAAAGACAAAACTCAATTGCCTTGCGCACCTATCTCCCGATGTCACCCCCACCACTGTTAAACAAGCTCAAAAACACAAAGAATGGAGGGATGCTATGAAAGCAGAATTTGATGCATTAATGAGAAACAAGACATGGGAATTGGTTCCTAGAGATAATACAAAAAATACTGTTGCTTGCAAATAGATTTTCAGGATTAAACGCAAACCGAATGGGACGATAGATCGGTACAAAGTACGTCTAGTTGCGAAGGGATTCACGCAGCGTCCGGGAATTGATTATCATTCTACCTTTAGTCCGGTGGTCAAGCAAACAACGGTTTGGGTAGTTCTATCAATTTCCATTACTAAAAATTGGGTGATGCGGCAACTTGATGTTAACAATGCATTCTTGCAAGGTGATCTTCGGGAAGAAGTCTACATGTCCCAACCACCCGAATTTGAGTCCCCAACAGCTCCTACCCATGTCTGTCGACTTCGAAAGGCAATCTATGGTCTCAAACAGGCCCCCTTGGCATGGTACACGGCCCTCACAAAATACTTGCAAGATCTTGGCTTCATCAAGTCAAAATCATATCCTTATCTCTTTACATTGTGCAATGGATCCATTCAAGTCATCACGTTGGTGTACGTAGATGATATTATCATCACTGGGAGTCACGAATCTATTGTTGCCCGTGTTATTGCCTCTCTTGCCAGCCGGTTTTCAATTAAAGATCTCGAGCAGTTACATTATTTCTTGGGAATCGAGGTAACAAGAACTGATAACAGCTTATTCTTGACTCAAACCAGCTACATTGATGAGCTTCTAAGTGCTAAAAATATGCACGAATGCAATGCTGCTCCTACTCCAATGAGCAGCACCGAGACACTCACGTTACATGATGGTGCTCCCTCTTTCGATGCAACATGGTATCATACAG
Organism: Erythroxylum haughtii; assembly: GCA_025504935.2. Taxonomy (NCBI): domain Eukaryota; kingdom Viridiplantae; phylum Streptophyta; class Magnoliopsida; order Malpighiales; family Erythroxylaceae; genus Erythroxylum; species Erythroxylum haughtii. The sequence goes on from JANSVB020000339.1 coordinate 10,991, forward strand.
TGCTTGGGAAGTTACACTACTTGTCTTTTACAAGGCTGGATATTAATTACTCATTTAATAACCTATCTCAATTCATGCATAAACCATCTGAGGTGCATTGGAAAGCTCTGAAACGGGTTCTTCGCTATCTGCGTGGTACATCCAAGCTTGGATTGAGGTTGCATCGAACCAAAAGCTTCGCCTTGTCAATGTATGCGGATGCAGATTGGGCAGGTGATCTTGATGGGCGAAACTCGACGTCGGGTCAAATATTATTCCTCGGAAACAATCCAATTAGCTTGGCATCTAAGAAACAGCAAACTGTTGCAAGATCCTCCACTGAAGCAGAATTCAAAGCAGTCGCCAATTTAGTATCTGAGGTGTGTTGGGTTCAAAACTTGCTAAATGAACTACGAGTACTACCACAGGCCACTCCGACAGTCTACTGTGACAATGTTGGAGTGATTTATCTAAGCAAGAATCCAGCAATTCACACTCGAATGAAGCATGTAGCAGTTGACTTCCATTATGTCCGCAACAAAGTTCAACACAATCAAATCCAAGTTGTTCATGTTCATGCCAAGGATCAACTTGTTGATACTCTTACAAAACCCTTGGCAAAGTCTATCTTTCACCACCATTTGTCCAAGCTCGTAACTCCTTCCAACTGCAAGCTTGACGGGGGTGTATAGAAGAAACACATGTCTGGCACATGTATTACTTTGACCACGTCCACTAGCTGTTAAGATAGAAACAAACTGTACATATTGTTAGCTAATAGTTAGGGAGATTTGAATTCAATTTTATCTCTTTGTACGTATGAGTTATCTTTTGTCAAATCATGTATTTAAACTCTTGTAATCTGATCAATATACAACTAATTTCTCTCCATCAATCTCTGGTTTCTATATAGTATCAGAGCCTATATTCTCTAGCCGAGCAAAACCAGTTTTTTTTTCAACACCAAAATGATAAACAATATCGTTAACGCTGACAACACTTTGCCACAAACATTCTATCCTTTTACACTGATGGTGGCACTGAGTACAAAAATCTTGACCCATACCTTCAAGAAAATGGCATAGAACACCTAGTGAGTCCTCCATACACACCACAAAGGGTTGCCATAGTAGAGCATTGTCATCGACATATTGTTGAAACGGCAAAAGTACTACTATCCCACGCCTCCCTATCACCCTTATTGTGGTCTTTCGCTTGTCACCATGCCGTGTATCTCATTAATAGTTTACCCAGCCCCTTGCTTCAATACAAGTCACCATATGAACAGCTCTTCTCCAAACCACCAACCTACGACACCTTACAAAGTTTTGGCTGCTTGTATTACCCGTGGCTACGACCATATACTAATCACAAACTCGAACCAAGATCCACCCCTTGTGTGTATTTGGGTGTCTCCCTCAGTCACCATTGCCATATATGCTTTGACCCTTTACAATCCAGGATTTATTTGTCTCGAGATGTATCCTTTGTCGAAACTGAGTTCCCATATCAACAAAGGTTCAAAACCTTGCTGCCCAAAGCCAAATCAGTCGAGTGGGATTTGTCCCCTGTCACCAGCCGTGAACATCAGCCCCTAGTCGCACCACTCCCCTCCGAACTGCCTCCTCCTATACTTGTACCGTGTCAAACCGACTCTGCTGCTCGAGCTCGACCGCCCACTCTGAGACAAGCCATTGACTCTCGTACTGCTCCATTGGCATCCTCGACCACCCAAGGTACGCATTTGCTAACCACTGCCCCTAATATATCTACTACTGCTTCAACACAGTCACTTACAACAGCCACAATCCTCTCTACAAACCAAACCGTAGACCAACAGCCTATCCGACCCGACACTGTGCCACAGCCAGCCTCTACTCACACCACAACTACAGCCCCTCGGATTGTTACCCGATCACAAAACAATATCTTTAAACCAAAGCCAAAATTCAATTGCCTTGCGCACCTATCTCCCGATGTCACCCCCACCATTGTTAAACAAGCTAAAAAACACAAAAAACGGAGAGATGCTATGAAAGCAGAATTTGATGCACTAATGAGAAACAAGACATGGGAATTGGTTCCTAGAGATAATACAAAAAATATTGTTGCTTGCAAATGGCTTTTCAGGATTAAACGCAAACCGAATGGGACGATTAGGGGTGAGCATTATTCGGGCGGGTAAGCAAATGCTAAATTTCGGGTAATTCGGGTCGGCTCGGGTATTACCCAAATTATTTTCAGGCTGGGACGGGAAACTTCGAAAAAATTCAGGCCGACCCGATTACCCGAATTAGGTTTAAAAGAATTATGAAATAGGGTAATTAGGATAATTCGGTTAAATTGGGCCGGGATAATTCAGGTAAATCGGGTCGGCTAAATAGGTAATTCAGGTAAATCGGGCCGGGTAAGTTCGGGTAATTGAATGTTCGAGTTCGAACCGGGTAAGGGAAAAAATTTCGGGCAATTCGGGCCGGGCCTGAATAGTAAAAATTGGGTCCGAATTACCCGAATGCTCACCCTTAGGGACGATAGATCGGTACAAAGCATGACTGGTTGTGAAGGGATTCATGCAACGTCCGGGAATTGATTATCACTCTACCTTTAGTCCAGTGGTCAAGCAAATAACAGTTCGGGCAGTTCGATCAATTGCCATTACTAAAAATTGGGTGATGCGGTAACTTGATGTTAACAATGCGTTCTTGCAAGGTGATCTTTCCAGTTGAGGCAATTGATTTTGAATTGTGTGAATTATGTGCTCTCTTTGGG
>JANSVB020000345.1:26403-36754 GCA_025504935.2 Erythroxylum haughtii
TACAAACTCAAGATTTATCAATACATGAGGAAAGGAAAAAAAAAATGTAACTAACAACTTGTTTGCATTGGTCATTATCAATATTATAAATAGAGAAAAATAAAAATTTTAAGATGGCAATAATAATGATCACTGCTAACTACTAATAATAATCATCTAGATAGTCGTATAATAATTTAAAGATATTAGTTAATAAATATATTTTTATTAAATAATTAAAATTTAAATGTTTAATAGTCCACAATTTACAAATGTTATGGGTCTTATACTCGTTTAGGAGCAAATAACGCTAGTATGAATGTAAATTAAAAACACTTTTAAAATAAACCAAATTAAAATATAATGTTTTTTTGTGAAAATAAAAAAAGTCATAACTATTTTTATATGATTTGGAGGACTAGTTTTCAATTCAAGAATAATTATTGAGATGGTTTTTTTAATTTCTAATTTACCTTCAATATTTTAGAAATGAAATGTCTTCAATTATCTTAGATAGAATATTGCAAAATATTGCAAACAATTTTGGCTCCATAGTCACCCATTTGTAGTTAAAAATGCATTCTTATAAAATTATCAAAAACATAGCAAATAATCTTTAATCATGGTAAAATAAAACATAGCTAAATAATATTTGCTTTTTTTCGTTGCCTATCTCTTTTATAAATTTTTTTCATTCCAGTATTAAATTTTTCTTTATACGTAACTACATATTAAGCTATTAGAAATATGCCCTTATTTTATTAGTTAAAAGATGTTCATATTTCTATATTGTTTCTGTTTAAGTTATGAGTTGAAAAAATTTATATATGGATTCTACCATTTCATTTGGCTACGTATCCACCAAAATTGCATAAAGTTTCATTTATTGATATAGGTTCAATACTTAAGTGAGGATTCTATAAAGTGATCATAGCCTAAGCAAGAGATTTTGGGTTATTCTAAATTAGCTAGTTAATCAAGTAGTTATTTATTCAAATTTTAGATAAGAGTTGAAGTTATTTACGTCATTGATTGGTATAAGTTCATTTTCTTATAGGTTGTGAAATATAATTGCTTTATAAGGTATTAGGAGGAGTTTCTTCAAAGGACTATTAACATAATTTATAAATTAAAAAATAAATAGATGTTTTATAAAAAGAGGGTGAAACAAAGGTAAGTAAAATATTAACTTAAGCATTATACAATTTAGAAATTATTATTTTAAGGAAAATTAAGGACATTTAAAAGAAAAGTAAAGAACATGAAGGTTGACATTGCTTTATTGTTGAAAGAGACTAAAGAGTTAAACATTAGCTACCAAATAATAGTAAATATTACTATAGAAGTTCTCATCATTGTTATGGGTCAACTTGTAAATTATGATCTAAGAAAATGGCTATATACTTTCAATTGTCTTGTTTTAGGGGTGTTGTATGAACTATTAATAATAAACATATTTAATTGCTAATTGTCTTTTTTGATGGTGTTCTATACTTTTATAATTTCTTCAAATTTTATGGAATTTGCATAATTAATTGATATCATAAAAATGAATATGGAAACTTAGGTATCATCTCTTAATTAATTTTAGATATCAAACTAGCAATATTATAACAAAACATAATACATTATCATAATATCAATATATGATGATAGCATCATTGTATACATACAATGAATTTGGCAACATAAATTTCATGGTTTATATATTCATTTATAAAATTGAACTTAGAGACATAATTGAACTTATTTGAATTCATTGTATGATCATTGTATATACATTCAGTTACAATAATGATATATCACCAAAAAACTCAAAACATAGTTTAACTTAGTTATCTTAGTACATGGATTTAATTATAATACTGATATTTATTTCTAGTTACAGATTAAAATGTTAACATATACTTAACTAAGAAAATTGTCTTATCTTATAATACAAAATAGATGATAATGCAGGAACATTAAATACCTAACTTAAGTTTCCTTGTTTACTTAATCAATTCATCTTTTAGAACTCACATATGATATGTTAAGACAAATTGAGTGAACACATCATTTCTTCAAGTTATGTCATACTACTCACCTCTTTTACCCTTTAATATACTTTACATCAACATTAATATTTTCAGCCTTGAGCTCTCATTTATTACCAAGATAAATTATTTAAAACTTGTCTCACTTTCATTTGTATGAAGTACCAAAGTTGATTACCTATGTAGGAAGATTTCTTATATCCATGTAACAAAATATTTTATCTAGAATTGATTATTAAATACACATTCCAAAAATCATTCTAGAAATGAAACTTAACAAAAAGTCAAGTATTCACAAATTTAAATCCTATGTAATCCTCATTGATAACGAGCATTGTGAATGTTCACGTGGAGAAAATGATACAATATTAAATTGTAAATCCTACATAAAATTGATGAACTAACATTAACAGAAAATACATATCTAGGAATTGGCTTGATTGTCAAATTTACAATCTATTATCTTCTATTAATATACTCCATATTCATTTTTATTTGAAGTACTATGTCCTTGATATAATTATTCTTGATATGTATGTATCTTGTTTTATGTTCACTTTTTTGGCTCCTATTATTACTTTTTGATACACTTATTTATACACAATATATTGTAACTATTGATTGCAATAAAATAAGAATTTTCTTTATCTCTTCCTCTTCTTGTGGCGCCTGAGGATACGGCCTATTTCTTTGGCCCTTAACTTTAACAATATACATAATAAAAACTATTTACAATATTACATACAAAATTGTTCAAGTTTTTATATATAACTTGTAAAAGCGACAATGATTTTCTTGAATAATTTTTATTGATTTTAACCTAAAAAATATATGCAACTTGATTCTTGTTCTTCATCATAAATGTGGGTGATAATTAATTTATTTATTTACTTCATAAACTAATTACTACTAGTAATTATCAAAAAGGTATCCATATATAACGATAAAGTTTAATGTTTATTAATGAATCTTTGAAAATATACTTAGTGGTCTTTGTCAATCATATTAAAATCATATGTTATCTTCTTCATCTTAAATAAGATTACAGTATGAAATATAATATATCTTTGCCTTGAAGATTGCTTAAGAGTATATATTGATTTTAACAATCTGAAAACTTAATGTTCTTAGTCCTTCTAAATGAAATAAATCAATTATTCCATATAATTTTTTTCATTTGATCTCTATTAAAGAACGTACTTTATAATCTATTTGAACTAAATTAAGGTGCATTCTAGCTATGAAGTTGAAATTAGTCAGATTAGTATAAGCCTCATAATAGGAGAGAATGTCTTCTCATAATCAATCCCTTCCCATTGTGTATCCTTTTGTCACTAGATGTGATTTGTATCTTTTACATCTTGTATAAGTCTTATTGCTCACACTTGAATTAGATAATGCTAGGGAATTCCCACCTGGATGTAATTGTCATTAGTTAAAACTAATTCATTTTCTCCTAAATTACTCTCAATTAGATGCATTTCTTCTAATTAATCGAACTTACTATATTAGTTAAATCCGTCATCTTATATAAGAATAAGTTTTGTCTTAAATTTTCTTATTATAAAAAATTATTTTTTCCATAATGTGATATCCTGTTACTCAAATTAAGTTACTCCTTTGTTATCTCATTCATCTTTAATCATACCTTTTAGAATGTTCGAGTTATCTTTTAAAGATACTCTTTTTTCTCTCTATGACCTAATATTTTTTACTAATGTCGTCGATTGTGAATATAGATGGCATATGTCGAATAATTTGTAAATTAGGTCTCTTATGTGTCCAAAACTCATATGGTGTTTTAGTAATTGATTTAATAGGTACATGGTTAAATACATATTTGATCATCAATAATGCATCATCTTAATCAGTGATAGGTAATTTTTTTTTGCGTTAAAATTTATACCTAACTATTCCAAGCATAATTTTTTTTCTCTTCTCTGCAAGACCATTTTAGTGATGCGTTTGTAGAATAGTCAATTATCTATTTATTCTTTTATTATCACTTGACATCTTAAATTGATCAAGTAGATACTTTTATCCTCTATAAGGTTTTAAAGCCTTTATCTTCTTATTTAACCAATTATGAACTAAAGTTATATATTGTTGAAAATAATATAATGCTATGAATTTATGAAAAATCAAATAGGTATAACTATGTTGAGTATAGTTATTGATAAATCCATGTAAGTAAGTACCTTCATATCTTACTCTCACTATAACTCTTATTGATTGAAGTGTTAAGTAAAGTTGCAATTAAATACCTGAACTTCTATTTGTGGCAAAAATAACCCGACATTAACGTGCCTTAATCATTGACACAATTGACAATAGGCATGTAGTATGGAGGCTAAAAACTAAAAACTCGAACAAATAAGATTTTTTTCCTGAATTTGAAAACAAAAAAGAAAACTAAAAATGAAAATGAAAACAAACACCCCCTTAGTTAAGAAGAGGTTTAATGATATTATCTTAGATTACATCAGGTGTTATTACTAATATTTGTATATACAAGCAATAAGAATAAGTCGAAACTATATGTATGTATGAACTTTAAAACGATATCTGTAAATGTAATGATACTTTTAATGGATAGCAAATGTATAAAAATTATTTCTTATATTAATGAAAATTAGTTCAAACTTTTCATTAATATAAAACTTTTAATGGAATGATATGGTTTACATGTAAGTGGCAATAGATATGGTTATGAACATATTTTGTTTGATAATAAGGGATAAAACTAGACAATACATATGTGACTATCTAAAAAGTCAATATTGCATATGTAATTTCAAAAGGTCATCAATATTTCACATAATATTATCCAAACTATTATCAATATATCCAAAAGATTATAAATATTCCAAATGAGATTGTTCAGTAGATCATCAATACATACATATGGGTAAATCCAAGAAACTATTAATACTTAATTTATTATTCGAAACATAATTAGTACATTCAAAAGATCATAAATATTGCACATTGGATTGTTTAACAAATCAACGATATATACATATGAGTAAGGCAAAAGATCATCAATGTCTACGAAGTTATAAACAATAGGAGTACATTTTATGCACATTAAACATATTTCCCTTTTATACTTTTTTTAAGCACAATTGGAAGCTATTCTCAATATCTAATCTTTATAAATGGTAGATTGTTTGTATTTAGCTAAAATGATAATAGTTGTTAAAATGAATATACTTATACTTAAACAATTCCTACATAACCTACATCATATGATTAAGACAAATTTAATGTCAAATAAAATGATATGTTATAAGAAAAGCTTTTTGATTTTTATTGTGTTATCTTTTGTTTGTTACCCATAAATATCTATGAGTGATCACTGCCAATGTCATCAAGTAGATATCTTAAAACCTTTATAGAAGTTTTGATAAAATAAAAAAAATTATTATATCCTTCAAAACAACTTTGTCATTATCTAAACTTGAAGCACAAAAGTCGGAAAAGTTTGACTTCTTCTTATTATTATATGAACTTCCTTCTAGGTTACCAATATATTTATCATTGACTTCAATCTCATTTTTTGTTAATGCATGCACCACTCACTCTTGTAAATTCAATCTTCTTTTATACCACATTTAGATAGATCATCTTTTTTTTTCAATTGAATACCCCAATTGAATGAAATATATTTATTGTCTATCATTATATATTACGTTATTTGATTCATTTGATGCTTTAGGCTCTACTTCAGTAGCTCTTATAACAAGTGCATTTATAGGTGCTTCAAAGTCGGCCTCAATAGGTTCGTCAATAAATGCCTCGATAGGTGCCCCAGTAGGTATGGTTATTTCACTGGTGGCTATAATAACTTCTGCAAAGCATACTTCAGTGTATATTAAGCCAACATCATCCCTAAACCCTTCAATAGGGATATCACTCCAAAGTCATTCAATATGCATAATTTAAGATACTTCTACCTTTTCAAATACATTATAAATGTCTTTAATTTTTTGCCTCTAATTACTTTTGTTAACTTTCTAACATAAATATCATTTTTTAGTGTCCTCAAACGATCTTTTAATGACATTTACAAGAATTCATAAATAAAAATTTATGAATATTTATAGCATAATCTCTTAGCATTGAGCATGAAATTAACTAATGTAATCTCACCTATCTCAATATCTATTTGTCTCTCTCACCTTCTTATATCATTTATGGGAATTTAAAACATCTACCACAAAAACTCTCAAATCTAATTATAGGGTTAGATGCACTAATTATCTCTAAACAAAACCTACAACAACCTTATAACAAACTTTTAGATGTTATGGTCATAAGATGATAGTATATGAACCTATTGTTGAAAGACATTTCATGTAATTGCTTTTGATTCCTTTGTTGACAATTACCAATTTTTCTTGTAAAACCATTTAAGTTCATGCTACAATTATGTATCATTTGTTGGTGTACTATCACAAATCCATATTATTCGTGTGATTTATTAAATTTTTTCAAAAAATTACAAATACTTTTATTTAGTAGTTTTTAGAATTGAAGATTAACAATTCTATCTTCTATATTATAAAATCATACTTTCTTTCAATTTTTACTTATTTTTATTTATCATTGAAAGGTAACTCCACATTTATCATCTTAAGTCATTAATAAAGTGATGTATATATGAAAAGACAAATAGAATATAAAAGGAAGTTTAATGCAAGAAATGGAAAGTCCAACTAAAAGGAAACATTTGTTAAGACCCTCTAAAATGATATATTACAAAGTCAAAACCTATATGATACTCCAATAAATTCTAATGAAGTTTCCTTATTAATGCCAAGATGTCTATGGCAATTACTAGTCATAATAATGAGGCTTCATTTTAGTATAACACATCCAAATTCTACAAAATTGCTATTTATACTATGATTAACATGATCTAAATTGCATAAATTATGAATTCAATATAAACTCAGGTATCAATGTGATGTTGGTAATAAGGATCAATGCATTCAACATCAAGTCTCTTTAAGCATTAATTAAAAACCCCAATTTCAAATCTTAATAAAAATTAGAACCCTAATTGAAATCTCTTTGCTAAAAACCCATATTACATGCACCCTAATTCAATCCTTATAAATACTTAAAAGGCTATGAAAGACTAGCCACTCATTATGATATATAATTGATTAAAACCCTAAGCTTAAATCCATAATGGCTTTAATTTTCTTACCACATGTATCTAATCAAACGTAATTGAATAACGACATCTCCAATCACCTCTCCAAAAAAATTGTGTTGATAGGTATTTAGGGGCTTTAATTCTATTTCTAGGCGATCAAATGAGATGCAAAATTGATTTTCTTTCCAAATGATGAGATGAGATATAAAGTTCTAGATAACAAGATGAATTTCACGTAGATGAACAACTTCATACGATATTATTCCAAACTGAAAAATGATGTTGCTTGAACTATGCCATCATATTGGTTGAAACATGCATACAATGTCTAAACCTACATAAATTGAAGGCTCGATCGATTAAACCTAAAAACTAAAGGACTTGAGTTATTAAAACTAGACAATATATTAGATTTGAGTTTAAAAATTAAGCTCAAACAATTTAAAGGTAAATTTGAGTTATTAAAAAAATCATCCTATACTTACTTTATAAATATGTTAAATTTATGATAACCATCATCTTGTCTTGGGATTTCATTACTCTATATGTCATTGAAGACTCTTTTCATGACATATAATTGCTCTGGCCAGAGACTCCTGAGTAATGACCCCGACAAGAGGTCTTGAGTATCATCTCCTTCTATCATGAATGGTGAATTCTTTATTGTCTATCCAATTACCTTTGAATACCAATAGCTGTACCCAATCACCATCCTATGAGCAACCTCGTCTTGAGACAACAAAGAATTATGTCAAAGTACAGGATCAATATCCAAGATATCCTTGAGCACCTCAAGTTTAAGGATATTTGCATAATTGTTATGATGAGATTAATCATTGACATTTGATAGATCATCCATATGATAATCTCATAGCGGGTCATCCGATATACTTACTACTCTTTGTAAGCATCCACATGTTAACTCTAAACATCTTATGCTTATAGTTTGTGAGATCCACTCTTGATCAAATAAAGGAGTATAACTTGTGCTAGTTTATTTAGATTAATAATGTCGTATCTTATTAATCTTATGACTAAGGATAATTTAGATACTAACATAATTGTACATGATAGGAATCTCATTATCATAATCTCATCATGATTTTCTTCATGCTATGTTTTGTATCATGGAATTAAATAATTCAATTTAAGATCAGCATCAATTCATAAATAAATGAACATCAAATTAATGAAAAATTACCTTCTGATTTATTAATCAAAATAAAATTTGTACAAAAGTGCTAATGGTGATTGCGTTTAGAGCACTACTCTAACAATCTCCCACTTACACTAAAGTCAATCGCCTTTGTATCTAATATCATAGGCGAGTACACTAGAATCAAATTTCATTTGAGGAAGTGGCTTAATCAAAGGATCAATGAAGTTTTGATCTGTGAGCACTCTCTCTATCTTCATATCACCTTTATCAATTATCTCCTTGATCAGGTGATATCTCATGAGTACGTGTTTAGACCTCTAATGAGAACTTGGTTCCTTGGCTTGAGCAATAGCCCCATTGTTGTCACAATACAACAGTATTGGGTCTACAATGCTCGAAACTACTCCAAGTTCCATAACGAATTTTTTGATCCAAACAGTTTCTTTTACGGCTTCCACAGCTGCAATGTACTCCGACTCGATCGTCAAATCTGTAGTCGTCTCTTGTTTGAAACTCTTCCAACTGACTGCTCCTCCATTTAGTGTAAAGATGTAACCTAACTAGGATGTAGAGTCATCTTGGTCAGATTGAAAACTAACATCTGTATGTCCGCTCACTATAGCTCTCCATCTCCATATACCAAGAATACATCCTTAGTCCTTCTTAAGTACGTTAGGATATTCTTGACAGCCACCTAGTGATACTCACCAGGATCTGATTGATTTCTACTAATAACTCTTAAAGCATACATTAAATCAGGTCTAGTACATAACATAACATACATGATTGATCCTATTATCGAAGCATGATCAAACTTATGCAAGTTCTCTCATCTTAAGTCTTTGGACACATAAATTATGAGAGTTTTGTCCTATATGTCATGGGAAGAAAACCTCTCTTGGACTGCTCCATGCTAAACCTCTTGAGCACTTTATGTATGTTTATAGACTGTGAAAGACCGAGCAACTTTCTTGATCTATCTCTATAGATCTTTATTCCCAATATATAAGTTGCTTCTTCAAGGTCTTTCATGAAAAAATGTTGGGAAAACCAAATTTTGACTGATTGCAAACTTGAGACAACATTTCCTATTAGTAACATGTCATCCACATATAACACAAGGAATATGATAGCACTCCCTCTAACCTTCTTCTACACACAAGGTTCATTCGGATTTTGTGAGAAACCAAACTCTTTAATTGCCTCATCAAATTGGATGTTCCAACTTTTAGATGTTTTCTTCAATCCATAAATGCATTTCTGAATCTTGTATACCTTTTTTCCATCTATGAATGTGAAACCCTCAGGTTGTATCATATACACATCCTTGGTAAGGTTTCCATTCAAGAAAGTCGTCTTCACATCCATTTGCCACATCTCATAATCATAATGAGCAACAATGGCTAGGAGTATTCTAATGGATTTAAGTATGGCTACAGGGCTAAATGTCTCATCATAGTCAATTTCTTGTCTTTAACGATAACCTTTAGCAACTAACCTTACTTTATAAGTAATCACATTACCTTCCACGTCGATTTTCCTCTTGAAAATCCACTTGCACCCTATGGGTTTTAGGCCTTCAAGTGGGTCAACCAAAGTCCATACTTGGTTTTTCGACATGGAATCCATTTCAGACTTCACAGCTTGAAGCCAATTTTCAGATTTTTCAAGAAGCAATAAATGCAACATTTATGATGCAATTTAAAACATTTAACTTTTTTATTCAAAGAACATATTTGTGGCTTATTTACTCTATTATAAATATGTAGCCCACCTTGATTTCCTTGCTTAAAACTTTGCTCAAAAATGCCTCTACTCTTGCTCCTCTTGCCTCCTTTGATTTCCTTTATCAAAGACAAAATTTCCATATCAATAGGCATTCAAATTGGAGAACCCATAATACATATTCACTAAAATTGATCCTAGAATTCTTAAACCCATACATTTCTTAAGCTTTATGAACCAAAATCTTTTCAAAAATCCAAAAGATTAAAATCAAACTTACCTTGAATC
>JANSVB020000347.1:0-15762 GCA_025504935.2 Erythroxylum haughtii
GGAATGGGATACTTATCTAGTATGGTAAGCTTGTTGAGAGCTCTGTAATCCACACACATATGCCATGATGCATCTTTCTTTTTAACCAAAAAGACTGGGCTAGCAAATGGACTGCTACTGGGTTGGATGAAGCCTTTTGAAAGCAATTCAGTGACTTGGTTCTCAATTTCTGTTTTTTGATGATAAGGATAGCGGTATGGTTGAATATTTGGTGGTTTAGAATTTGGTAAGAGGGGAATTGTGTGTGTATGTTAACGAAATGGAGGTACAGTTTGGGGCTCTTGAAAAATGGAAGAAAATTCATGGAGGATCATGTTGATTTTTAGTGGTATGGTTGTTTGAGAGGTATTTTGTGGTTGGATGGTTTAGTTGAGAGGTATTAGTGACAAGGAAAAATTGAAGAGTGGCTGGAGATGGAGCTTTTGTGGGAACACTCTGCAACTTGTATTTCCGACGATCTAGGTTGAATATGAGGAGCATTTCATTCCAATTAGCCTGAACAATGTTGAGCAAAGCTAACCATTGAATGCGTAGGACCAGATTGGTTCCTCCAAGAGGAAAAGGATAGAAATCTTAGGTGATTGTTAGTTCAGAAATCTGAACTTTCAAATTTCGACATAGGCTATTGCATCGAATAATTTCGCCATTGGCGATCTGCACTCCAAACGGTGGGACAATCTGCAACAAAATTTGGAGGTCGCATACTATGCTTTCTGAGACAAAGTTGTGCATGAAATCACTGTCAATTAGAATCAATACTTCTCTTTTGTCAAGAAATCCTTGCAACTTCATAATAGTGGCGACTGGCTTCCCTAAGATAGCTTGAAAGCTGATGGCTGCAAATTCTGATATTTGGGCTTCATCATTTTCGTCCATGACAGGTTCTACTGGAATATCTCCGGCTTCTTCAATAGCCTCATTTTTTGTTGCAACGGAAGCAGAGTCTTTTGGCAAATCGTGCTTGTCATTCCGCCTCCCAGTTGCGCTGCATGACAATTGGGGTTGATTTGTTTGTTGTTGTGGAGGTAAGTGGACTTAGTGGGATTGCTTTCACCTAGACGGTAAGTAGTGTTTGCGGTCTTGGTTGATGCACTCCAAGTAGGCCCTTTGGTGTTACTGCGAGTTGTGCTCAATTTGGATTTAAATTCTTGTGCTAAACTCATAGCTTCGTAGAGAGTGCGTGGCTTATGGATGCCAACTTCAGCTTTCAATTCATCTTTAAGACCATTTAGGAATACCTCTAATAGATAATGATTTGGACGATCCACAACCCGGGCTAATCTTCGTGCAAATTCTTGCCTATACTCTTAGACTATACCAGTTTGTTTGATGTTGTAGAGGCATTCATCAGGGTTTTGAAATTCAACGAGGCCGTAGTTCTCTTGGAAGGCTTGAACGAGTTCATCCCAATAGATCATGGTTTGATCGTTGTTGAACCAGGAGAACAAATCTAGAGCATTGCCCTCCAAATACATCGCGACTATGTCAACCTTGTGTTTGTCCGATGTTTGATAATAACAGAAATATTTTTTCTCTTTTAAAATTCAGCCTCTCAGGTCTCCTCCGTAATATTTTTGAAACTCATTCTTGATATAACAACGTTGTTGTCGCCATGACAGAGATTCGTCTTCCTCTTCTTCATTATCCTACTAGTTGGTTCAGACTTGATAACATGGCTGAGGATTGCGTTGATCGTGGTCCATAGTGGAGTTCACGTGTTCCTTTCCTTGTCTGTGAGCAGAGGAAGACGAGATACTAGTGGATTTTTTATTAGCTTCCAGTGTAGCTATTTTTGCTGTCAGAGTGTCAATTGTTCCTAATCTGGATGAAATGGCAGCAAGTTGAGTGGTTATTTGGTCATTGGAAGAATTGGGTGAGGAGGGACGAGTGTTTTGTGGATCGATGGGTGTAGAAGTTCGTGTGTTTATCATTGGAATCAATCTGCTTTGATACCAGTGATACGAACTCAGTAAAATGAGGAGCAAAAGATAATTTTTATTACTGAAAATGCCCACTTCGAGAAGGACAACTCTCCAAAACAAGATAAACATAAAACAAATTCTCACATCATTTCAAACAAGGCTATCCTGGAATATTTATAATAAAAGTTGCAGGTATTATTTACTTAATTAAAATCTGTTAAAAAGATGGAGATTGTGCCCCTGATATTATGCTAACCAACTGGATGTAATCTTGGACCTATTCTTCAGTTAACATATTTATCCACAAAGTTACCCACAACAAACAAGTTCATAAACTACTCCAATACTAGATTTTCCTCAATGTCACATGCTTTACGATGTCTTTGTGCATACACTCTCAAGGGCTGTGGAATTATATCACACACTGAGTAACATACAATCTCAAGTAAAAACTCTAGGATCTTTCTAAAATGAGATAACTAAATTCTCCCAACTAAAGTTCCTCTAGAAGTTTTCGAATTGAGGCTCGAAAGTCTCCTTCAACTCTTTCTCCCCATAAGATATTTATGATTTGAGCTTAGTTTCTTCACCTTCAAGTGAATCTTCACTCACGCGACTTGTAGAATGTTGACATTTGATATGGCTTGAGTTTGAAATGTTTAATAAATTTGTTGCAATGATGAGTCAATGAGAATTTGGTTGTGATACTTATGATTTTTATCAATTACAACTTTACAAGTTTATAACTAAAATTAATAAAAACGTTAAAGTGTAGATTATAAAATTAGTTAATTAATTATATAATTATAGAATTTAGATATAAATCAATAATTAAAATTTAATTTTGTGAATATTAAATATTTTGTCAAGAATCATATCTAAATTATATAAATTACTATGATTTTTTATTTTATTAATCATTATATCTAAACTTTTATTACTAATATATTTAAATTGTTTCTTAAATAAGCTAATATTACACTAAATTAAAAGGACCCATTTTGTAATATAAAAGTTAAAGTTTAAGGATTATTTATGTGTGTGTGTGTTTATTCTTTATGATTTATAATGGAAAATAAGAAAGAATGATATTTAATGAAAGTTAAATTATAATATTGAAAAAAAAAGTTAGAAAGTTGTGAACTTATGGTTGAATTATATATCATACATAATTAGTTATACTTGTAGGTTTATGGTAGAAACGTTGAATTGTGTAATCACAAAAAAATAGGTTATAATTATAAATTTATAATTGAGTTATATAATCACACTAAACAAGTTATAGTTATAATTGAGGTATATAATCAAGCTAAATGAGTTATAGTTATGATTGAATTATATAATCATACAAAATAGGTTATAGTTATCAGTTATTGTTAAATTATGTAATCACATAAAATGAGTTATAATTGTGGGTTTATGGTTGACACACGAAATAAGTTATAATTGTGAAAGTTAAACGACCACTTATATAAGTTTGTGAAGTTCACTTGCATTTCTATATCATATGATTGTGGAGAAGTTATTGTTGCTCTATTTCTTTTTGTTATTTTACACAATTTATTTCACATTTTTCATGTCATTAGTACTTTGTAATAATGGTTATTCATATATTGACTTAAGGAATGAAAAATGAGAGACTAGATCAAGTTCATTATATAAGAGATGAAGTAGGACGAGTGTTTATGACTGAAAATGACATCAAGAGAAGATGATAAAAGTACTTCTATAGTCTTTTTAATGAAGGCATAGATGACAACATCTCTTTAGGTAACTTAGCACGTCCAAAGAGGTTTCGTAAGATGAGTCGTTGCAGGCAGATTAAAATAATACAAATTAAAAAAGCTTTGAGGGAGATGAAGAGCGGAAGGGTAGTAGGGCTTGATGAGATATCTATAGAGGTGTGGAAGAGCCTAGGTGAAGAGGGTCTTACTTAGCTAGCCAAGCTTTTTAATGAGATCCTTAAATTCGCCAAAATGTCGAATGAGTGGAGACTTAGTATGTTAATTCATCTATACAAGAACAAAGGAAACATCCAAAATTGTAACAAATATAGAGGCATCAAACTACATAGTCACACCATGAAATTGTGGGAGAAGGTAATTGAAAAGAGAGTGAGAAGCTCCTATCTTAGAGAACCAGTTTGACTTCATGCCAAGAAGGTTCAAGACAAAAGCGTTACATTTCTTAAGAAGATTAATGGAATATTGCAGGAAAAGACAAAATAATCTACACTTGATTTTATTGATTTAGAGAAGGCATATGACCGGGTACTAGGGGAAATCTCGTGGAGGTGTTTAGGGGTTAAGGGATTTCCTTTTATTTATATATGAGTTATTAAGGATATGCATGAATGGGTAAATACTAGAGTAAGGATGATAAGAGGAAATAAACAAATTTCTATCAGTATTGGTCTACACCAAGGCTACTTGTTGAGCACTTTTTTATTTATAGTAGTGATGAATGAGCGCACCAAGAATATTCAAGGAGATATGCCTTAGTGTATGTTGTTTATTGATTATATTGTCACAGTGGATAAGACAAAGTAGGGTGTCAATGTCAAGCTAGAATGTTGAAGGGATAAGTTAGAGTCGAAGGGTCTTTAATTAAGCAAAACTAAGACTAAGTACTTAGAGCGTAACTTTTTAAGTCTTAAGGTAGTTGTCGATATGGAAGTACAAATTGATTCAAAAGTTACATCATTAAAAAAGTGTTTTAAGTACCTAGGGTCTATTATCTAAAGCAATTGAGAGATCGATGAAGATATAGTCTATCGTATCAAATTAGGGTGACTAAAATGGAGAAATTCATTAAAAGTTTTATGTGAAAAAAGGATACCACTAAGTTCGAAAGTAAATTCTATCATTTAATGATTAAGCCAGCGATGTTATATGAAAGAAAGTTTTCGCCTATCAAACAAGTGCATAGTTATAAGCTGATAGTAGTAGAGACGAGGATGTTATATTAGATGTGTAACCTTACTAAAAGAGATAAGGTCAAAATGCACTGGTAAGAGATAAATTAAAGGTCCAATATTAATAAAAACTAAGAGAGACAAGACTTAGGTAGTTCAAACATGTAAAAAGGAGACATCTTGATACTCTAGCAAGAAAATATAAGAAAATAGTAATTACAGATTGTAAAAGGAAAAAAGGAAGACCTAAGAAGAATTAGTTGAAGTAATTAAGAATGATATAAATTTGTTGGAACTTATAAAGGATATGCTTGCAATAGAAAACTTTGACGTACTAGGATATGGGTATAGGATCTCATATAAAAAGTTCTTTCTCGTTCTCTTAGGTCTGTTAAACATTTTCCTAGGAGTCTTTCAGTTTATAATTAGCTCATTTTTTAATTATATAGTACTTCGCTCCTAGATATTTAGCCTAAACAGTTTCTTACATAGAAATGGCAATGCCTGACCTTGCTCTCTTGGCAGCACGACTTAAACCTATGCCAAACTTGAATTATTATTTTAAAAAAAAAAGACAAAACAACTTCATTTTACCAGTACCCATTGGGCCTCAGGCTAGGCTCAGCACGAGCAGAAAACTGAACTCAAGGCCAGATCAACCTGGGCCTTACCTGTTGACTTTAGGCTGGGTCAAGCCGGGGCCCTTTCCCATCCATGTTCTTACTTAGTCCAATTACATTCTTGTAATTGCTGGTTTAATTTATTCTTTTACTTGTCTTTTTTTAACCTGTGTATTTATTTATTTATTATTATTCTTTACTATGTTCTATATATATTGTATTATGCAGTACATTATATATTTTATATTTTTATTATACATATTTATTTATATTCATTATTTTGCATTACATGTGGGTCTACTATTTTGATTATGCAGTACATCACTCCTAGTTATTTAGTCTAAGCAGTTTCTTACTTAAGGATGGCAATGTCCGACCTTGCTCTCTTGATAGTGTGACTCAAACCTAAGCCAGACCTCAATTGTTATTTAAAAAAAAAAGGACAAAACAACTTTATTTTGCCGATACCCATTGGGCCTGAAGCTAGGCTCGACCCGAGCAGAAAACTGAGCTCAAGGCCCGATCAACCTGAGCCTGACCTGTTGACTTTAGGCTAGGTCGGGCCCGGGCCCTTTCCCATCCATGTTCTTACTTAGTCTAGTTACCTTCTTGTAATTGTTGGTTTAATTTATTCTTATACTTGTCCTTCTTATAGCATGTGTATTTATTTGTTTATTTATTTTTTGTTAATCTTGACTATGTTCTATATATACTGTATTATGCAGTGCATTACATATTTTTATATTTTTATTTATACATATTTATTTATATTCATTATTTTGCATTACATGTGGGTCTATTAAAAGTAACTTCTCTAATAGGTAAAGGTAAAATTGCATATTACTAAACCCCCCAGATCTTGCGGTTCAACAGGACTCTCAATGAGTGTTGTTGTTGTTGTTGTTGTTATTGTTATTGTTGTATATATTTTAAAGTTGTGTATACTAATATAAGAAGTGCAATTGTATTTGTTTTGAGTTGAGTGATACATATTTTTATAATAAATGATAATAACATTATTAATTTAATTTTAACATATGTCTTTATTTATTTTATAGATAAATGGAGGAAAGTTTAAGTATTTCTAATAATTCAATCGCTTCAGGTTTAGAAAGATTTCATGATCCAACTTGGATTCATGCTAGATTGGTTCCTAGGATAAAAAACCTTACCATTTGTTTATATTGTAATAAGCATCTAAAAGTTGACGGAATCGTCAGATTAAAGAAACGTTTAGCTGAGGGTCAAAGATGATATGTAGCCTTGTAAGAAAATAAGTCATAATATGAAATAACAAATAAAGACTTAAAGAGTATACATATGAGAAGATAAAATGCAAAGATTAAACCACAAAATTGGTAGTTTTTTTTTTGTAGTGGTTGTAGTGGGGATGTTAAAGGTGGTAGTATTCCTACCCAACGTGAAAGAAATTTTGCGCTTGATGTTAGGAAAAGAAAAAGATAGATGTTTAGTTTTGTACACCACAAACAACTCATAGAGTTTAGCCTTCAATCTGTAGTGCCTTACAATTCAGAGAAGTGGCTCATTATGTAGACATGGCAATGGTTAGATGGTGGCATGATTTTTGTATAGCATTCAATATTGCTGAATCTTATTATTATCAACCTATGATAGATGTTATTGTCTCTTACGATCTAGGATACAAGTTATTTCAATTAATGACTATAGAAGTAAACTTTTAAGGAGCTCTATTAAATGAAATGGAAAGTTATTTGGATGAAATAAGAATGACTTAGGATGCTTATGGGTGCTCAATTATGTGTGATAGTTGGACAAATAAAAAACAAGAGTCAATTATCAATTTTTAGTTTATTTTACAAAGGAGACAATGATTTTGAAGCATGTTGATGCATTTGTCTATGTTAGAAATGCTGATACTCTATTTCAGATATTTGATGAAGTTAGGACTAAACAATATCATTACAGACAATGATTTTGCTTACAAAGCAGTTGGAAGAAAATTACAAAGCAAGTATAATTCTTTCTATTAGACATCGTGTATTGCAAATTGCATTGACCTGATGTTGAAAAATATAGAATATGTTAGATATTTTTCCATTATTGATGAGATTGTACCAAAAGCAAAGGAAAAGTGACCAAGCTCATCTACAATCGTACATAAGTCTTGAATTTAATGAGAAAGAATTTCACTAATGAGAAGATTTTGTATCATCCTGCAATTACAAGATTTGCAACTAATTTCTTACTATTTTAATGTTTTGTTTCGGTGAATAAGGAGTTGAGGCAAATGTTCACAAGTGATAAGTGGATTGTATTTTAGCATGCTAATTTTAACGCTAGATTGGAGGTTGCTAGATTTATACTTGAAAATCTTAAATTTTGGTCCTAATGTCAATTTGTCATTCGAATTTGTGAGTCTTTGGTGAGAGTACTTCATCTGGCTAATAGTGATGAAAAGACAATTAAGGCCAATATGAAAAATAGACTTTCTTTGTACTCACCTTATCTTTCAGTTATCAATGAGAGATACGAAACGTAACTTTACTTCCCGCTATTTACGGCCGAGACATTTTTGAATCCTAGTGCTTATTTCAAACTAAGTTTTACAAAGAAAATTGAAGTTAATAGAGGAATGTTATTAACTATTACAATAATTGTTTCCCATGAGATGATACAAGAGCTCCTAAGCTCATAAATGAAGATTTATAAGGATGCTTATAGTGATTTTAAGATGTCCATCATTATTTGTCAAAGAGACAAACTTGATCTAGGCATATATTTTTTCATTTTTATTACTTTTTAAAGATTAATCATCATTTTGTTTTGTTTATAATGTTACTTTTGTTATCTAACAGTTGTTTGGTGGGATCAATTCAAAAGTAATGTTTCAAAATTAAAAAGGTTTACAATTGAAATTTTGAGTCAATATTTGAATATAACAGGGTGTGAAAAGAATTGAAGCACATTCGAATTCATCTATTTCAAGAAAAAGAATAGATTGGAATACAAATGATTTAATGACTTGGTCTTCATTTGATATAATTTAAAGTATCAGAAAAAGTATGTTATTATCATTATTAAATTGATATAATTTCTTATAATTTAATTTGCTTTATTTACTAAGACTCTTAATAGAACAAGTAGTTTTATATATCTAATTTGTCTCGATCATATCGATATTTTAGTGGATTGAGTTTTTGATAAATCGAATTTAATGGATAAGAGTAACTTAAAAGATTATCTTAGATGAGAAATTATTGACATGTCATTTGCTAGAATAAATTTGAATGATGATGATGATGAGACTCCTCTCAATAATGAACATTTGTATTAAATGAGAATTGGGGTCAATGTAATTTAAGCAGATATTCGATTAAATGTAACTCTATGTTTTCATTTATTCTCTTCTTTTAATTTCATTTGTATTTGATGTACATATTAAATTCTATACAAGCAATATAAATATAACTGTAAAATATTTTTCAAATTTTACCTCTACTTAGTTGTTTCCTGACACAAACTCTTATTGTATTACTTAGAAAGTTATATATCTTTATTATTCTTTTTATTTGATATTTTGATATAATTATTATTTATTATATGATAAAATTGTAACATTTTAAGTGCTTTGTATTATCCTTAATTTTATATCTGTTTAATGATTAAATAAACTTTTTTTAGATTAATTGTGGTTATTATTTATATGTGAAATATGTGAAAATTAATATTAATAGAAATAAATATATTGTTGTTATTTTAAATTTTTATTGTTATAATTTTTAGAAACAAAGTTGATATAAAAATTATAAATTATATAGTACACTATATCGAGAAACTATTTTGTAATTTTTAAAAATTTAAGGACAATTTTTTATTTTTTATTTTAAAAAATTATCCAAAACGAAATTCGATATTAACTGGTACTAATATAATCCTATACCAAAACTAAATCTAACTCTAATACCGGTACTATATTTATAATATTACAGAGTCTACAATGAAAGAATTTATTCAATTATAAACTTTTTCAATATAGTTTAAAGTTTTTTAATATAAAATTCGTAATAATTTATATAAATTACGAACTTTAATTAAATAAATTATCAAGTAATTACCATTTGCAAGCCTAACACTTACGACAGGAATTTTATTTTGTACATTTGACAACTCCTTTGATCAAATCTTTATAAATATGGATTCTTCTTAATGGACTTAATATAGCGATTTTCTATTCCCACTTTTCAGAACCCGTCATCCTCATATTCCATTAATCTCAAATTTTAAATACACAACTTAAAAAACATAATAACTTTATTTTGTATATAGACACCCAATTTTCCAAGAACATAAAAAGCAGGAACTAATAAGAAAAAGAGGCACAAACAATAAGCCATCAGTGGAACAATTTTCTCTCGGGCATTCTCTTATGTGAATATAAACAAGCTCTGTACACTCTGCTGTTATCATCTTCTTCTTTATGGAAGGAAACTATTCTATCAGTTTACATAACCAGACTGAAAATAAGTGAAAATGGTGATACGATATTTACAAAGTTGCTTCCCATTTACAAATCCCACCTATATCACCACGATTCACCTATATAGTAAAACAATGTCCCACTTAAATGGTGTAAGTCCAAGGGAGTTCGTATTTTCTTAAGTGTAAAATGACCAAAAAGAACCTCACCCTGTTGGAAATGCAAGAGTTCTCATGGCCGGAAAATTCTGATAGCTTTTGTTACTTGCAGCCGGCAAAATGGGCACCTGGAAACAGCAGATGAACATCTCCGACAAAGGACATGACCGCAAGGAATGATGGTCATATCAACTTCATTGCTCAAACAGACCCTACAGATCCATGCTGCTTTTGCTGTTTCCGCTTCTTTTTCTGCCATATTGCTCTTTTCCTACAGATACATCACGCAATCATCTTAGGACAATCAATCTCTTTCTGCCTGGTATCATTCTCTCAAAATAAATCATGCCTCAACTGGATAAATTCACTTATTTTACACAATTCTTCTGGTCATGCCTTTTCCTCTTTACTGTTTCCATTGCTGTCAAATTTCTTCCTTTCATATGGAAACAAAACTTTGGCCTCCTGATCTATAGTTTAATCCACTAAGCTATATACTCTCACTCATAAGACAACAAAAGCAGTGCAGTAACTTCAGGTTTGCATTTGTGCAAATGTTTTTGTTCTTAAGCACATGTTGCTTGAACTGTTCTTTAATCCCCTGGGCAATGCTCACATGTGACAAAGTGTTTCAGACTTCTCTATAAAATGGTATAATAGTGCTGGATGGTCTAACCATTAAAACAGTATTTATGAAGTATGGCTAAACTATCATTCCACATCATAATGAACTTTTATTTGAAAAACTAAGAAAGTTACAAAATTAGGGGCAACAAACCTGCTCAAGCAAAAGCGCTGCCTGAGATTCTTTAACTTGCTCTTGCAGAGATACAGTCCTTTGCAGAAGAGTTTGTTTCTCCACATCCATGTTAATCCCTGCTGCAGATAGCATCTCATGAACGGCTTGAACTAGTTCTTCAGCTGATACCCGACCATACTGAAGCTCTCTAGTTGCCTGCAGCAGGCAATAAAAAGGTCCACTCAGTTAAGGTCTTTCTATTTGAAAATTTTGCCTATTAAAACGGGGCAGGTGATACGCTGAAACTGTTTTAAGGAATCCTAACCCCAGCAAGCTACAGTAAAACCTTTGAGATCACAAAAAGTTTGAGAGAAAGAAAGAGAAGTGGAGCACCCAACGTAACACTATACACAACAGTGAGGGGATAAACAAGTCTGAAACTACAGTGAGTTGGATAAACAAGTCTGAAACTATGTCAAATGACTGCATTTTCATTAAAATGTTTTAAGGTCCACACCTGAGAAGACTTTGTTCTTCCCTTCCTAGAAGTTTCTGCCATAATCCTCGTATCAACTGCTTTATGGCTACAATCTGATGAATCAGCCAAGTAAGACTCATTTCCCACTGAAATGCTTTTAAATGAGAAGACTTGTGAAGATAGAAGAGGCTCTATCACTCCGGGGGTAGTTTCAACCTTGAACCTATAGAGTGCCTGGCCAGCTGATGGTCTAACATCCTCTGGAACTTTGCCATATCTCAACCTGTCTCCACTTTGAGTCCGCCAAGCAACAATTTCTCCACTATAAAAGGGTCTTAAAGGGTGAAGTTGCACCTGAAGAGCATCTGGAGACAATATTTCCTTGCCTACTAGATTATTGCTAGTGGGTTCACTTTCTTGCCTGTACAAACCAAGTTTCAGGGTGCTTAAAGCTGCAGTTTCTGAGCCTTGAGGACACAAAAAAAGGGATCCTAAAGGCAATGGGACAGGGGATCCTATAACCTGGCTAACAACAATTGCAACAACATCAACAACAGAAATAAAGTTAGGTGGTTCGGCAACCAAAATAAGGGTCTTTGATCGGTTCACAAAGTAGAGATTCCGATATCTAGATCCATCTTCCCACCCAGGAACAACAGAATCCTTGGAAACAGATGTGATGTCCAGAGATTTGTGATGGAGCATAAAACGAGTACGGATAAATCGAACAAACTGAATCTTCTCTGCCATAAATTCTAATGAATTTTTTACGGCTTCAAAAGGTACACTGTCATTTAGGGGTGTAAAACGTTCAATGCTTTTTAGAAGATTGCACACAGCATCCTGAAATGATTTGCTCGCAAGCTTCTCCCGGACAAGTGCCAATGGCATGGGCCCAATTGATTCCATTGTTAACAGATTTTCTTCTTCAGCAAGTTCCTTCATACAAAAAGCAGATTTCATAAATGAAGACAAAGTTTGACAATGGGGACACAAACAATTAGTTGGCAAACGCAAAAAAAAATTACCAAGGTTTTCTTACCTCTATGACAACATCGGATAGCTTTCTGATTTTTAAAAAGGCACATATTCTCTCAGGAAGATCCGGGTGAACAAATCTTAACTTGGAAGTGTCAATGCATTTTATGTATCTTGAGCCATATGAATCAATATATACACATGATTTTGCATAAAGAAGTCTGCAACCATCATCTGGGACAATTGCATCTGATTTCCACTTGAACTCATCAGATATGTTTGCTTCAGTAGTCGTATCACAAAGGAAATACAAAATTTCCATCACAGCACGGAGTTCATTTGGATTCAAACGCTTATACCCACATGCATCTTTGATATTTGATAGTATGTTTTTTGCAGCAGAAACTGAAAGCACATCTTGAAGCCCCAACTCCTTTAGAATTTTTACATAGGGTAGGTAAAGTGTAGGTAGCTCAAATGCAAAAGGTGACAGGTTAATTGTTAGACGTGCAAAAAGAGAACTAGCAGTCATTAAGCGCGTTCCATTTGCAGCAGGCAAGAATGCCACCTTTTGCAACTCTTTGACATCTGCACAAGAAAAATGAATCAGAAAAGATAATGCGTCAACAATCTGATTAACCTTTGGAAACAGGAATCGGAAATCAACCACTTCAGCCAGCCATTTGCAGTTTTAAACCTTCAGTAAGATTAAAGCTTAATCAATAAAATAGGAGTTGTCAACATGAATAGTACAAAAGGGACAGGATAGCATGTTTTCTAGACTTCCTACTTATGCATCAATCTTGTCACTTGAATCTTTTCTATTTTGGTTCTCTTAACTATTAGAAATACCACAATGAATGAAGTCAGGCTGCTAATCCCATCAACATAGTCCATGTTATTTCCCAATCACCTAACTTATTATATTTCTCTTAACTATTAGAAATACCCTTCTAACGAATTCCTAATGTATCTGAAGAGGACCACAAATACACTAAGATGAATAAATTATTAGTATGGATTTCCACCACTCCCAGGCATCAAACTGACAGATACACTAACCTGAACAACCTAGGTTACGAAGAAGAAGAGGGATCGGGGGCAAGAGAAGGTGGTGGTCAGAAATGACAGGACTTCACGCTGAGCATGTGATCAGGTACAACAGATAGAACAGATGGTTAGATATGCAAAATGAATTTTTTATTCTGTTCTTTGCTATTTGCCTGGATGGAAAAGTAGACAATGCTCAAGCACATGATTTCTCATGGAAATATGCATTTAATAACATTCAGAAGTACAAACATGCTCTTTCTATGGAAAAGGATTCATTAAAATAATAATAGAACAGGAAACTAACTCAAGTAGGGGACGGAAACAAATCAGAAAGCTACCTGAAGAAGATAGAGAACCCCAAGCCTTATCCAGGTACTTCAACACTTCACAAGAAGCTTCGTCAACAGTAATTATGCCTGATACAGTTGGCCAGTGAGCAAGAGTATCTTCACCACCATTTCTTCCTATCACCTGAGTTACCTTATTGTCAGTCAAATACTCAGAAATTTAACAGAAGAAAATAGGAAAGAAGAGGTACCTGCAAATGCTTTAAGACTGTAGCAAAAGCTGGAGGACTCCTTAGGTGGAGAGCTCCCCATGAGTATTCAGGAGGAACAACATTTGCCTTGGAGAGAATAGGAGAAGAACTCCAAGCCAAAGGCCAGTCCTTCAACAGAAGAGCATCATTATACGAAGTAAGCACTCTCTTCCCAGCAATGTTTGGAAATCCTAGTTCAGCAGGTACACAAGCAATCTTGCCAAGGAGATTACAGAAGTTATTTCCATAAAGAACAGCAAAGTTGGAAAAGACAGCTTCGACAACAGATCCAGCTAATGCCCATATTTCCATAGAAACCTCACCATGAGATTGATTTAAGTCTACCTCAAAATCATCCAAATTCTTAGTACATTTCATGCTTTCACTCCCAAGAGACTCAACTTTTTTGGCACACTCAAGTATTATATCAGATTCAGCTGCAGTATGAAGACCCACCTTCCTCAAAATGCGAAGCCATCTGTCCGTAGTAAACCTTTCTCCAGGAAATTTCTGCCTCTCGTTAGAGAACACTGATGTCAATAAAGCATCATTGGGATCCAGCAGATCCTTGGGCCTGAAGAGATCTGTCGAAAATTCATCTGCATTTCTCACAAACTTAGTCTCCTTTAAAACTTCCAATAAAGAAGAATCTGACTGGAGATCTTGCCAATTCATGTAAAGATAAAATAATATATCATCCTGCTCAGATTGAGGTTTGTTTTCAAATCCAGGCAAGCCAAACCTTATCAAAATTTGTTGGTCCTGCAATTCAGGAACCCCAAGGGCTCGAAAAAATGAGCATTCAGCTGAATCAGTTGAATAAGAAAGGCAATGCGGGTCACATGGCTTCAGAAATGAGTTTGAAGATATCATACATTGATCTTGTCCATGCAATGTGGTGAATCTAACTCCTAATGTTGGTACAAAAGTGCAAAGCCGATACAATCTAATTGAAATCAATTAGCGAAGAAGATTTAGACATTTTGAACCTTTTGTGTTGACAATGCAAGCAATCTAGGTGTATTATGTCCATTTTCCCAACTTACAACAAGATAAGTTAAATTGGTTAGTCGTTTGCAAAGTTAAACGTAGAGGTGTTTTTAAATCACATAGAAAAGGAGAGTAGAGAATTGAAAGTAAAGCGTTTAGGAAGATGTTTATAAAATAAATGCGTATGTTACATATGACGAGAATGAACCTTTGAACTATCCAAATAATGAATACGTTGAAATTTTATCTAGAGAGGATGAGGAGGGCGAGTGATTTGAAGAAAAACCTGAGTTTGATTCTAATTCTTCTATAAAAAAATAATAATGATTTTTATTTACAATTAAGTGCTGATAATGATTAATTTGTGTTTGTAATAGAATATTATATTCAATAAATCAATTATTAAAGCAACAATATATTGTTATATATTGAATTGAATTTGTTATATTTTTTGAATATTCAATAAAATATAAATTTTAGGTTAAAATGTGCTAGCAAAGAGAAAACAAGATATGATGCTACCAAGGTTCATACCACAATTTGGAGCTAGTTACTTTACAGGTGAAGCATTACATTCTGTAGCTACAACAGAATCAAATATTATACCTCTAACTATTACACATAAAAATGAGGCATCACCTTCCGTACCTGGTGCTACATCATCCAATAGCTTTACACATCCACCATCCTATGTCGACAGAGATATCAAGGGTAAACATTGTGGATGAAGGAGGTGGCCTCCAGTTTGAAGCTGAGGGAGTGATGGAAGAACATACATCACAATTGTCAACAATCTATAAGTGAAAATACATAAAATACCATAAGTTTATAATTAAGTTATAGGTTTAAATTTAAAAATGATATAAATTTGCTTTTTAGATTGTCCAGGTCCACTACCGCGACTCTGCTGCAC
>JANSVB020000347.1:21007-35367 GCA_025504935.2 Erythroxylum haughtii
TCCAAATAACTTAAGAAGTACTAAATAGTAAGAAATCCTATATTAACTAGGAATCTAAACTAAATGCTCCTGCATCACCTTTAGTTCAAGCGTGTATGCTTGTAAACCAGGAAATTGGCACCCAGTGGAGAAGCAAATGAAGAACTCAAACCACCAAAATTTATGTCTTAATCCTAAAATGGTCAGAATCACACAGATTCCAACATCTTAAGCTTTCATTAACAAAATGATCAAAGTTATCATCATGCTAGTCCATACTCTGATGTTGATGTAGTATTATCCAGTGTGATTCAATCAAACATCTGTTAGATGTACACCATCTTACAAGCATCATACTTGATGTTGAGTTCCACCCATTGTTGATCTCCATTTCTACTTAGTTTAGAATTAGCCTTAACCTATCAAAAATAGGAGGAGACAGCTTCAATGTTACATTGTGCTTATTTATTATCTCCTAAGATTCTTTGTTCTCCTTCTACTCAATTGCTTTCTTCTTGCTCGACCTTACTCTTGTGCTTTTTTTCCCAATTCCTCCTTATCCCTCTATTATTGTCCTATCTCCATTCTTTATGATTTGTCCTACACCAGATAACATTCATTGAACTGCCATTTTCTAAGAGATCTGACATAAGGAACTTCAATAGATCTTACAGGATTCAATACTCTCCTTGACTGTTCCACAGAAAGTACCACTCAGACGATCAAAAACCATCATATAATCACTAGCCTTAAGCCAATACACCCAAAAGGTGCAAACTGGAGTCATTGGGCAGAAGTTTTATTAGGCATTGGTATCTTATCCAAAACATAACTGAACAAGTTGGTAAGTTTAAGTCCTCGAACAACTCAAAAGGAACTCACTTTGTACCAGGAAGCTTTTACTAGAAACCAAAAACAGAGAAAGCTTATCAAGACTTGAATGTTGTACTTTGGATTGTTTAGATTAAACTTTATTTCATTATCAAAAGCACCCAAAATAACAAAATGATAGAAGTGCAATATTGCACATGAAATGAAAGCAATAGCGGGACTCGATGACTGACCAAATTACCTATCAAAGAGAAGACTTTTGCTGCAGGATTACAACTCGAAGGCACACTAAGTGCAAGACCATGAGGGTCAAACATGTAAAAGTAGCCACCAGAAACAATTGACATGAGATCTGATACAGAGAAGCAGCTGAGGAGTCCCAAACCATAATTGAGAGTATCTCCCCGAAGCCGCCATGGAGGGAGAAGCTGAAGGCTGCCCAATTCTTCCCTACTTAAGGTAACACCTTCCAGAATAGCAACTAATGCTGGCCCTTGAAATTCACCTAGATGGAATATTTAGAAAACTAACGTTTAGCTTGATTCTCCAACTTACAAATATTTATAAATGCAACTTAGAATAATCTGCTGATCATTAATGTCATTTTTAGGTAGCAGACAGACTGGATAGATGAACACAATGAAGTAAATTAGGAAAAGGACAATATATTGGAGAAGATTGAACAACATTTCTGAAATATAAGGACTATACAGCATAAAGACAACTAAAAATCCTCAAAATGGGTAAAGATTTTGTGCAAGTTTTGAAACTATATCAGTCACAGATTGATCTTCTAATTCTCAAGACCAAAAGGACCATAATGCTGAAATGGATGTTGAAAATAGGAAATAAATGGCAACAACATCAAGTCAAGATTTGCATTCAGCATAACAGTCCATAAGACCATTAATGTAACAAGTTAATAAAATTATATAAACTTACACAGGTTGTGCTGCAGTAAAGATTGGGAGGGATGATCCCTTTTGTCAAAGATTACATGTAGCTTCTTAGCTTTGCAGCAATCTGCTAACTCAAGAAGGTCAAACAACAAAAAGTCATTTCCATGTGATGACAGAAGTTCTGACAGTTTAGCAAAGCCCATGCACGCAAGATCTTTAGTTGTATCTTCATCCACCAAAGAGAGGCAGCGAAGTGATTTCAAGCCCAACTTATTTGCCAAATCATTGCTGATACTTGGATGCAAGAAATGTTTCCCAACCAGAGTTTTGTTTTGTATCCATGGTGCATCATCATAAACAAGGTCAGCAGCAGACATAAGTACACCAGAAGAATCTGGTAGTAATAATGGTGTACTAGAAGCCTCAAACAATGGTTTGTCAAGGCAACAGTCTGTAATAGCTTCAACGACACAATGGACAAAACTTAACTGATCTAGAGATAATGCAGCCCCTTTGACATCATTTTGCAGACGCTGCAAAACATGAAAGTAATCCCAGGTATCAAAGCTAAGCCTCACACCTAATTCCAAAAGCAATTCTCTGAAATCTGATAATTCAGAAGGGACAACATACAGATAAGGCGTGTATTTTGCAGGGGAATCAAATGCAAGCACATTAGAGGATATAAAATCGTCACCAATCCAAACCCAGGAAACACCGTCTAGAGATGATTTTAGACGCATGAAATCATCAGTACCAATATATTCTTGCAGTTTAGAATAAAGTAAAGGAATTCCCTCCTGTAGTGCAGCATGAAAACATGGGTTGATTGAGGATTGTAGCTTAAACTGACCATAGGACTTGGATAACTCAATCAATTGCATCGATAGAGCATCAACCTTTGGACGGTCCATCCAACCAAGTTTATGTTGAAGATACAAGGAGTCACATTCACTATCTAGTATATTCATTGAACCCGAAACCAACCACATCTGTGATTTAGGCCTCACAATGTTCGGAGGTGATACTTGGTTACTAGATTTCAACCATGGCAATCCTTCGAAAGGAGAATTAGGCAAAACTGGGCACCAAGCTATGGCCTTGACCTCAGTCCAAAATTCTTCTTCGGGTTTATCATCAATCAAGTTGTCCAACAATTTGCCAATGTCCAAATCTTTACAGAGATTGTTATCTAGCCCAGAAGATTCAGGACCATTTGCAGCAGCACTATGGTCATAAAACAGTCCGTTTTGTATCTCAATGCAGTTGCCTTCTCCCTTCTCAGCGTTCTCAATCACAAGTTTGCGTGCAAGACCATCTAGACAGGCAAATAACTTCCTTCCATAATTCACTGCTTCTGGATCTCCAGAATCATATAACATTGACACCGATTTTGCACAATCAAGAAAACCAGCAAAACCCAAAGTTGTTTTA
This sequence comes from Erythroxylum haughtii, assembly GCA_025504935.2. Taxonomy (NCBI): domain Eukaryota; kingdom Viridiplantae; phylum Streptophyta; class Magnoliopsida; order Malpighiales; family Erythroxylaceae; genus Erythroxylum; species Erythroxylum haughtii. The sequence continues at coordinate 24,151 of JANSVB020000347.1, forward strand.
AGTCCAAGTCTAACGAGAACTTCCAAAGATTCAGGATCTGAGAATTTAGCAGAAGGGAAAAAGGCTTCTCTGTGGAGTACTTTCCTTAGCTCAGGATGTCGAGGATCATAAAGCCTGCCAAAAACATTATAACAAGGAAATCACGTTTTCAAAAAGGTTTTGTAAGTGGATAGTGTAGGTACATTTGATGGTCATACATGCTCTATCTCATATAGCTTCCTTATTGATAAATTACACCCTCAAGTTTGAGTTCACATTTTTGTGACACATATTATAGGCTTCCAGACAGCACCTAAACTCTTTGAGAAGAACACAATGAAATAAAAACAGAAACAAAACCAGTGTTTCCTAGCAAAAGCCACAAATTTGAAGCTTCAATAGAAACAGGATTTTTTGTGGTTCTTTTACAATATCAGAGCTATTTTATTCAGTGTATGGTGATTTAATCAAGAATGGTAAAATAATCAAGTAAAAAATCCTATTTGTAATACAAAATCACTGACAAAATATAACTTTAATTTACATACAGTTCACAAAAGCCATACCCTCATCCCTACCAAAATCCAAAACAGATAGCCCTATGAATTTTACTTGGACATAAAAAAGAAATGATGTGTCAAGAAATCATTCGACCCAAAATTATTCTAATACACTCCTCTCATGGAATGTGACAAGTCTCAATAAACAAGGGCAGTGTAGCTTGAACTCAAGACCTCCGAGTCATAACTCATAAAAGTTCTTTAATCATATCAACAAACCAAGCAATCCAATAGTTTAAGTTGGTAAATTTAACCCAGGAATGAATCAAAAATTGTTCTAAGAATACAAATTGCTTTACAGTATATCCCACAAGATGGTTTTGGGAAAGTGATAAATAAGTACTTAGGGGCCAAAGAAACTATAAAAGAAAAAGAATTATTTAGAAGTAAACTGACAGGTAAAATACATCATTTTAATTACAATGGCAACAAAAAATTGAAAGTCAAATGAAAATCCAATAAAATCTCTATAAATTAACAGTCAATAAATTAATAACCTTTGTCATACAATACTTTTTTTACAATCCTTACTCGGGTTAATAGGATAAATTGATTAGATAATATTTTTCTAACAAAACTCTCATATAACTGTGTTGCTGATAATGTTTTTCTAACAAAACCCCTATATAACTGTGTTGCGTTATTCACATCATATGTTAATAGTTTACTAAAATTAATAAATACATGGATAATTGTACTAAAATTAATAAATACATGGATAATTGACTGATATTTTCTAAAACATGAATCTAATTTAAGCTTTTTTTAAAAAATTAAATTTCGTTAGATATTATCTCTAATTTTTTTATTCAATCTGGAAGTTTTGAAGTTAAATTCTTGAATTACAATAAAAATTATGAATTATTGTCAGAAACTTTGTGTTTAATTATGCAAAGATTAATTTTAACCTAATTCATTAAATACATTAATTAAATTAGTGCAATTATGATGAAATTTTTTGGCTAATTTAATAAATAGTATACATTACATTAAGTTCATGTCCAATTGATTAGATTAGTAAAAAAACAATAAATCAATTGATTAAATGCATGTTTGTTGAATTTTATATACAGTATAAGTTAATAAAATATAAGTTTATTGATTAATACCTCTTCAATTAATAGATCTTTTATGGTATCAATGCTATAAAGGTTTTGTTGTACTGGTCTTTTCTATCTATATGGCCGCAAGGTTGCACCATAATAGTAGCCTTAGTCACTCATAGTGTAAAGAGGTCACACATTAGAAACATTTTCTATGCGAACTTCCAAAGGAGTATTTTAAGTGGATTTTGAAAAAAAAAATGAAAATAAATAATTAGAACTTCAATTCAACATCATGGGGAATAGGTTGGAATACCTACTCTAGAGTTTAACTTTGAATTGAATTACATTTATGAATGCCATAAAGTGGACAGGCATAAAAAGATGGAGGCTCCAGACTATGGCAAAGATAACAACACGATCATCACATGGCGAAGGAGCCACAGCTAAGTAACACCAAATGGAAACAGCACTCAAGATGGTACTCTAGCACCACTGCTGGTGAGAAAGTAGTCTATATCTACAATGCATTTGTATATATAAGGGAAAGTTGCTAAGAGTTTATCATTGACCATCCTTACTGATATTAGAATTAGCCCAAATCCTGTTTTACAGAAAAAAAGAAAAAGGAGATATACATAAATGTTATACTTATGGTAGTAACAACTCATATCTCCTATAATGCTACAAGGCTTACTCAAACACTGATAAAAGGCAGAAACAACTACAGCATGCATGAAAGGAGAAATTGAGCATATAGAAACCCAACAGGAACATATGAAAACTTCCACTAATAGCTACACTCAACTGGAAATAAAAATAAATATTTTTAGAAAATATAGGAAGAGTACCTAGAAGGTTGTTGCCAGGATCCATCCTCTGCCAAAACAAAAGGAGTGGTGGAAAGTACAGATTTGATGGAAATATCATCCTCAATCAAGTGTTTTACATCATGTAAGATGGCTGAGAGAGCTCCCTGATTTGAAACAAATTCAGACATACGGTTGAGCACATAAACTTTGTAAAATTCCACCTTCGATGGCTCTTTGATTTCTAAGTACCTTCTCAAAATAACTCCCTCTCTTTCTGATTCAATGCGAACAAAGTCATTACCCAAGAGATCCTCCCTAATGCCATTTGGCTTCAACCATTTAGTAGGGCTTCTCAAACTAACCAATTTTCTGCTTCCATAAGACTCAAACACAGGAAGGTGCTTTATGATGTCGATATGTTCAGCATCTATCTTTTCTTCAATGAACCACTTGGTCTGAAGAACAAAATTCCGCAGTTCATGCAGCTCCCCTTCAGAGGCACCAGTAAAAACCCCCTCAATGCTGTCTAGCTTACCAGCAATTGCTATGCATGCATTTAATATACCTGCTGCTGTTGGAGATTGCACAAATTTTTCTAGCTGTGGATGTTCTATAGGGAAGTCCTTTCTCAGGAACACACATCCTATTTTAAGCAACAAAGAAGACATGTTCTCACTCCAGCCACCCTCCTTAATTACAAATGAATTTGGAACCAACTGGAAGAGATAATGCTCTCCAACTGGTAATATCGGCCACTTCGAAAATACTGAGAGATCATCACAATACATGTTTAGATAGCTCCAAAGCAATCTTATCCAGTCTAAGCTTGGTTGGCCATGACTACCAGGAAACCAAGTGACCTTTTTGGAAAATTGCCACTCTGCTGGGAGCAATTTCACCAAAAGCTTCTCAAGCAAAGTGCAAGAGATAAAACAAATATTTGACTTCCCACTCTTAGCTATATCACATAGCTTTCCATGAACAACTTCGGGAATTCCCTGGTCCACAAGTTGATGCGGAACTGAATCTTTGAGAAGGTCATATTCTTCCGCCCTAGCAACATAAATTCTTTCACCTGTCCCATGCCTTTCAATTGACGCAAACGAACCATCTGCAAGGGGTATCAATGATAAGCCATATAGACCATCAAGCTGAGTAGGGGCTTCCAAATCAAGTAGGCAATATTCAAGGGCAACAATTATAGCTTTTCTATCCTTAAATCCACGTTTTCGTCGAATCAATATTCTCCGCAACAATTGAGGCGAGACAAAATTCAGCATGGGGCTAGCCTCCACAAATTGCTCAACAAGTGGCTTTGAAATACAGAGAACAGGTAGACCAGCGTCTGATAATGCTTCTACAAGCTCATGAGCCTTATGGAAGGCAAAATCTGGAAAAAGTGCTTGCTTGGCAGTAATCCATTGGCCCCCTCTAGCTTTTGTGTACAAGACTCGAAGACCAAACTCAGCAATACACCTATATAGCTTCCGTACTACTGATGCCCAGGGTTCTAATCCAGTGGCTGTTGGCCAATATGAGAAAAACAAATCACACGGGCCAATCTCCAATGCAATCTTCTCAAGCAACCAACCATAAGCAGGGGCAACTATTTCCTCAAGGATGAAAACATTCCAGTCAGATCGTAACTTACCAGCACCAGCCATGTCATTCCCAAACCAGATGTCTCTTCGGTTAGAAGAAAGTTCAAAATATGCATTGATGTGTGCTGGGAGGCCAGTATTGATTGGAAGCGGTAAAAAACAGAACGCCCGACCCTCAAAACTCTCCATGCTATGAATGGAAACTGTGGAATCTTGGCTCGTGTAAGTGGTAAAAGAGCCATCCAAGTTCAAGTTATCACTCAAATTCCCATTACCCTTAGCAGAGTTAATATATGCAGCAACGCATGCCCATGGAATTGATTTATGCAACTTGTTGTCAGCAACATCACGGTCGTAGTTGGCTTGTCCACCACCTAAACATTCAACTGTGATCCAAAAGTGTGAGATATGGGTGGACAAACTTTGCTCAGTCACAACAATCTTCTGACATTTATGGGGCAAATCTCTACCTACGGATTTGCTCAATTTTTTCAGCAATTGATCTTTATCCAGTCCACTAAATCGACTTCCATTGAAAATGTTAAACATGTCATTCAGTGAGCTAGATTCCATTTCTGGCTCGATAATGGAATTTCGTTGAACACGATGTAGAAGCTGCATGTTACTATTGTTTCCTTCCTTCACAAAAATGGAAATGCGTTTCACATTCCGGAGGAAAAGCAAAGTGTCACAGACCACCCCAGAAAAGGATGTAAACAAAGACAAAACATCTTCGCGTGCATATCCTTGTTTCTTAATCTGACTACGCTGAGCAACAGCAGCACTTCTGAGGGGAAAACGAAAAAGCGTACCCTCAAATGGGTGTTGCATGTCACAGCCAAAGTGTAAGAATGGGGAAAACTGATCAGGAAATTGTTCCAAAATTTTCCTACCCACATACTTTATCCGTAAGCCAGGGTGAGAAGGGGAGATGCCAGGCAAATTACATGCATGAGGATCAAACATAACAATATTTTCCCCAGATACGAACATAGGAAGGTCAGTAAAATGATATACACAATTAAATCCAAGCCCGAATCTTCCGATTGCAAAAGGTTTTTCTAGCTTGCTTTCTTGACCAATACGTGAGATTGCATAAAGATCCTGTGGACTGAAGACAGAGTCATTGAAACAATATAAAGCAGCCCCTTGCCAATCTGCCATTTCAGGTGAGAGAACAGAAGAAGTCCCATATTGAGTATTATCTAAAAGAAAAGTCACCTCTGTAGCTCCAGCATCCTCTGCATTTTGAACAAGCTCAAAAAGAATTCCTGGTCCATCTGCATACATCTCAAGTATATGTTTAAGTCTAGTGGTCAAAGCTTCATGCTGCCCAAATGCTTCAGCAGCACCAGAAAGACTCAAATTCATGGAATCAGCACTCTCTGCAAGCAACATTCTACGAAGTGAGCAGACGCCAAGCTTTTCAGCAACTTCGTTAGAAATATTCCCATGGACAAACTTCTGAACTGCTTTCTTTGCATTCAAGGCCACACTAGTAGACGCACTAGCAAATAAGCCATCAGGGTCATCTGAGCCAAGTAACCATGGAGCATCATTATAAACTAAATCACTAGAAAGGAAAAGTCTTCCTGAAACATCTGGTAGATAGACCTCGACCTGTCGTTCTTGAAGCGGAGCTTCAGCCAAATGCTGAACAATGAGTATGGCTGCCCTAATTTCCTGAGCATCCAGAGGAGATGAACCTTTTCTAAATGCCATTCGACCCAATATATCAACATAATCAATCGGTTTAAAAAATTCTTGAACACCAAGCTCCAAGAATAAGTCTTTAAAAACAGCCAGATCTATGGGTATAACCCGTACATATGGAGCCAAATGCAAAGGACCATTAAGAACAACCTCATCCACCGTAGCAAACCCATCTCCCACCCAAATCCAACGAGACCCCTCAAGAACGGCCTTTACAATGTCCATCTCGTCTGAACCAACAATACTTGCCATAATTGAGTATATTCTTGGCATTGCCAAGGTTAATTCCTGTCGCAATATCTGATCATAGACAATCTCATTGTTTTTACCAAGTTCAAGTAATTGAGCCGCAATGACACTTCCTCCAGGAGGAGATAACCATCCAAGATTATATGATAATGCAGTAGCAACACAGTCCCCATCAAGTATTCGCATGCTAGCAGAAACAAGCCACAAATCTGTTTGTAGTCTTACAAGCTTAGGTGGAGCAACTGTGGAAGACACAGTGGGCCATGGAATAGTTTGAAATGGGGCAGAAACCAGTACCGGGCACCAGCATATCATCCGCATATCATTCCAAAATTTTTCAACATCAGATTTCAAGTTATGAGGCCTAAAAGCAGTTGTAGCACGTGAAAAATTTCTGTTCACAGTTCCTTGATTGTCATTTAACTGGTCTCGTGACCACTTCATTGCATTTACCTCTAAGTAGGAAAGAAGCACTTGACCTCTAGAATGGGCTTTGTATTGATCATCACGCATTAATCTTTCTATTTGCCGAGCACTTTCTATGATTGTCTCTGGAGAAACAGATGTTTTAAGGCCTAACCCAAGTAATATGTCCAAAATGTCCGGTTCTTGGAAAGCACCAAACGGGAAGCTCTCAGAGTCATCTAATAAAGCACATAATTCTTCATTGCGAGGATCATATAGTACTTCAGGACACTTTACATCACCACTTAAGGTTGGCACAAATTCCAAGTTTCTCAAACAGCTCCTGAAAGATGTATCTTCGATAGATAATTGCGGCAAATTCTGCAAAACAGAAAGCATAATGCCATTACGAACTTCAGGTTGCATCTCGCTAATATTATTGAACACATGCTCCTTGTAGAAGAATCCACTCCCCATTCTCTCAATTCCATAAAATCTCAACAATAAATGTTCTTCATTTGAAGAGCTCAAGACAAATCGACAACCCAGAAGATTTTCAGGAACATCTAAAGGTGGTAAATACTTCTCAGGATTCTCCAGATCAGAAAAATTAATTCCTTGAACAGATCCCCCACTATAAACCTTAAAAATGGGTAGCAGTTTGCAAATTCCTATCTTAGAACCATCAACACAATCCCCCATGTACCATCTTGGATCAAGAAGAAATATTCGAAGTTCGTCCTTCTCTTCAACTTTCAAATTCTCAAACAATGGTTGCATTTTACCACCATTGGATGACAAGACATCCAAAATTGACTCCAGAACACCTGTGTAATTAGCATCAGAGACATAAAGGGACAAATCTGAATGGTCAACTCCGTACGTGGGGTCGAGCATTTTGCATCCAATCTTAGAGAGCGTCTCTTGGATGGAAACAGGAAGTTTATGGGCATCGATCAGTTTGGACTGTCTAGAAGGTCTGTACAGATGGCCCGATGTAGAAGGTAAAATAGGCCAATCACCAAATGCAGATAGTTTTTTCACAATGGCATCGAAGATATTGCCAAAATAGAACAAACCATGAGAAAGTTGGATGATTATGACAAGAATCTGGGTTATACAAACCTTGGTTTTATGTCTCTAGTCAGTGGGAACAAATCTATGAAATAACTTAATGAAGTACTCAATACTAAACACCATAATATTTGCTCTTGATGATTCTGCGACAGCAGAAAGTCTCTCCAGTATATTAATGGGGATATCACGATCAACTATCCTATTAGATATTTGATCAAGCAGCATGTACTCTAAGTCATTGCAAATGAAATAAGAAACCCCCTTTGAGGCTTCAGATAATGAACCAAAATCACCGTTTGCAAGAGGAAGCAAAGGCAGGTTGTTTAAATATGCACCAACATCAGAATCAATCAAGTCTTCAAGACAGTATTCCAATAACACCAGCTTGTAAGATTTACTCAATGTCATAACAGATTTGCAGTCCCTAAGAAAGTGACGTACTGTATCAGGAGTTACCACTCTCTTCTGAAAACCTGAAGCATATTTCAAAAACATATTAAGCAAGCTATTGGGCAAGTGAACAATAGGCATCCCTAGCTGCAGTAAGGCCTCACTAAGTTCCTTGCTTCTGTTGAACTCCTCATCATGAAGGAAGGCCTGGACTGGTGCCACCCATTTACCTCCCTCAAGCTCTGAATGCAATACAGGTGCATCACAAACATTTTTGTATATATTCTCCACTAAAATGCTCCATGGATCTTCAAAAGATCCACTTGGGAATAAACTGTAATAAGAATCTGTTGCTCCTACCAACCCTTGCAAACCAAGAAGCAAATATCTGAAGTTGGAAGCAACAACATCTTCCAAAAGAAGCCTATTCCAGATAGAACGAATTTTACCACTCCTGTCCATGTCAGCTCCATACCAAATACCTCGACGATTGGATGAAACCTCAAAGTATCCATTAATTTGCACATTCAATCCAGTTCTTACAGGTAAAGGAAGAAAGCAAAATGCTTGCCCAAGCTTCAGATCATCATTCTGCTGACAATACGTTGGAACAGACACCGGATTTATTTATCTAAAGCAGACAAGGAAGAAACTAAACAAACAGATAAACAAAGTATAAGCCTTCATCTCAACCTGGATATAGGCACATCAAACAACATGGATGTCTATTAGAATGTAAAAACCAATTTGAATTTGGAAAGATAAATTTCCTGAGAACTGATTCAATTATAAAATGTCAGTGTCGCAAATCAGTAAGATATTCATTTTAGTTAACTGTTAAAAGTTGAGTCTAACACAATATAATGTTGAAATGAGTTAAAAGATAATTTGATTAAAAAAAATGTGACCACAACAAATCATATTGATTAAAAAAAATGTGACAACAACAAATCGTACTCTTACAAAGAAAAACCTTCACAAGAACATATGATGCAAAATTACAAACTAAGAAATTGAGAAAGTAAAATATGATGCGGTCAATTAAAATGCAAAACTGTAAAGTGCAAAACTAACTTAAGAAACAGAAAGTTGGAAAGTTTTCATCTTATGTTATTTTCGCACAAGAGAAGGGCAACATTCTCTTTACAATAACACAGGAGTATTTTGCTAGCTTTTGTTTGTGCAGAACAGTAATAGGCAATAAATTTCTTTTTGTGGTTTAACCCTATAATCAGGACTCTATAATTGGACTTGGCCTGTATTGGGCAAATGACCAATAGTAAAAACAACACAATTCATAAATTTGAGTCAGATTGAATGATTGCTTCCACAAATTTCAGATCCAGATATTTACTGACTTTCCTATGAAGAAACTGGCATCAGTATATAATGACGCTGTATCATCTACTGCCTAAAATATTAATGCTCCTAGTCATTATTCCACACAACGTGAGATCCTCCTAATGTCATCCTTCCAAACTTGTTCATGTATTGTAGAAGATGAAGTGAGACCACCTAATTTCAACTGGATCCTTTACTCAACCACTATTTAAAACAAAAACCCAAAATCAAGAACCATAAGAAATTTGGGGGAAAATATAATGCATACCAAAACCACACAATGTCATGAAGGCTTACCAACATTGGACTTAACAAAGCAGTGATCCAGTATCATAAAACCAAGAAAATCAAACCTTTCAGGTATGAAAAAGCCAAGTGAAATGCAACAATTACTTTATTGTGGTAAAGAAGCATGGTGGTTTGCAGCTAACCAAATGATAAAGAAGTGCAGTGGTTTGCAGCTAACCAAATTTCGATTTTATTGAAATTTTGTTGCAGTATGGGGCAGTTTAAAAACTATACGATAGAACAGTTGTTAATTTGATATCAACATCAACAAGTGACACACCAAACAAGAAAACAGTTACGAGATCAATTTCATTACTTATTATACAAATATGAATTCAGTAAAGACGACAAACGTTCAAGTGTATGAAAAATAATAGTAAGCAAGCAATCAACTTACATCGGAAAGACAAGCTGCTACAGATGCCCAAGGCAGTAGGTGAATATCATACTCTTTACAAGCAGTTGCAGCAAAGGAAGCAATTCTACTGCTTGATGGAGCCATACTTTGCACTATATAAAATCTATCAATTTTCCTCTCAATGTTACTCTCAACAACCGATGATTCTCTCACAAACTCCACCAAGTAAGCATCAGTCTCACTCTCCCGAGTATCCAAGTTCAGCGTTCTTCCCGACATTCTCAAAAGCGCCTGTCTGTGCCAAACAACATCTTCATTCAAGGAATTAACACCGCAAGAGTAAAGCTTCCTCGGCTTGAGCCCACCCGCATCCCACACGTACATTTCTATAGAGACCACGCTTTTGAGAAACAGTAGAGATAGAACTCCTTCTTGGTACAACTGACCAAGCATTGCCAAAATGTCGTCGTCTGAGTAGGCCTGTCTTGAAAGCTTGCTCGTAGCTGCCTGAGTTGCGTTTCTCAGAGGAAAACGGAACAGAGTTCCGGCGAACGGAGTCCTCATATCACAACCAAACGCGACGTAAGGAGAGAACTGGTCCTCGTAGAACGAGATTGCTGACGTGGAAACGTAATCGATTCTCTTGCCAGGATTCGACGACGAGACATTAGGAAGATGACTGCCTTGAGGATCAAAGAGTACTACGTAGTTACCGCTCACGAACGAAGGCAAATCGGTTAAATGGTAAACCGAATTGAAACCGACGCCGAACCTGCCGGTCTTCCACGCCTGGCCGTGTTTGGCACTGCCGCCGATTCGAGAAATGCTAACGAAATCCTCCTCCGTAAAGACGGCGTCATTGAAAGCCAAGAGAGAGGACCCTTGCCACTGAGCGAGTGAAGGAGACAAGAGAGACTTAGAACCGTGGAGGCGACGGTCTAGGCAGAGCCTGACAACGGTGGCGCCGGCATCGTCGGCGTTCTGGATGAGCTCCTTGAGGACCGTCGTGCCTTCGGGATAATTCAGGAGAACTTCCCTGATCCGCCGTGTTAGGTCAACTTTTTGACCGAAGTCTTCGAGGAGGATAGACTCCGGCGACGGCGAAGCCATGGTCGACGAGTGTGGGATAGATTACAAATTATACCATCAAATCAAAGAATTTGGCTTTGGAATTTTAACATTAATCAATCACAAAAGAATCTGCGAGTTACAGGCGCAGAAAAGTCGGCCCATTATATACAAAGATTCCGAGAAATATTCATGCCATCTAGATACCGACAGAATATGTATAAAATACCGATACGGAACTACTATTTCTAATTAGTATCCAATATGTATCTACCCTCAATTTTTTCTAAATTCAGTACATATTTTTTCTATTTCAAACATCAAACAATACAT
>JANSVB020000347.1:37921-48017 GCA_025504935.2 Erythroxylum haughtii
TTTTTTCTATTTCAAACATCAAACAATACATATTATAATAGGATACTAAGTTTATAATTCCATCATTATTATTATTATGCCAAAATAATTTCCTTATTATTATTTTTTTAATTACTTAACATTTACAAAATAGTCAATATTCAAATTAAATTCTAAATGAATAATTTAATATTTTTGTTAAATATGTCACGTAACACAATAAAACTCATGTATTAAACTTAAATTTATTTTTTTATTTTGCCTAGCTTTTAATAAAATCTAATTTAACTTAATTCAACTGTAATAAACACTAATCATTCATAATTGTTTTAACGAATCAGAATTTTTAATAGTTTAAACTTTTTAACTTTGCTCAATTTTAATAAAATCTAATTTAGCTTTAACAAACTCTAATTATTCAAAAATATTAAATTAATATCAAATATGAATAAAAACTTAAAACCTCTTTTTGGTCCATTGAAGTCGTTTATCAAATCTGCACTTTTTGCCTTTTTCTGTTTAGCTAACACATACTTGTATTATAACTAATCCCTCTTTAAAGGGTGATCAATCACATCCCATCAAGCCAAGCCAAGCCAAGCCAACGAAGGAAAGACTGGAGATGTAACACTATTTAATATGGAAAATAATTGATAGTAACAGATCATTAGTTGCTTCATATTAAAGAAATTCCCCAACACAAAAATAATTTGGTGATACAAACGAATCCTTATAAAGTGATACATATTACCAGAAACAATAATACTACTCCATTATTTCTTCTTGCTTTCACTCATCATCATCTTTAAAAGTTGTCTTCTTACCTGCATTGCATTGGGGCAAATATGAATGAATGAATACCGAAATCAAAGCAAGCCAACAAAACATTTAATAACAGAGTTCACTGCCATAATCTTCATCAGAACACCAACTGAAGATGCTAATCATAACCTGATTCAGCTATTGTTTAGAAACATAAAATGCATTTTTATATCAAAACCACCTGATACAAACATAATCAAGGATCTACCCCACATCTTTCTCCATTAAATGTGTCAAAACTAGAAGTGGAAATAAATTTGCCTTAGCAGCTGGTGATTAACATAGAAAAATGTAGAGTTACCTGTCGCAGCTGCAGTGAAACTAGGTTTATTAGGTGTTCCACGTCCTCTTCCACCACCACCTCTACCTCCACGACCTCTACCGCCAAATCCGCCACCGCCATCTCTACCGCCAAATCTGCCGCCACCGTCTCTACCGCCAAATCTGCCACCGCCATCTCTACCGCCTCTCCTTCCACCGCTATCTCGGCCTCCACCTCGACCACTGCTCCAACCGTCACGGTTATCATTCCTTGGTCTTGCCTCTTCCACAGTTAGATACCGATCTCCAAGTTGACTACCAGCAAGCTCTAAAGCTTTGTTTAAACCATCACCATCATTGAATTCAATATAAGCCATGCTGTAAAACATGATATATCAGTATCAAGAAAGCACAGCATAAAATTTAATTCCACACAACAGGATAATTACGAGTGAGTGAAGGAAACCTTCTCTTTTCTTCACTAAGGTGCATTCTCATCACTAAATTCATACACCTGGTGTATTTAATGTCTTGTGCCAAGATATGACACATGGTGCAACATGTAATGCAAGTATGCAATGCACTAAAAACTAAAAAGTAAGAATAAAGTCGTATCAAAGCTATCCCAGTATGCACTATATTCACCAAAATCTTTATATAAATGTTAACTTGGAAGTGTTAAATCATCTTCAATCCCAGTTATAAATCATATGTCCATGATAAAAAAACAGAATGGAACGCATTTCCAGTTTCTTTCTGTTAAAGAAATGCAAACAAGAAAACATATACACTAACCCTTTAATGGCACCAGACTCGTAATCCGTTGGGATAGATAATCTCGTGATATCTCCACAGCTTCCAAAATGCTCCTGGAGGGAGCTCCTAATCTGCAACAAGTGTTTCAAAATTTATTGAGTAAAGCTTCTAAACTTGAAAATCAAGGAAAAATTAAAACAATATGAAACAAACAATCACCTCATCCTCCCCAAGAGATGTATCAAAGCCCCTAACATAAATTTTTTTAGGCTGACTCCTCTCACCTTTCCTAAAAGAGTTGTCTTTCCTGCAAACAAAGAATCTATCAGGAACAACTTAAATATACGCTAGGATATCCCACAAGGGCTTGTAAAAAGCAATACCCGCTATATGGAGTATATGAACCTCTATCACCCCGTTCGCGAGCCATATCTAATTTCAGTTCCCGGCCAATCAATCTTTGACCATTCAATTCAAGAGCCTGGGAAACACAAAAATAAACAATCAATTATTAATGAACATAAGTCTCAGATGCATATTTGCACACTACACCAAAACAAAAGTAACACTAGCAAATTCAAAATATAAGTGATCATATTTGCAATAGTTGCAAAAGTCTAATATACTTATAAAGGAGGTCTACATAGAGGTATAAAAGCGAAACAATGGGACACTTTCAAACCCAAGCATAAAATACTAACATGCACTGACATATACCAGAAAAAGCAAGAAGGAAAAGAAACCCTCACTTTCTGTGCTGCTTCACTTGTGGCAAACTCAACATGTCCAAAACCTCTGAATCTCTGCTCAGCATCCAGAGCAAGACGAACATCAACAACTTCCCCAACATCTTGGAAGAAACTTTCCCTGATGGCATAAAAACATGAGATTACCTTACAAATGTTTGTATTCACAGGTGGCTCAAGAAACATACACATCAGCTCGTTCAACTTGATATGGTAAGTTGCTAACGAATAGAGTCTTTGGTCCGTCTTCAGAAGAAACAGGGGTTTTGGACTGCCAAAGATATAACAAAAGAGTTTTAGAAAAAGCATTTCCAAATAAATTAAAAACTAGAAGGGGAAACAATATAGCCTCACAGGTTTTCTCATCAAATCACTATAATTGGTAGTGGTTCTTGGTGTTTCAGTATCAACCATTTCCACATCAGCATCCTGCTTTAAAAAGTAACTTCTGTTAATTAATGAACAGCACAAAAAAGACCAGATGCTTAAACGTGCCAAGATTAGTTCCATAGGATCCCATATTGAATCCACAAGACTCATGTAAATATCAGAAAAACAAAAACAACAGAATAGTTAAACAAAAACTCAACACCCACTCAAGATTATACAAGGATCAATCAACCATCTGGGAACCTTGTTGATTGATAATGTCATTGTCGATTCCCCGATGAAAAGATCAACTTTTTAAATTAAGTAAATGTCTTACAAAAGTCATATGAGCTTTTAGTGTACTAATTCCACTGCATAATATTAATATAACTTGTGATCCGGAACAAGATAGTTCAATGCAAAAATATTTCAAAAACCAATCAATAAGTATAACAATTGATTATTACTTTTTTCTTTGGAGTCTTAGCAGATTTTTCATCCTCGCTATCTTCCTCCTCACTGGAAGTATCATCAGAGCTCTCCTCACTACTGCTTTCCTTTTTATCAGCTACCTTCACCTGAGGAAAATTTATGTGAATTGCAGGTCATACAAGTAATTACAATAACATTATAAGCAAAAAAAAAAACCAACAAATTTTTACCTTCTTATTTTTAGGTTGCTCATCTTCCGAACTCTCCTCACTATCATCTTCATCACTATCCTTCATTTTCTGTAACAGACAAAGGAATTGAAACCCACATGAGCCAAAAGCAGACAACTATGTTTCATCACTTTCATCCTCAAGCAATTGCCAACTACAAGTAAAAGAAAGCAACAGAGCCATAGAAAAACGAAATACTGGTTTTCAGGCTTGAACTAATCATTATTGTTCAATGCCCAAAATACATATAGATTAATTCCAGCAGATAACATCATATATGAAATGTACAGGTCAACAAAAACCAAAGCACATACAAAATGAAAAAGTAAAACAGAGGGAAAAATGTTTAACCTTATTTGAGTGCTTTGTTTGAGTAGATGATGGTCTTTTCAAACCAGTAGCTGTAACAGTCTGCAACATTAAAAGAAAAGCGACAAGAAGTTAATAATTAAAAGATAGCACATCATGAGTCCAAAGTACAAACTACATTGGCTATAAAAGAGCCTAAACGTTATTAACCAAAACTCGGTACACATCCATTATGTGAATCAAAAAACTAGTACTACAGCTAGATAAACTAGAGCATCAGTCTCACATCAACATCATCATTGGACTCATCTGAGTCACTTTCTGTACTATCAAACTCATCTGAGTCACTTTCTGTACTATCATCCTTGTTGCTCTTCTTCAATGATTGAACTTTAGCAGCAGCCACTGCAGCAACTTTGGTTGCAGCCTGAAACAAGAACTGTGATTAAAATACAGTCTACTATGCAAACGGAAAAGGTCTGCATTCAATAAGTAATTTAATAATTTAAGTAATTTAATAATTTTCCAGTTTAAATAAAAATGAAACAAATAATTGAATGAACAGATAAAGACAGTCACCTCATCTTCATCTGAGGATTCATCAGAATCACTTTCATCAGAGCTGTCGTTTGGTTCAGTTTTATTTTTGGCATTAGATTCAACTGTCTTACCAATAGGAGCCTTGGAAGGTACAACCTAGACAAAAAGATTAAAACAATCCGAATTCAGCAACCTCATTGACCCAGTAAAACAACTATGGAACATTATCACCAAGCTTGGATATGAGTCAAATACTCAAATTCATTGATTAAATTTCAGTAATAAATGAGGTTGCACCTTTTCTTCCTCAGAGGATTCATCAGAGCTATCACTTGAAACAGCTTTAGTTTTTGGAGCCACTGCAGGAACCTTCTTAGCAACCTTTGCAGAGACACCCTTCAAAAAATAAATATAGGAAACAGGTAATGTGATCATTCATGGGAAAGGCTACAATGAACTAATTTGAACTAATTGACGGGTAAACAAATTACAAACAACAGTTTGGCCAGGAAACTAGAATTGGGAGTTGGCATTACAGTCCGCTCCGACACCACAAATTGTGGTTATGGACCACAAGTTGTGGAAGAGGCTGTAATTGTGCCCACATTGCCAGCAATGACCCCAATAACCTGCAACTACTATGCAATATAATTTAAACCTTGATGAGATTAGAGAAAGAATATAAAACCTCATCTTCACCCGATGATTCCTCAGAATCACTATCTTCAGTGCTATCACTTGACTCAACCTTTTTCTTTGTTGCCTGACCAGGAACAACCTTGGGCGCAGATGCCTTTGCAGGAGTTTCCTACACAAAGATCCATTGAAGATTCAGCATAATACATTGGAAAAGTATCAACTTCAAGACCAAAAGGAAAAGCTTGTAGAAAAATGGCAAATCATTTTCCACTTATTTGAAATATGATTAAGGCAAGTAAGCATCGTCTAAAGATATATCCATCCTTTTAACCTATATCTTAGCATAAATACGAGGCTGAGTTACAAGAATTCAATATCATATATGCCATTCCTGTACTCACATCTTCCGAATCTGTATCAGAGCTTTCATATTCTGAACTATCACTTGACTTGTTACCACTTTTAGCAGCAGAAACCACAGGGTTACTCTTTTTAGATGTTACTTTGGCAGCTTTTTGCTGCACATAACCTCAAAGAATTAGCTCAAAATCTCAAAATAAGAAAAAGCTTGTTTATTAATCTTATATAGTAATAAAAAAAATACAGCAAAGATAAAACTCACAGCTTCCTCATCTGAAGAACTGTCTGAGTCGTCACTTGACCCCACTTTCTTCTTTAGTTGACCATTCTTAGCTACTGGATATTTTTTGCTCTTAGGATCCTACAACAAAACAAAGTCAGAATGCAGCTCATAACTCTTTCAATGTGTTCAACTTCATGAGAAAATCCAATAAGCATTACAAAGTGCACACAATTGTCTTATGGAAATAATCACCTCCTCTTCATCAGATTCATCATCTGAAGAATCTGAACTACTGCTATCAACCTTGCTTTTCTTATTAGGAGTGGCAACTGAACCATTTTTAGCTGCCACTTGCTTTTTTTTGCTCTTAGGATCCTACAACAAAACAAAGTCAGAATGCAGCTCATAACTCTTTCAATGTGTTTAACTTCATGCAAAAAGCCAATAAGCATTACAAAGAACACACAATTGTCTTATAGAAATAATCACCTCCTCTTCATCAGATTCATCATCTGAAGAATCTGAACTACTGCTATCAACCTTGCTTTTCTTAGTAGGAGTGGCAACTGAACCATTTTTAGCTGCCACTTGCTTTTTCTTCAAAGGAATAGAAGTTTTGGCAGGGGGCTCCTGCACACACTTAAGCCACATTAGTAATAAGATTAGAATCTGGGTAAAGAAAATATAAATGCCAACTACTCACATCATCTGAGGATGACTCCTCACTACTGCTTTCTTTAACAGGTGGTTTTGCTTTCTTTGCTCCCTTCTTTGGGACAACTTTTACCTAATCATTGCGTTAACTGTTAATCAGTAAATGGATATAGGCATATACACAACAAAAATTCATCATTCATAGAAATCTAAACGAAGTTATAACGTCAGCATGTGATCCAGTGGACATGTAAGGAAGAACCATAATAAATAACAAACAGCAGCAAGTATAAGGAAATTACCTCCAGTTCCTCTTCAGAGTCATCAGAACTACTAGAGACCTCTTTTTTCTTCTTCTGAGTTTTCACTTGAATTTTCTCCTTCTGAATGACTTGTTTTACTACTTCACAAGTCTTCTGCTTCTTGGCATTTACAATTTTCTCTGCGGATTCTTCAGGCTCTCTCTTACCTACATCTCAAAGTTATAACTCACAACTCCAGTCATAAGATAATTGAGAAAGGAAAAGAATCTTAACTCAATCACAATCTCATTTCAAATGTTTTTGAAACAAGTTGAATTGCAGAAAGATTCAAGTCCATCTACTAGTGAAAAACCAGCCAAGACAGAAAAAACTTGGCAATTGGTAACGCTCATTAAACAAAGAGAAATCTTCTTACTTCCTATACAGGTTTAAGATTATAAGGAAACAGATCCTTCATTATGACAGGCATTTCTCTTAAAAATGCAAGTTAAAGAAGTCCATTTGTGCATATTCTGAAGCAAACTAGGTCCGGAACTCACTCAAAAGATGGGCACGGATGCTTAAAAGAGACAAATCAAGAACCACGAAAACTAACATACATCTAAAAGAAAACATCCCTCCGCCTCCGCTTCCTATTCCTACTCCTTTTCCTCCATTTCTGTTAATTTGAACAGGAATACACATAGAGCAGAAGTATAATCCCACCGCGAAAAACGCCAGACAACATATCCTCAAATCCAAGAGAACCAACCACAGCAAGAGATGACACTCAAAAAAAAATATTAAAGACACTAATAAAAAAACATATTACACTCCAATAGTTAAACCTTTCTTTGCAGGCTTCGGCGTAGGGGTAACAGCAGAAGCTGCATCAACCTATAAGACCACAAAAGAATCAAACATAAGCCCATAAAACATTAAATAAAAGAAAGACCTCAAGCATCATTAGCAAGCAAATAAACCCGAACCATAACTAAAGATTAATTAAAAAAGAAAAGAGTATTACTTTGGTTACAGATTTCTTGCTAGCCTTGCCCATGGAACCAGATTAACGATCTTTTTCACTAGAAATTCGAGTGAAACTGAAGAAGATAGAGAGACCTCTAAAACCCTAGTGACCAAGATTTTTGTAGGGTTTAGAGAGTGAGTAGAGATGAAAAATGCGACGCGAAGCTGCTGGCTTCTTATATTGCGTCATGCGGGGTTTTTGGTTAGGGTTTTTCCGCGTTTTTAGGTCATGAAGTGCAATCGAACTACTTACTTGAGGATACGACTTCTGTCTTGTGTCGTTTTGGATTTGTTTCACCGAAATAGAAAAAATCTATTTAAAATGAAATAAAATTAAAACACATTTGTGAGATAATAACATAAGAGTTGTTATTTCATGACTAATAATAAATAAGATTAAATGCTTAATATTTTTTATTAAGCAGATTGTTCCATATAATAAAATATTTCAGAAATTTTAAAATATTAAATACATAAACTAAGTGTTCTTTTATATTACTTAACAACAAATTCTTTTTATATCACATTTAATGAATTTGAAAATTATCATGTTAATTGAAATGAATATAATGAAATATCTTAATAAAACTTAATAGTTTATAATTTAAAATGAAATATATTTGACACTTTTAAATTTTCAGAAAATGTTGAAAGTATAAAGAAATTTCATGTATTTAAAATTAATGAATAACAAAATATTACAAATTAAAACATCAAATATAAGACTTATAAAGGTCAATAGTAGGAAAAATTGGATTCAATTGTCAATTGCTCCTGTCAAAAATAGGATTGACTACGGATTGGAGCCATAGTACATGGTTTCATAAAAGCGTATGATTTGTTTTCAACATAATTAAGCCCAAAAGTATAAGTTGAATATCAACATTTACAACATAATACAACTTGAACGATAATGTGATGAAGCGTTCAAATTAAATCTTAATGTTTTCAAGACATTTAGAACAGACCCTAAATTGATGAAAATTTTGATGTAATAAACTCCTTGTCGGTTAAATGTTATGTCAATGTTGATATAACGTTATTTTATATTTTCTAAATAGAAAGTAGGTTTTACTATAACATAATTAATTTTTTAAATTAACTAGAAAGTGGATTCCACAGCCACGTGACAGAGAGACTCACTATTTATACATTTCAGCCAAGTCTTGCTTGTCATATGACAATGAGACCTACATTTATTCATTTTAAATGGTATGTGCAACATCTCACTACCACAAGATATATACCCAAACATTCAAGAATACTCATGTACATATCCTATGATAATGACTTGTTAGAGCAAAAACAAATCCAACTTACATATGGCATCATCTAACATAATCAGAAGTCATCAAATTTTAAAATCATTCATTGCATTCATTCACAAAGTCTATACTGTTTCCATTAGACGAATATTTGCAAAACCTCATACAAGTTCTAGCAAAAACTACAAAATAAATGTTATAACTCTCTACGTCAGCTGACAGACCTCTGAGTCATAACTTAGTCCAAAACGTTCTTCTAATCCAGAATAAACACTAAGTCTCCTGTCTCGCACCTGAAAAATTACATTGCAATTTTTATGAGTTTTGCGAACTCAATGAGTGAACTATCATTGATGATTTCACCGGATCACATACACATATTACATATTTTACATATATTCATTCAGATCATATATATATTCCAGATATTCACATAACATGGTATATCATATAATCACACAATCCACATAGCTAAGTATAACAAATAGTTTCATATCAATTTACCATTCGTTTCAGCTTTGAAGATCATTAAATGAAATTCAGTCTTATAATCTTATATGCATGAGACTCACATTCTTTCTTATTATTGTAACCGAGTGCCTATCACATGTACAAATATTGGCCCATTGGGCTCAATCATAACAAATTCACAGAGCATAGCTCTACGTGCAAAATCATATATTACGGAGCAAAGCTTTACGTGAAAGCTCTTAATACTAGCTACTCCGGTCACGACGTCTTTATCTGAGCATGCATTTTATGTAATGTATCAATTCAAAATTTACCATATATCACAATCATGTATAAAGCACAGTCATAATTTCATAATCATCGAACCTAAGTCCCGCATTCAACCTTCGTTGAGAATTCGCATTTCATACAGAATGATCAAACAAATCAGAGCATTTATAATATAGTCCCAAATATCTACTCCTCAGACTTTAAGTCTGGAATTCAGAAACAAATCCCAACAATTCAATAATTGGTAAATCAAATCAAATCAATCCTAGGAAATTCATCTAGGTTGACTCACAATACACTTCAATAAGCTATTATCTGGATGGTCAGGCAATGTCCGACTCACGTCCGATGTGTTCCTCTAAAACATACACAAGACATTTACAATATATCACAGTTTTGCACAAATGTTTAAGTATTCCTTTATGCACATATACTTATATAAAATATGCACAATGCATGTTCAATGACAATTCCGGGTATCTTATTGAAATTTTCATCA
>JANSVB020000348.1:11398-39745 GCA_025504935.2 Erythroxylum haughtii
CAACATTCAATGATTTATACACATCATATGGCATGACATTTATGGACGCACCTAAATCTAACATAGCTCTTTCAATTAGCAAATTACTAATTTGGCACGGGATAGTAAACATACTTGGATCTTGACATTTCGGCGGAAGCTTTTTCTTTTGTAAGATGGCTGAAACGTTTTCTCCTAAGTGAACTTTCTCATCGAATTTCAATTTCCTCTTTGACGTACAAAGCTCTTTAAGGAATTTAGCATATCGCAGAATTTGTTTAATTGCATCAAGAAGAGGAATATTTATCTGGACCTTTCAGAAAGTCTCCAAAATTTCCTTTTCTTCTTCTTCCTTCTTCGCTTTTGCTAATCGACTCGGAAAAGGAGGTGGGAGTACCTTGTTTTGCACGACTTTCTGCGTCTCTTCAGGTAAGTGCGTGATTTCTTCCTCTATTTCTCGTTTTGAAGTTTTTGGAATTGATTATGGTAATTCTTTACCACTCCGCAATGTGATAGCCTTTGGGCTTTGTCTAGGATTTACCTCCAGTTGCGCTGGAAAATTACCAGAATTTTGTGCTTCTAGTTGGTTGACAGCAGTTGCAATTTGACTTAATTGATTCTCAAAATTCCTGTGTTGATTTTCCAAATTCCGAATACTTGCTTCCGTATTCTGCTGAAATGTCAAAGTGTTAGTGGTCAAAGTATGCACTATATCTTCCAAAGAAGATTTACCTTCGACAATTGACGTCATATTTGGATTTTGAAGCGACATGTATGGTTGTCTATATGGCTGAAAATTGGTGGTTGCTTGTTGCCCTTGAGGATTCTCATATCGTAAGCTCGGATGATTGCATCATCCCAGATTATAAGTATTGGAGAATGGGTCCTACTTCCTTTGATTTGACCCAGCAAATCCACCCACGGCATTCACCTGTTCTGCATTTTCTTCCTGGAAAATCGGACATGAATCAGTAAAATGTCCTAACATGGAGCATAGACCACATACTTTAGCTTCTTCTTTTCTCGTGACTGCTAACTGTCGCATCAAAGAAGTGAGGTCATCCAATCTCTTTTCCAACGAGGTGACACTAACTTCATTCACACCCTTTGATCCATGACCTGTACGGATTCCGAACTGTTGCGTATTGGAGGCCATGTTCGTGATCAATTCTCTTGCGGCCACTGGCTTTTTGTCGACTAAGGCACCACGGCTTGCAGCGTCAATCATGCTCCTGTCAGAAAGCAAAAGTCCTTCGTAAAAATATTGAATTAACAATTGTTTAGTTATCTGGTGGTGTGGACAGCTAGTGCATAATTTCTTAAATCTTTCCCAATATTCGTAGAGTGTTTCTCCCGTATGTTGACGAATTCCACAAATCTCCTTCCGAATATTGACTGCTCTCGATGCTGGAAAATACTTTTCGAAGAAAAGTCTCTTCATCTCAGCCCACGTCTGCACGTTCTCTCCAGTTGAATAGTATAGCCAATCTTGCGCATCATCTTTAAGGGAAAACGGAAAAGCTCTCAGCTTAATCTGTTCTTCCGTCACATTAGTCGATTTCATACCCATGCAAACTACATCGAATTCCTTCAAGTGCTTGTATGGATCTTCTCCCGGTAAACCCCTGAAAATAGGCAATAAGTGAATCAATCCAAATTTTAATTCAAAAGTATTATTATCACCCAAATTCGAAAATTTGATGCAGTGGGGTTGTTGCTCGTCAGTTGGCGCGGCTAGTTCACGAAGAGTGCGATTGGCAATTATCCTATCCATCTTCTGTGTCTCTTTCCGTTGTTTGGTCTGTTTTCGTAGTCTTTTCGTTGTCTTTTCGATCTCAGGATTGTACTGTAAATTATCTGATTGGTTTGAACGCGTCACCTACATAAACCGTCAAAATTCCCAGACAACGGCCCCAAAATTTGGTGATGTTGTCGCTTGCAACTAAATATAAAAGAATTCACTCCCGTTAAACAAATTAATGTAGTAGTGGTAAGCGGATATCGTTCCCATCGAGGAATTTTACGATTATGGAATTACGAATTCAAACGGCAAAAATAACAAAATTAAAAAGGGGGTTTTTGATTTAATCACGCAATAAAAGAAATCAACGGAAAAATTCACAAATCAAAAGCAATAATTAAATTTGAAAAATCAATGAGAAAATACCTTAGTTTCGGGTCACCGATATTATCATGCTATTATGGATCCTCGATATAAAATTGTAATCATTAACAAACATTCATTGGGGAAGTTTCTCTTAAGGGTAATGACGAAAAACATGTATCCTAGCATTCTTATTAAACAATAACCTAGATACGATCCTAGGTGTAATTGAATAATAGCATTAAGAATCAAGAACCAATGAGCAAGCGAAATACATGTACGACATGCAATCAATCAAGTGAATATCTTCTTAGAATTTCCGACTCTAACATAGAGAAGTCAATCCTACTTGCTACTTATGATTACCGAAACTGAACGTCATATTTCGTTAATCTAGCGATTGAACCAATTAATCTCTAGTTGCGCACCCAGAAATCAACGAATTCAATTAGAAAGAATAGATCCGAAGATATCCAATGTTTATTAACAACATAAAAAGTATTCTAAACATCTCACCATAATAGCATGTAACATGGATCCCCTCAACCAAGATAAGAAAATTAGCTACTCATAACTGAATTGAAAACAAAGGAAATAACAAAGCAACATGTCTCCATCCCTGGTCCTTTGATGAAAAATACGAAAATACCAACTGAAATTGTGCAGAAAACATAAAGAACAAAAACAGAAAAGTGCAGCCCCAAAAACCTGCGATCACCTATCCAAATCTCCTTCTTGATGCTAATCTCTTCATTATCTTCTCTTGATTTTGTCCAGATAAGGCACTCTTCTAATTTCGGTAGGCAACTTCTTGGAAAGATGGCAAGGGAATCTTTAAAGATTGTGTTTTACTTGGAATCAACTTCTGGAATTTTATCTGCGGAATTATTCCATCCTTAGGCGTGCCCACGCTTGCAAAATTATTCCATCCTTAGGCGTGCTCACGCTTAGTCATTGAATTTCTGTCAAATTGAGGAATTTGGATTTCCTTCCTTCTTTTGCATCTTTTTGATCCTATTTAGTCCTTAAGGTGTTGAAAACCATCTATAAATAATTATAAAGCAATTTCATTAAATTCGGATAATACTTTCAACACATCAAGGAAAATTAAGTCCAAAATAAGTGCAATTTAAATAACTTAACAGTATGGCAATCTTACACATGGATGATCGAGCTCAGGAATGGTATCACTTATACGTTAGGAATCGTAACCAAACAGAAGTAGTGGAATGGGAGTAGTTCACAAAAGTGTTTAAGCAAAGGTTTGACACTGAAATATTTGATGATCCAATAGGAGATTTTAAAGAGTTGAAACAACAGGGGACAGTTCTAAACTATTGTGCGCAATTTGATCACCATTCTAATAGGTTGACGCTATCTGAAGAATACTTAGTGGGGTTTTTCATTAAGGGACATAAGTCAGAGATTATAGTGACGGTTAAGTTACATGAGCTCCACTCTTTGCATCAAGCTTATACGCTAGCTCGGAAACAAGAGACAATTTTGAGGTCCATAAGGAATACAACGTTTAAACACGGTACATTGATGAAAAGGACGAATGATAATAACAATTTCAATCCAAACTCACGTCGTTCACAGTCAACCAATGTCATTAGGAGGTCACCATCAGACGGGATACTATCTACACCAACGTCGACATTATGACCATCATCATTGGTAAGAACCTTTAAACCTCAAAGGCATTTCAGTAGTAAGGATGTCGACGAGAAAAGGGCGAAGGGCCTTTGTTTCTGGTGCGACGAGAAATAGAATATTGGCCATGAATGTAAAAAAAGACAATTATAGTTTTATGCAATTACTGGAGATGATGACAGTGGAAAGAACTCTCCTAAAGCGAAAAGGATGAACTTGAGGGGATCCCAGAAGAAGGAGATAACTCGATGGTTTCCATGCAGGCCATGTTGGGATTATTCGGAATACCGAGTTTAAGCGGATGAGGGTGGTTAGAGTGCACCAAAGAAGGAAGACACATATATTGATCGACAATGGGAACAACCATAATTTCGTAGACACTTCGGTTATAAGGAAAGGAGGATGTCAGCTTCAAGAAATGGAGCTCATTCTCATCACCATAGGGGGATTACAACCGAAATGTCATTAGTATTGTAAAGGATTCACGTGGAGGATGCAAGGAGTGCAATTCACTATGGACGCATTGGTGTTAGTATTAGGTGGGTGCGATGTTATATTAGGGGTGCAATGGTTGAGCGGATTAAATGAGATTTTATGCAACTTCAGGAACCGAACAATGACGTTCAAGTGGGAGGGACGCTTGGTTACGCTAAGTAGGGACCCAAAAGGAAGATCCAAGATCATCTCCAGTAAGAAATTCCAGAAACATCTACATCGAGCAAATGGAGTCAACTATTTATGATGCAACTATCAACACCAATTGAATTTCAGTTACAGCAAATGAGAATGACGTTGGATCAATGGAGGACATTTGATGAGATTAACGTTATTCTATCAAAGTATGCGGACGTCTTTTAGGAATCGACCAAGCTTCCTCCAAAACCCCAATATAATCACCAAATAGTGATGAAGGAAGGGATTGAAGCCATCGATGTCTGATTGTATAGATATTCAAGAGTACAGAAAGATATAATCGAACAATTAGTTCGGGATCTCATGAGGCAAGGTTTTATTCGACAAAGTTACGGGCCATATGTGTCACCGGTGGTCTTAGAAAAGAAGAAGGATGATTCATAAAGGATGTACGTGGATTACAGAGAGTTAAATAAAAACACAGTGAAGGATAAATTTTCGATACCGTTGATTGAGGAATAGTCAGACAAGTTGCATGAGGCGGGGTGGTTCACTAAATTGGATCTACGCTCTAGATACCATCAAATCCGAATGCAACCGGAAGATGTGTCGAAGACAGCATTCAGGACTCATGAAGGCCATTACGAATTCCTCGTCATATCGTTTGGTCTGACGAATGTTCTGATGAACGAGATGTTCAAATCGTATCTGTGCCATTTTATTCTAGTCTTCTTCGTTGACATCTTGATATACAATCTGTCGTTACAAATGCATGTCCAATATATCTCAACAGCAATGAAGACCCTGAGGAGGAATCAATTATTCTTAAAAAGAAATAAGTGTGTGTTTGGAGTAAGACAAGTTGAGTATTTAGGATATACCGTTTCGGAGATGGGGTTCACTACTGATTACTGAAAGGTTAAAATGATTAAGGAGTGGCCAAATCCCAAAGAGATTAAGGAGCTCAAAGGATTCCTAGGAATTACAGGGTATTATTGAAGGTTTATCAAAGGATATAGGATGATAGCTAAGCCATTAACGAAATTATTGAAGAAGGACTATATGACAAGCTAAGAATGGCAGGATGAAGAACATGAGGCCTTTCAATTTTGCAGATGCCCTTTCAAGAATCACCAGTGCAGAATTAATGATGTTGTCGGTAACACAGTTACATGGTGAATTATTGGAAGAGATAAAAAGAGTTTGGAAAAGGATCGGGTGATGCAGGAAATAATAAGTAAATTGAGAAATGATACACTGAAGTCCAATGTGTATGAGTGGAAAAATGAAATGTTGAAGTGGAAGGGTCGGTTGGTAGTTGGTGATAACAAAGCGCTGAGGCAATAGATAATCGGAATTAGCTATGATGAAGCGATGGGCAGACATGTTGGGGTGGTGGCGACAACAAAGAAGATACAAAATATATTTTTATAGAAGGGGTTGGCAAGAGACGTGCGGAGATATGTCCGGGATTGCATGAATTGTCAAAGAAACAAATATGACAATTCAACATACCCAAGGCTCCTACAACCGATCAAAATTCCAAAGAGAAGCTGGAGATGGATTAGTATCGATTTCATTAAAGGACTACCCATATCTAAAAGGAAATCGGTGATTCTTGTGATTGTTGATCGGTTCACTAAGTACTCTCACTTCATTTCAATGAAACACCCCTATGCTGCTGGTGAAATCGCGAAATTGTTTCTTAATAATATGTTTAAATTACATGGCATGTCTGAATCCATTATCAACCACAGAGACTCGATTTTTATGAGTAAATTCTAGCAGGAACTATTGAGGTTACAAGGAGTGCAAATTAAATACTCCACTGCCTACCATCCTCAGACTGACGGTTTCACTGAAGCTATCAACAAGATTTTAGAGACTTATCTATGGTGTTTTTGTAGTGAAACTCCTCAACGGTGGAATGAGTGGTTGTCGCTAGCGAAGTGGTGATATAATACTACATATCGTCCATTTATATATTCCACACCCTTTAAAGTGTTATACAGATACCCTCCACCAGTATACACGCCACATATAGCAGGAGATTCGAAGGTGACAGAAGTGGATCGAGTTCTCAAAGACAAAGAAGCAACGATCAACATAATGAAGTTCCACTTACAGAGAGCTCAAAATAGAATGAAACAGTACGCAGATGCTAGACGTTCGGAGCGTGAATTTGAAGTTGGAGAAATGGTGCTACTTAAGATGCAACCGTACAAGCAGCACACTCTACAAAGGAGGAACAATCAAAAGTTGTCTCCCTGTATTATGAGCCATACAAGGTGATGCAGAAAATGGGAAAGGTGGCTTACAAACTCGAGTTACCAGCAACTTTCTTTATATACCCCGTATTTCATGTGTCACAACTGAAGAAAGAAAAATTGGATCAGACTAGAGTCTCATCAACATTGCCAAAATTTATCAACCTTTTGGAATGGATTCCTATGGCGGTGCTAGACAGGCGCATCGCAAAGAAGAATAACAGGGTAGTAACTCAACTGTTAGTGCAATGGTCAGATGGAGGAAATAAGGACGCGACTTGGGAATATCTCTTTAGTCTTTAGAAACGCTACTTGGAAATCAACTTTGTGGACAAACATGTTAAGGAGACAGGAATTGTTATAAAGAAGAGTGGAGAAGATGATACGTAATAATAATATATGACAGAATTTGTTATCGATTTTAGAACGGAAGTAAAGCGCAACATTTAAATAAAGGGTCAGTGTTACTAAGCTGCTCTTAAGACTATAGTGTAATAGATTTGTATTAAAGCTGGATACCAACGGTTTCAACTTTAAATGATTTGTGTTCTCGCTCTATGTTCAATGGAATCTATGTTTTTCTCTCCCTTTTGATGTTTTCCTTCTACGCCTTCTGACAAAAATCGTAACAACTTATGCCAATTCCGTTATCCCATTTTAATATACAACAACTTGCTGTCATCATCCATGGTTTAGCCGCCCCTGCTCCATACTAGAGAAGCAAGCAACCTCTAGACACTGCCTTTTGACACTACCACATTCTAAAGCCATTTAGCTGCCACGTTTTTCTCTTCTAACCACTGGTGATAGTTCCTTTTCTAGTGACGACACCACTATTACTTAGGCTATGTTTGGATAAGGGTACAGGGATGGAAGGGAATGGAATGGAATGGTCCAAATGACTCAGGTCATTGTTTGGGAGTCTATTTTGAAACATGATGGAATGACAATTAATAGCTTTGGAAGCCATCCTTTGCCATCCAAAATCCAATATTTTGTGACCCTCCAAATTGGGAGGTCAAGGATGGAATGACATGGCTTGCCTTCCAAACCTCTCTTATTTTATTTAAATTTTCAAACAATGGAGTGACCCATTTCATTCCATTCCATTCCACTCCATTCCATTTCGTTCCATTAATTACCATTCCATCTTAAACCCCAAGACATAAGCCGATTGTCCAAAAAACATGAATAATTTTGATAGAAACAACGTGATTATAATCTAAATGAATACCAATCCCTTAACCAATATAGAGTAATTTTAACTCAAATTTTGATCAAATTCGAATGTCCAATGTGAGTCGTTGCCGACCCTAAACACCGCAACACCGCGCACGCCAGCGAGTTCAAGGCTTTAGGGGAAACCGTGGAGAACATGCCGATTGGTGAAGACTCACTGAAGAGCCATTTTCACCTGGTAAACCGTTTCCTCAAGTACTAGAACGTATTGTATTGAAAATTGAAACACTACGCACGGAGCCCATCAACGTCTGTTACGGGTCAAGGACAAGTCGAGAAAGAAAAAAGGAAGAACTGAAGCCCAAAATCATACTCTAAAATTTATCAAACGAAAATAAAATAGAAGGAACGATAACGTAATACTGATAAGCTTTAGTCTTGAGCCTCTGAACGGATACTGTTACAGATCGGTGACGATCACCGTCTTCTCTTATTTCAACTTTCTCCGACCACAGCCTTGGCAACAAAATGATGCGATGAAAATTCTAATGCTCACCTCTTTTGGATTCTTCATGTGTACTCGAGTGTAAGGCTAAAGTTGCGTCGTCAGACGTACGGCACGCATTTCCTGTTCAATTTGGTGTGCCTTTTCATTTTGGGTGATAATTTTCGTGAATTTTTGACGCGATGTTTATCGATCTTTCTATGAAATGCTGGCTGTTTTGGTTCTGTAGAGATCTAGGATTCATTTCCTTTTCGCCGCTGATAATCTCGGAATGTATGCTTGTTTTTGAGTTTTATTTGCTTTGCTTTCTGCAGGGTTATTTTGTGATCGTTGTTTGAGCTTTAACTCGTGTAATTCTCCGTAGACTTGACACACAATGAATCTTTATTAAGAATAAAGCTGCACAAGAAGTGAGTATTTGTACTGATTAGTGGAGAAAATGTTGGGATCTAAAAGATTTTCATTATTTGGGAACAAAACTGATGATGCTCCCGATGGATTGAGAAGTGAACTGAAGCCAACATTAAAGCTGCAAACGGATAGAGATGTGTATAGACCTGGTGATTCGGTTTCGGTTACTATTGAGATATCCAACCCTAGTGATGGTGCTACTGAAGGCTTGAACTTGTTGGTTGAAAGGCTTGGCTTTGAAATTAAAGGAATTGAGAAATTGGATACTCAGTGGTTTGCTACCCAGAAACCGGTACCCAGCTCCAGACAGAGAAGAGGTTTGTATAATGTTCTTTGCTTTTGAAATTATCAAACTGTCTTGCTTATTCTCTTGTAATTATCAAAAAAAGGGGGAATTGAGGATGCAATTTTTGAACTGAAAGAATGTCAGGCTTGTCGATTTTGTGCTGTTTGCTTCAAAATTGTTTAGGCTAAGCTCATACGGGACGTGATTGATTGGTTAGTTGTAGCCAATATTCAGGAAGAGATTTGCAAAAGAGAGAACCTAAAAGAGAGTCTAGTCTTCATGATCAAGTTATTTTGCTTATAATTGTAATCAGTCAGTTCACCAAGAAAAGCAGAAGTTTCACAAGTTGATTGTGACGGTTTGACAGGTCCTCAATTCTCCTTTTTAATATTCCTTTTTCTGCCAACGTACCAAATGATTTTAATAACGGTAGCCAAAAACTTCTTTTTCTCTTTTTCACAATTGGACTAGTAATATTGGAAAATTGATGTACAAACGTGCAAACTGATAAAGAGATGTGTTTTTAACTACCTTTAAGTTTCATGGTTTAACAATTCATGCTTATTACCTTTTAGGTGAATACGTTTTCATGGACTGCTCGACATCATCAATGGTTTCTAATCAGATCCTGTCCTCTGGTGCCACCAAAACATGTATGTTCTGGTTCTGCTTTTATGTGAATGTTTATGAGTATTTAGACATGTTATTACGTGGATCGCTTTCTATAATTGTTGTTCCTATTGATTTTATGATTGCTAATTGTGATTATATGTTTGAGTTTGAGTGGATAATTCTATCCTTTAAGCTGAATGTGCGGCTGGTAACTTTATGATTGATAAAATTGGGCCAGCAAAGTTGTTTTGCAATCAGTTGATATGCTGTATGACTTTTTTTTTGTGGAAAATTATGTTGTATGACTTACTACGTTGTCTTTTGACAACAGTGCTGAGTCCTATCATTCAAACCCAGTGTTTTGTACACTTCTATTCTTGTTGGTCACATCAAGTTATTCACTCAATCATTTTCTTTCTCTTACATGGCCAACTGATTGATGATATTTGAGAAGCTTGTCAATGCCAGACCTTGTCTCTTGAAACTTGTCCTGTTAGCTTAGTTTTTCAATTTGATTTGATAAAGCGGCTAAGTTATGAAATGATACAAGTTATTTATCAGCAAAAGAGTGGTACATAATAACTTTCATATTGTGCAACATCTATTTTAGGTAATTGGCTAAAGTAAACTACTTGATATACAGATTTGGTGCGAGCTGTACTTCCTGTTATTATACCTCCATCTTACAGGGGTGCTACCATTCGCTATCTATACTATATACGGAGTACTTTTTCTGGACGATGGTTGACATTGGACAGCAGAGACTCTCACGGACCTTCAAGCAATCTTGTTGGACTGGTGGGTTTGCTAATATCTTGCGGTGATGGTGCATAAAAATCTTTCTATCCCTTCTTTTTTTTTTCTGATACTAACCATGGTCATCAGGATGCCACTACATCTGGTGAGAAGCTATCATCTTTCTTCTGCATTTAACGTAATGCTAACTAGTTTTGTTTTATTTATGCTAAATCCCATATTTGGTTCAGAGAATCATGCATTACATTTGTGCGGTGTAAGCCATTATGCTTTTGACATTACACTTAAAGTTTCTTTTGTGTCATATATCTTAGTAGAATTCCATAAACAGTCATAGGGAAGCTAAAGATTGCATGATCGTCAATACTCAATGGGGGTACTTTGTTAATTTGTAAAAAGCTAGATGCCAATTTTAAAAGATTGCTGCTACAGATTCTGCGTAATCGTGGAATTGCTCTCAAAAACTGAAAGGGCAAGTGATCCACTTTTAATTGCTGATACCCAGATACAAGGATCGTTGATTGGCCCCAAATAAGATAAAAGACTCTAAAGTAAGATTCAAACGCTGGACAACCCAAGACATTCTAGCATGGCTGACTCTTCATCAATGCCCTCACTAAAACATAATGGTCCATTCTTACACATTTAAGTCAATTCACGTCTTGTATTGCTCATTTTTTGTTGCTTGCAAGTGGTGAGTTTATTATAGGAAAACATTGCTTATGGTACGTATACAAAATGTGTAAAATCTTGCTTAACATTAAAATTCTTCATATATTTCTTTTCAGTCTCATTTGGTTGGTTTACTCCAGCAAAGTATGTCAGTCTTAATTCCCTTTGTGAAGTTTGTGAATAGTAATTAATCTTCTTATAATGGACTGGTTACACTATAGAATATTCAGACATGTCATAGTATTGGTGTAAGATTTAAATTCTTGCAGGAAGCTCGGATTCCATTGCAAGTATGGGTGACCCAGAAGAGTAATGGCCTACTAATGGAAGAAGGTCAAACTGATGGTGAGTGGTGTGAATCCATTTTACTTTGCCTTAAATTTCTCACGTCAGGATTTGACGATTTGGGACAGGAAATTGGTTTATGAGTACCAGACAATGAGAATTAAGATGGTATGTAAATTAAGTTGTTCAAAGTTGTATGTAAGGGAGACAGACAATAAAAGAAATATGTAGATAGTTGTTGTCATTGAATAAAATAGTTTTAGTAAATTGAAAGTTTTCTATGAAATAAAAGTAATGACTATATGCTCATTAGTTCCCATCATTACATCATTTGTTGCTAATGCTAATTTCTCCAGTTAAATTTGGTGGGCCTCCACATGCATATATGATTTTTTTTGTTGGTCTAATTCAAGACCAGCCTAGCCAACTTTATCTCAGATCTTCAGTTTTTCTGACATGAAACCACACAGTAATAGTTGTGAAGTTAATTTGTTTCAAAGATGCTGTTAATACTGATTTGGCTTGTGCATGACGATTGATGTGGTGTAGGAAAATGTTGGGCTTATTTGTTGCAGTTTAAGAAGTTAAAGGTTCAAAGAAAAGCAAAGAATTATTGTTTGGAGTTGCAATTTAGGGAATTTTGAGGAATTTGCTCTTTGGTTTGCAATCTAACATGCATTTTATACAAAAAGTCATGAATTATCTCATTATAGTGTTATTGCATGCAAAATCATTGTGCGACATAATACATACACTTCTATTTCAACCCTTATCTGTTAATGACATAATTAGATTTATTATGTACTTTTTCAGGCATTCTTCCTGTTACTACCATCCACTTGGATCTATACTGGAAAGAAACGGATGGGGATTCTGAATGGGTGAGGCATTTGTCACCCTGTTTTTACTCTTCTGCAGATTAAAATGAGTGATTTTGTTTTTACACGCCTGATATGTTCTTTGAGAATCATTTTTCTAAACACCGTTACTTTGGAACTATAAATTACTGTCACCTTCTGAAATTAAATTCATTTGGTTCTCTGAAACAGACTAGAGCAAATGATTTGGACGATGGAGTTGATGAGGGGTATGACAGCTCAAGGGATGAAATTTTATCTGTTTCTTCCTACAATGCCAGTAAAGAAAATATATACAAGAATTTTGGAAGCTCGTTATCCCAGCAATCTTTTGCAGTAAGGTCTTCAAGTAAAAATGCTTCGAACATTGAAGGAGGGCGTGCAAGTTTATCATCAAACCTTACACTTCCTCGGCTGTCTGTGGCAGAGATTTCTCACGACTCTACTGCTGGTGTGATTAGCTGAAATTGTCTCTTTAAATTAAATAATGGATATGCTTCACTGCTTAGTTTTGTTATTTTAAATCACTGTCATTTCCTACTGAAGCAATAAATGCTTCTTGTGCTATATGTTGACAAAAGCTTTTTGAACCATTTAATATGTGCAACACAGGTACTTTATCACCTGGCAATTCAATAGCCATTGTCTCTCCAAGCCAGCGACAGAAGTCTTGGGATGATAGTGCTGCAGTATCCTCTGCACCTGCTGCAAGAACAAGCGAACCTGCAGAATGTAAATATAAGATATTCCACCCTTTAACATCTCTTTA
Organism: Erythroxylum haughtii; assembly: GCA_025504935.2. Classification (NCBI taxonomy): domain Eukaryota; kingdom Viridiplantae; phylum Streptophyta; class Magnoliopsida; order Malpighiales; family Erythroxylaceae; genus Erythroxylum; species Erythroxylum haughtii. The sequence goes on from JANSVB020000348.1 coordinate 24,367, forward strand.
TACCTTCCGGACATTTTAAGTCTGCTGACAATTCTTTTTCTGCAGCAGAAGGCTTTATTCGAGGAAGGTCTTACAATATCAGGATGGATGATCAAGTTTTGCTAAGATTTTCTCCAAAAAACTCTGAATCCACGTATTACTTCAGTGATATGGTAATAACATTTATTATTCTAGTCTGTTTTCTCGACTCTAATCTCAATCTTTTCCCAAGCTACCTTCTCGTTATACTTACCTTTTCCAGTGGCAGATAGGTGGAACTCTTACTTTTTTTCATGAAGAAGGAACTAGGAGATGCCTTGAGGTAACTATATAAGAAGCAAAGGATTACTCACTTGTATTATGCGAGTTTTTTTCTAAATATCTTTTGATGTTGAGAAGTATTTCAATTGTGCAGGTTTCAATAACATTAGAAACTTCAGAGACCGTTGACCGACAGTTTGTTCACCCTTCTCGCCGGAATTCTCCTACCATTACAAAGGTAGGTGTATAATCCGTACACCTTGACTTGTGTTATTGATTTGTCTGTGTATTTGAACTACATATTATATAAACAAAATCGGGTTATGTGTCATCTTAGTTTATTGGCTGTCCATTCTTCCTGTCCATTTGAGTGATAAGCTTGTATTTAGTAGGAATGCGAGAACAGTAAAAGCCAAGCCTTAATTATGCATTTAGATATGTTCTTGGCATACCCTTTTCCCCATCTATTTTACTCTTTTCTGCTGGTTAGTTTCATTGATGATTAATAACTGGACACTTGTACCGTACAATCCAACATTAGCCTTTATGCTGCGTCATTCTTGCAGGTGCAGAGTGATCACCATGAGATTGTTGCAGATCTGGTGCAGACAAGTTTTCTTTTCTCAATTCCTACAGATGGTCCCATGTCCTTTTCTACTGCCCATGTCTCAGTGAAGTGGGCTTTACGATTTGAATTTTTCACAACTCCAAAAAATGTGGACTGGACAAGGTATTCCTTTATGATAGCATTGCCATGTTTCTTGATTTGGTGATTGATTTGACTGGAAGGTTCTTCATTGCCTAAATCATTGTGACTTGCATATTTATGCTCAACTATGTGATTTTCTTCTCTGAGTTTCAAATATTTTGATCATATTGCATACTGATACTCTATTGATCTTCCTCGCTCAGGTATGAGCATCCTCTTTTGATAGAGGGCAGAGACAAAAGTGAGTGGATTCTTCCCATAACTGTGCATGCACCACCACAGGGGACTCCTGCTGGCCATAACCAAAACGACAAGGCTTTCTCTTTGGAGCCTTTATGGGTTCGTACTTGAAGGTACGTATGCTACTAAATGTAGGATCATCTAATAACTTAAAGCTGTTTAGAAGACAGAAGTAAAACTACGATACATTGTCATGGGAAGTGAATCTGAATGCTTTGTCTTGGCTTGTTGAGTCGTACTACTCATTAAACTAGTCACCTAGTCGTCAACACATTTGGTGCATTATTCGCACACATTAGAAACTTGAACTATGCAATGCTGCCATTGCTAATACAAGAACTTAGCGATATTAGTAAAAAAATAATGAATTATACATGTTTTATAAATTATATTATGACCGAGAGATACATATCCAAAGTAAGTTAGAAGTAGCACGGTATTACACTTTTAAATGACATTACACTTGCACTCAACTTAGCAAAATGGTAAAACTGAACTTTCATAATCAAATGTCAAATGTGAAATCACTAATAAATTAAACAACCAATTCCTAATCCATTTTTCTTAATTCATTTGCCATTGTCAAATTTTATGAGTTTTCAACTGTTGGAGTTGGAGGAACCTATGAAAAATGGCGAATTCAGTAGAAAGAGGACGTAATATTCTAAGAATCTAAGAGTCCATGAAATCTTCCAACTTTCTGTGCTAATGGATACTTTAGCAAAAATGCTGAATCACTTCTAATTCCCCAGTTCGTGATAGAATGGGATTGCTTGGTGCAATCTTTCTGGTGCCTTCAATGTTTTCTTCGAAGGTAACGCGTGCTTTAATTTTGTATCCAGGCTTATCTGTGCTCCCGGGGACAGCTACCTAAGCGTTAACTAAGACAGCTTGGTGACTTGACTCGAAAGAACTTTAAATGGTGTTTTCTGAGGCTTTTGAGCGTCGTGGAGCTGGGAAGTCGGGGCTTCTTACGGCTGAAGAAACAGTCCAAAAAAAGGCGGAGAACACTTCCAATCTTTATCCTCATCTTCAAACAGATTGTAGAACCGTAATTTTTTATTTGATTGATTTAGTTTGAATTGGGGATTTCAGATTTATGAGGGATGATTCATTTAAGATTTCAAGTAATATTTTAGATAGTTTATATGTTTTTTTAAATAAAATTTAAAGGTGATTATATAATTGATAAACATATATTTTTTAACAATTATTCCTAAAAATATTCGATTTTTGTGTAAATGGTGGTGGAGTTTGATTAACCATCCGAGTTCCATCATACCGGAACCTATTTTCTTTTTTATCTTCCATATCATTATTATTGTCGATGATTAAAAAATTTTGATAGATTCAAGTATAAATTGTTGAATTATCTAAAAATTTTTAATTTTAATTTATTCTAATTAATAATTAATTAATTAATTTTCATTTTGACCATTTGCTTCTTTTTTATATAATAATAAAAAGATTATTTTTATAATAAATTCTTAATTTAATAATAATTATTAATAAATAATTTTGTTAAATACTAGCTTTTAATTATTATACTTTCTTCTTAATAATTATGTTGCGAGTTTCTTAAAACAATGTGAGTTGATAATTTAAAATTAATAAATAAAATCGATTCGAACAATCGATTGCAAATTTTTAGGGACGTCCTTATCACAAAATTTTGAAAAAAATGGAAAATTAATTCTAAAATTAAAAATGTTAGAGATTATGTAGGATGCCACCCTCTTTATATCTTGTACAAGATACGGAGAATCCATAATTATTGTCGCATAATAAATAAGTATTCTTTTTTCTTGATTTTGAGACTAAATGTAGTTATTTTAAGCTACACTTAGTTAAGAGTTTATTAATGAAATGAAATATTATTCTATTGTTTAACACAAGAGTTGATAATGAAATGAAATAAAATGAAATAAAAGAATAGAGTTTCATGTTACATCTCATTTCATTTTATGCAGTAAAAATGAGAAATCTCTTATTTAGAGGGTTTAAGATGAAATATAAAATTATAAACAACTTTTACTATATTACAGTATAAACCCTTATTCTAAACAATATTTTATTATATTACATTATGAATCCTTTCATTTTTTTCAGATAATTTTCTAATAGTACATCCATTTATATTTGATTATATTATAAATCATTGGATTCCATTAAAAATCTTACATTAAACTAAACATAATCTTTAAGGTTTCAATTTCAACTAGTAAGACTGATATATAATAAAATTGAACAAAATGAAAGAATTTAAATTTTTTTAAAAGTGACTAAAAATTAAATTTTAATTAAAGAAATAGGCAATTAAATGAAAATTTGTAATTTATAAAAATTAATTTATTAAATATAAGTGTTATTAAAATAAACCGAATTAAAGTTTTTTTAAAATCAGTTATTTTTAAATATAAATACTCTTAAATTAATCAAACTATTTTAATTTTTAAATGATTGAATTAAAAATTTTTAATTATTAAAATCTCTTTTTGCATATATTCATTAATATTAAATTTAATATTTAAATTTAGAGCTTATGTAGAGATTCCGTGGGCCGTGTGGTTGGTACTTGTTATGGTATCCACCACATATTGTGGTTGAAATTGAATATTCTTCTTAATTTCAGTCAACTTTACTGTTTAGAATATCTTTTCCATATATGTTGGAAAATTAGATAGTGACCATATCGTCCCTTCTCTGCTGGAATTGGAGGGTAGAAGATTAGCTGGCTACAAAGTGCAAAGTACAAACACAACACTCCCTCTCTATTTAAACGCCTTGGAAAGTTGTAACCCAAACCCCACCACACCTTCAACGGACTGTAACTCTTTCTCTTCCTGCGTCAGTCTGGTTGACCATAAGCCTTATAGTGAGTGTAGCAGTCATGTCTCTTCTCAATGATCTCGTCAACCTTAGCCTCTCAGGCACTACTGATAAGATCATCGCCGAGTATATATGGTAAAGTTGTAATCTTTTATCTAAGGACTACCAAACCCACGAAGTTTTTTTTGCTTCTCTTGTGCTTTTGAGTTATGAGGTATTGCTTCTTTTCTGCAGGATTGGTGGATCTGGGATGGACTTGAGAAGCAAAGCCAGGGTCGGTTTAGTATACTTTTTTCTTGCTATGATATGTACAAATGTTTTTGCCTTCTTGATCATTGCTTGATCCACTTCGTTTCTATTTCTAACAGACCCTTCCAGGGCCTGTAAGCGATCCTGCCAAGCTACCCAAGTGGAACTACGACGGTTCAAGCACCGACCAAGCCCCTGGAGACGACAGTGAAGTTATTTTGTAGTATGTAACGTGTTTTTTTTTTCTTTTCTTTTTTTGGGTTCGGTTTCGCTGATCTTTTGTGATTGCATTTGCTGGTAAATTTTCTAACTTGAGCAGCCCTCAAGCAATCTTCAAAGATCCCTTCAGAAGAGGAAACAACATCCTGGTAAATTTGTAATCTTTGACTCGTCAGCTTCTAGTCTCGTGACTTCTCGTGATTTCCGGTTGGAAAGTTTAAACTTTTCTAGGCGCTACAAGTCAAGTTCTTTCTGGCAATAATCGTAATAATAGCAAACCTCACCAATCACGATTTATATATAGGTGATGTGCGATGCCTACACTCCTGCCGGAGAACCCATCCCCACCAATAAGAGGTTCAATGCTGCGAAGATTTTCAGCCACCCTGATGTCATCGCCGAGGAGCCCTGGTAAAACATCATACAGAAGTTGTTTAATCAATCTGATTTGTCCACGTCACAATTTGTGGTTAGGTGAAATTCATTCCTATTCTCAAGAGTAACGCCTAAAGAACATGCACACTCATTCATGAGACTTTTCGTAACTGGAACTTCACTAAAGAACAAATAATTGCGTATTATTTTGTAACAGTTGCCTTGTTTAAACATCAAACAGATAAGCTCTGCAGTTCTTGATTTTCTAAATAACCTCACACTCGGATTCGTCGTTATCAAAGGAATATAGAAATTGGTTATTTCCTTTTGTTTTTTGGGATAATTTAAAAAGAGTATGGAATAGAGAGGAAAGATACAAACACTAGTGAATGTTATAGTCACCATTTTCTAGGATTGGAATGGTTCAAAAAGAAAAATCTTGGCTTACAATTCAAGAAAATCTCGATGTTCACATCGTTTTGAAAAGTCCATGAAAATTCTTCTTCTACCCTTTATCTCGTAGTCAGTACTAGGAAACGTGGTTTGAGAAAAACATCCTTGGAAGTGCTGTTTTGTCTAATACACGACGTTAATGACAGTTTTGCATCGTACTTAGCGCAGATTCCATAGTTGTTTTCGAGACCAGTTGCTGTTCAAACTTCCTTGTTTGTTTGACTGCTGTAGATTGTCCAATTCATAGTTATTTCTTGCAAAACAATAGTTTTGTCTTGCATTCGTTGTTGGTCAGCTAAATTTGTCTGGCAAGTATTTTGGTTGCTTATGAAATGGTTGGTTTCATAAGCAACCATTTTGTAGTCAACATCTGTTAAATTTGTCTGACAAGTATGTTGGTTGTTTATTTTGTAGTCATCATCTGTTAAAAAATTCGATTTATTGTTTGTGGGGGGTTTTCTTGTATGTTTCTGCTTGAAATTGATTGCTAAAACCACTCAAAAGTCAAAACGTCCATTTCTGGTTAGGTTATTGTCAATCTTCAGGACAAGCATGAAAATGTTTTTGCAGACGTTGGCTTATTAGTTGAAAATTTAGTGAAAACACTGTCATATTCATAAAAAGATTTTTTCTTTATTGGTATCTTCCAGGGACTAATTGCCAGGAGTTAGGTGTATCGGATAAATACTAAGAAGTTATGACATGTTAAATACTGTACCTGTCGTCTTCTGAAAACTTAAACACATATCATTGTCAGCTTCTAGTCGTTCATTAGTACGCCGGTACAAAAAGCTGACTTTTGCATGGAGTATACGAGCATAAAGTTCATTATGTGTAATTAGGCCAAAATTTAATTCCCTTGATCATGTTCATATGAATAGTTTGGTTTTGTTGACCAAAAGAACAGTAGTATGGACTTCCCTATGTTGGTGATAATGAGCTGAACTAAGTCAGGGTACTTTATAAAACTTACAGATATGGACTAGTAAGTCTCAGCTCTTAATCTTTAAGTATCCACGTTCTCTGATAACTGGGTGAATCTGCTACGTGGCTGGCGTCTCCTGTTGTATCTTGGATAGCATCTAACGTGTTTGGCGTAATATCTTCAGTAGTTCCAGAGCTTAAGTCAAAACTACTTGTCTTATTTCTGCTATCCTCTTTCTTCTACCTTCAAGAAACAGCAATGGAGATGTCTACTTATTAATATCTTGTGTAAATCAGGTATGGAATTGAACAAGAGTACACTCTTCTCCAAAAGGATGTCAAGTGGCCCATTGGCTGGCCAGTTGGTGGCTTCCCAGGTCCCCAGGTTCGAATGATTATGATTTTGTTTGATAAAAGGGAGATGCAAGTGCCTCTCCATTGGACTCAGAGATTTATATGTTTCCAAGATAGGAAAGAATCTACCATGATCTCTATAACACATATGGTGAGTGTCCATGCAGGGACCCTATTACTGTGGAGTGGGAACTGACAAAGCCTTTGGACGTGACATAGTGGATTCCCATTACAAGGCTTGCTTGTATGCTGGTGTCAACATCAGCGGTATCAATGGTGAAGTTATGCCTGGCCAGGTAGGTACTATTTGGTCTTGTTTCTAGATTTCCTCATTCATTTAATCTACTTAATAACATGTGAATTGCTGTGTTGAACAGTGGGAATTTCAAGTAGGCCCTGCAGTTGGCATTTCTGCTGGTGATGAACTATGGATTGCTAGATATATTCTTGAGGTAATCCTATACGATTATCACCAACTTGTTTGCAATATTTCCCTTTTTATTTCTCTTTGATGATGTCTAATCTCCAATTCTGCATGTTCAAACAGAGAATCACTGAAATTGCTGGTGTCGTCCTTAGCTTCGATCCAAAACCGGTCCAGGTTTGTGATAACACCATGATTGACCTCTTATTCTTCTTTTGGACTGCTTTTCAACCATTATCTAAATCCTTAAACTATACTGCCTTTTATTAGACGATTGATTTGTGTCAAACATCAGACGATGAATTTCACATTTACCTTTGGGTGAAAGTCAATCTGCTGCTTGTTAATGTTTTTTTGACATTATCGATACAGGGTGATTGGAATGGCGCAGGTGCTCACACCAACTATAGGTATGCTTGGCTCAGGCACCCAATTAATGAAGCATGTTTCATACTTAGGCACTTGGGATTCTTCTTTAGAACTGTGAACATGTATGAACTGCAATTCCTGATAGTTCAATGTCTGATACTGCACCAGCACCAAGTCCATGAGAAATGATGGCGGAATTACGGTTATCAAGAAGGCCATTGAGAAACTAGGCCTGCGTCACAAGGAGCATATAGCTGCTTATGGAAAGGGAAATGAGAGAAGGTTGACAGGTCGACACGAAACTGCTGATATCAATACTTTCTCATGGGTAAGTAACAGCTACCATTTCTACAGAAAGGCAAAAAAGCAAGGTCCATTTATATGAAAATTTCTCAACTTGGCATATATCTCTATCCCAGTCTTGTGCAGTTTCTTTACTTACTAATTCTATATTTACCTATGATAAAATTACAGGGTGTTGCTAATAGAGGAGCGTCCGTTCGTGTTGGTCGCGACACAGAGAAAAGCGGAAAAGGTAAAGCGAGTTGATTATGCATTCGTCAGAAGCTATCTTAGTTATTTTCTGATCATCTTTTATCACTCACTCATTTCATCCCCTCAGTGATGTTTGTTTATGGAGACTGTGCTTAACATAGATAGAAAAGGGACAATCAGTTTTATGCATCCTTTTTTTAGGTGCCAAACTGCAAGCTTGAAAATGCAGATAAAAGTTCTAGTCTGCTAAGCAATGAAAATTCTAACTCACTTAATTTTCTTGTCACTTGTAACATTCATCAATTCTTTCTTGTTTCACGTGCATTTCCTCAAAATTATATTCCTTCCAACATTTTAGTTCCAGGCTAGTTCCATCATGTCACAAATGCAATTCTCTGAAATTCCAGCTTACAGAAACTAGTTTTATAGCAGTAACCACAAGCAGCGTTTTTCATTCTCTCCTAAACTTGTCTATTTTGGCAGGTTACTTTGAAGATAGAAGGCCAGCATCAAACATGGATCCATATGTTGTGACCTCAATGATTGCTGAGACAACCATCCTCTGGAAGCCATAGGGAGGGACATTGTAGCTGTGGAATGGATTTTCATTATTAGGTTGATACGAATAATTCTGCTTCCAGTTTCTGTAATTTACTTCAGTTTGCAGTTCTTGTGTTAACGATAGCTTTTCATGCATTTTTTCTTTTAGTTTAATGGGAATGACCGACTTTTGGTACATGTTAATTGTGTGAAATAAAAAATTAAAAAGTGTGTATTTTGTCAATTTTATATTGTTCACTTTACAAAATAAAAAGAGTAAGGTAAAATCTAACGGAGAAAATGTTGGATATAGGTCTCTCATATGGAGAGATACTATTTTTTCAACAAATATGGATGTCGCGTTAGTTGAAAAAGAAAAGAAAATACTTGTCTTAGTTGCTATCTTAGCCTATAGCACTTTCTGCTTTATATATACTCGTAACAAAAATATTAAAAAAAAATTAGAGCAAAGTAACGTTACGATATTAGGAAATATTTTCTTAAAGAGTTGGTGCGTGATAAAATAGTGAGATTAGTATTTTTAATTCAGGAAACATCTTGTGAGTTACTATTTTGATTTTATCTCTGTATATTTACTATTTGTAATAATGGAATAATTATTATGAGTGTTGTCCGTAAGCGTAGCTCAAAGTTAAGGGCGAATTATATTAAATATTTTGTGTCTATTTTACTCAATTTATTTTTTGTTTTAAAAAATACGCCCGATCGTCCAACAGAAAATTGCATCCAAATGTCCTATTTTAGGACCATGAAAAGAAAATAAAATTAAAAGCTAATGTCAAATAAATTTTTCAAAATTTCTAATTTCATATAGACTTCAAAAATTAAACAAAAATCCTATTTGTTTTAAATATATAATTTTTTGATTTTTTTGTCAATGAGAAAATTCCTATAAATTTAACTTTCCTCTTATTAAAAACAAATCAATTTATTCGGTTAATTTTTATTAATTAATTAATTAATATTTATAAGTTAAAATAAATCAATTAATTTTTGTTTAACAATTTATTTTTTAATTAAAATTTAAATTCTTCAATAAGAACAATATATTTTAATCATATTTCAAATTGTTTAATTTTATTTAATTTTTAGCCGATTTTATGACGATCTAATATCATTATTTGTTTCAAAGTAGATAAATTAACTCAAACCTCAAACTTAAATTAATTTTGAATTGTGTATAATGTTTTGTATTACCCTTTTAACAATTCTAATCATGATTTGTTTCAATCTCTAAAATTCAACATCAATTCCACTTACAAGCTTTGTTGAGCCATTCTTAATCCAAAGTCTAATTAATATGTCATCGATTTAACTAAAGTTTATACAAACTTGATAATTTTTATTCAAGCTTTAAAAGATCTGGACCTTAGTTGCCAACCTTACCAAAGTGCATATCCTGAATTTCAATTTGCACTAGAACAAAATAATATTAGAGAACGATAAAAACTGCTTTCTAGTGTATAAAAAAGTTTAAATGGATCTTTTGATGCAAGTTTTTGAGTTGCTAGAAAATTAAAAGAAAAAGGATGATAAGGAAACTAATTGAATTTAGTCTACAAAGCCTTCTGTCAACCACCAGGAGTTAACATGCAGCAGCACCTTTAACCATCAGATATCAAAACACGTCTGGACTGGAAGAGTATTTGGTAGTTCTTGTGAAAGATGAGAAAATTCACCTGCCAATGAAAATCCTATTCACAACATCAACAGGCAAAGCATAAGCTGGATCTATGGCCTTCAAACCTTGATATTCGAGTAGTGAAAGTCCTGCAAAAGCCATAACAACAGAAAAGTACAGAAGGCAACTAGTCATAATTACTATCTTCGGGGAACATTGAACCTTAGCTAAACCCTCAATACAAATAATGAGCACAATGGATTAGCAATCTGACGCTTAAGAATGAATGAAGCATGCAGTGAATGTGTGAAGACATTACAGAGCCAAACTTTTAACCGTACAAATGCATATAATGTTTTCTAGCCACCATTTAAGCTTGAATTTGCATACTTTCAAGCACGACAAGTGAAGAGCACTAGTAGGGAAAGTAAATAATGCTGATAGTGAAAAGTAAGACACAAGATTTGCTATAATTGATCAATAACAGTGCAAATTCTTAAAAAATCTCCGGTCCATATAGAAAGGAAACAAATGATCTATTTATTGAGGGCATGTCCAAGGTTCAAACTTGTGAATAAGAATAAAATCCTCCCGATGTGAAACATAAGGACAATCTCTGGAAAAACTACGTCACATGAATGGAGGAAAAATGGAGACAGAAGCTTAAAATATGCAGAGCCATGTTGTCAATACCAGCCACTCCGAAATATGTGTGGAAAATGTCAACAGCATCATCAGGTCTGTCAGAAATTCCACCATTCTCTATATCCTGAAAATGAACAGTAGTCAAAAATCAAGATTATAGAGAAATAAGATCAGCAACTGATGTTATATATCAAATTCATGCAAACCTGACAATTCAAGATGAACTTAACAAGCTTATCCTTGTTAATCCAATGGACTCTATCAATCATAATCAAGCTAGAAAGAACCCACCATGAGTAGCAAACCTATAATTATCGTATACACAAACATCAGAGAAATATACACCAAGTCATGTTGTTGATCCTGTAAGATATGTCATCAAAAGAAAGAAACTTATTTTTGAAGGAAATACACACATCAGGAAGTTTCTCAGGACGTCCATTAAAACCTCCAGACTTCACCTGCCGCTCACATAGCCACCATCCTAAAAGGTCCTTATCAACACGATGCAGAGAGCCAGTAAGAGCTAGAGCACCCACGCAACAGAAGACTGCACACGTATTTAGCATGATGAGTATAATGCACATATTAAAAATGCATAATGATTAGGCCAAATGACATCAATAGGTTTCAAATTTTAAGTATTCAGATGGAAACAATAAGGTGAAAGTGCTTGGTAAATCTGGTGATTTTGGGGTGAAATCTGAGCTGGGTGGATTTAGAAGGAAATGTGACTTAGTTGTTGATTCTAATGAATGCTGTAGCAATTTCATGTTTCTCATGTTGACAACTGAAAAGGATAACTGAATCATATGAAGAGGACAAGATTTACACCAGCAATGGACAATGAGGCTTATTTGCAACTTAGAATCAACATGAATTTCAGATCACAACTGAACAACTTTACAGTGAACTGAAATAAAACAGGAACAGGAAAATAAAGCAAGCGTTATGCCCGTAGTCCAACAATGGGAGTTGAGATTTGACAACCAACAAACATCCCATATGAAATCTACAGATATGTAAAACATACTTTGTCCAGCATGTGACTCTCCACCAGGAGTGCATCCAAAGCCACCATCGACATTTTTGCAACTTACAATGTAATTGACAGCCTTCTCCACATTTATTTTGTCCAGACAATGTAATAGAGAAAGACAACAAATGGCAATGTAAGAAAACCTACAAAGAATAAATCAGATTCCTAAGCAATGTTAGAACAGCGGAATGACAACTGATGATTTGAAGACAAAGATTACAGGAAGAATACCTTGTATCCACTTCACCCCATACGTCACCAGAAAAGGATCCATCATCATTTTGCAATCCAGCAATATCTGACTTCAAAACTAAGTAAAGAAACTGGAGTATCATGGGATAGAAGTTCAGGATTCTTATTTTAAATTACCAGTCATGTTGATGTATTTTCCTTTTGACCAGACATTTCGACAGTCCAAATGCAATCAAGGAGTGAATTCTCATGGATATTTTCCAGGACTAAATTCATGAAAAGCATTACACAAGAGCAGTTGCTATTAAAAAGAATTTCAAAGGAAAGTAAGTTAACTCTTTTGGCATTAATAAGTGATAGCTTTAAGTCCTTATTAGAAGCCAAAAAACTTAATAAAAAACCAGACGTGGTTCCAGGATACAATTTGCAACTTTATCAAAGTCAAGAACATTTAACTTATCAAAAAGGGCCAGAACTTGAACAGCACTAAGAGTATACAGAATGTGGGGGTCATGTCCAACATTACCAGCAAATCCACCTGCAGAATGCACCGTCAGCTACTTTTGTCACAATAATCCGAAAATTTTTACTTGCTTTGGAGCTTACCAAACTACTAATTCAACGTTCAAAGTCTCTTACTTTTAACTATATCAATAGCCAAGCCACTTACACATAAACAATGTGTATGTAACGAATAAAAAAAAAGTCTTAACTTTATGGACAAACCAGATTCATGTTGGCACTCCATGATCCACTGAATTACTTCTTGTGAATCTACAGCATCTAGTTTGCCAAGAAGATCCAAAGTGGTCAAACCCCAATACACCCCATTCATTCTCAAGTGCTCCATCACCACAGATTCAAAGCTATCCTTTCTCTGGAGTAACATAATAATCAATCAAAAAACAAGTAATTTCAATTGTAATACTTAATAAAACAAAATCCGGATATTTATGGAAGAATATGAAAGAGGAATAAAAACCTTTTCAACAGATATGATGTATTTGACATGTTTGTCAGCCGCCAGCTCCGCCATGAGAGAAAAAAAATTCTCAATTTGATGTCTTTGCAGGTATAGACATGGAGATATAAAAAGAAATAAAAAAGTAGGAATTGAGACCAAGGGCGTAGCTTAACCAGAGGAGAAGAGAGTACAGAGAAGAGAAGTGGAAGGAAGACGAAAATTTTCCGTCAAAAGGACGAGTTCCTTTGGGCTTCGGACCCAAAGTCCAAGACGTAAAACTAAATTCCTTAATTATGATTTTTATAATTTTGGAAAATAAAAAAAAAAACGAAACAAAAAATGAAAAATTAAATGCATTCATTTTTTAGTAAATTTGAAAAAATTAAAGTTGAAAATAAATAAGCCCGAAGGCTTTAACAGAAAATAACGCTGAGTATGATTATTCTCTCCGTTGAAAGAAACAGACAACAGAATATAAAAATTTTATATTTTACAGCATTTAATTGCTGACTTAATTTATTTTTGTTACGACTCTAAGTTTTTGTTCCTTCTAAAATCGGAAGACTTCCAAATAACTCAGAAGTCAAACAACAACAGTATAGGGTCAACTTTAATCACTTTCTTGAAAGTAATCAAATGCCCACAACTTGGCAGAATATGATGAATTTGCTTTTCAAAGAATCAGAATCAAGTAACAACAAACCCTCGATAAACAAGTTCACAATCAAGTAACAATAACGGGGATTCGGTTAAAAGAAGCAATCTTAACAAGTCTTATAATTTAACCCTGAACCATCCTCTACATGTATGTTACGGCTGAAAATCCGTCAACAGAAGAGGAAATAGATGATCAGCCAAACACACAAAGGGAATTACGCAGGAGTACAAGGCTGAGGAAGATTCCATCTTGGACCAAGCAATTTCAAATGTGATCCTAATTTCAAGCACACGCAATTATCTTCTGATTATGCTTTCCTCATCAGTTTACATTCTTTCAGTATTTATATGGTGTAATAGTGAAGAGGAGGGAAGCGAAATATAATAATACCTTTGCCGTCTCAATTCTCTTCTCATCTTTTATTTCAAAGGCCACGTCCCTTTCTTGGCGTTATTCTATCCAACCCTTTCTGCTGAAAGTTTGAAACTACTTGGAAGTCTCTCGTGGCCTTTGTATCAATGTATTAAGAAAATTCAACACAAGTAGTCCCTGAAAGACTATTGAAAAAGAAATAACCCACAAATACAACTAAGAATCCACTTACGGGTTATTTAGAAAGCTTTGAATTGAATTCATTAACGAATTGGATTCAATTACATTAATGAGATTGAATTGAATTCAATTTATACTATTTTGAACAAACTCAATAATAATATAAATAAATTCAATTACACTGTTTGGAATGAAAATAAATATAGTGAGAAATGAGAATGAATATTATTATTATTATTATTATGGTTAGTTAAGGAGAAGGAATGATTACTATTACCATTAACAGTAGTTGATTTGTATAAAATATTGAGAAATAAAAAATTATTATATTTTAATTAATTAATTAATCATATTTTAATTACTTATATTGTAATTAATCAATTATAATATATTAATTAATTAAAATATTGTAATTAATTATATTATATTTTAATTAATTAATTACAATATTTTAATTAATGAATAAATTATATTTTAATTAATTATATTATTTTTCATTAATTATTAATAATATTTTAATTAATAGTCTTTGGAATTCAATCAAGTGAAGCACAAGAGAGTGAAAAATGAAATAACCTAAAGAATGAAAGAGCAAAAGAGGAAGACAATACCTCAAGCTTTAATATAATTAAATTCCTATACTTAAAAGAGTTAATTCAATTTATAAAAAGGATGAATTTTAAAATTAAATTCATCCAAATTTTATGTTTCCAAACAACTTAATTGAATTTAATTACATCACTTTCCAAACGGGCTGTAAACCCATTTGATTTTTTTAAAACCTACCCGACTGTTTTCTTACACTTTCCCACTCACCCGCGCCCTCCCCCCTCCCCGGGGACATGCGCGCTGTTTCGACCTTCGGTCTTCCTCCTCCAGATCTCCGTCGTCTGTCCTTCCTCTGCGTGTTCTCTGCCGTGGCGTTTGCGAGGTTTTCATTTGCAAGGTGTTGTTCCCTTTGTTGAGCAGTTTTTTTTTAATTTCTTTATTTCATATCTTATCTTTCTACTTGTGCTTCCGTTTTCACCGTCGTCATTAGGTTACTGACTGCTTGCGTTTTCACCTCGTCGGTAGGAAATTATATTCCCTTTAACCCACTTGCTTACTGACTGCCAATCAAAACCTTCGTTTTGGGTTTTAGGTTTTGGTTTTTGGGTTTTGGGTTTTGGGGTTTATCAATTTGGGGATTATTTCAAGCATTTAGGTTTTGGGGTTTATAGAAGAGATGATGGCGATTCCAAAGAGACTATACGGCCAGTTAGTATCT
>JANSVB020000348.1:57236-69727 GCA_025504935.2 Erythroxylum haughtii
CACAGGTGTGAGCCCTAGGCTGGAGGTACTGGACCTCGAAATCCAGATTATCTTGTATTCGTTTACAGAAAAAAAAACCAATAGAAACATACACATTTTTCCTTACTTGTTCTTTGGATTCTATCAACTGGTATCAGAGCAGTTGATCCTCGGAAATGGCTGCAAAAAAGGCAGATAACCGGTTAGAAGGTATTGAGAAGGATTTGGAGCTTCTGCGGGAAGAGAGGCGAAGAGATGGAGAGGAGATACAAAGGTCGATTAGTCAGGCTCACCAAGAGTTTGAGAAGCAACTCAGTCATTCCACCCGAGATTGGCAGCGGCGCATGGATGAACAGGGCGTGGAACTTCAAAGGAAGATGGAGGATGTTAGTCGGGAAATGGGAGAACGATTAAGGTCTGAAATTAAGAGCATGATGATATCGGTTTTGCAAACATGGAAGAGGGCCGAAGGTGGTACCGTGGAGCACCGACCCGAGGAGCGCCCACCCGAAGATCCACAGCCCGAGCCCAGTCGAAGGAGAGACTTGGGAAAGGCTCCATTGGCACTAGAGGAACACCTAGAGAGCAATGACTGGAGGAATGAAGCCAGCTATCGCGTCGACCCACCTCCTAGGTTTGCACGCCCAGGTGACTTCCGGCGAGATTGCCGACCACGAAGGATCGAGATGCCCACGTTCGGAGGTACTGACCCGGACGGGTGGATTTACAAGGTGGAGCGTTTCTTCTCCGTGGGGAGGTTTACCGAAGGGGAGAAGATGGAGCTCGTGGGAATGAGCATGGAAGGAGATGCACTGACGTGGTTCCGATGGGTGGAGAGTCGTCGACCCATCGTGGACTGGGAAGAGTGTAAGAAGCTGGTGATGTAGAAATTTCGCCCAGCTCACGAAGGTACCCAATGCTAACGATTGTTAGCGGTAAAGCAGGTCGGCACGGTGGTGGAATACAATGGCAAATTTCTTGAACTCGTCGCCCCTCTTCCGGAATTACCCTATGTAGTCTTGGAGAGTACATTCATGAATGGGTTAGTAGAGGAGATTCAGCTGGAAGTGCATATTCTCAAGCCTAAGAATGTGGCTGAGATGATGGAATTATCCCAACAAGTAGAGGAGAAATTTTGACGCATGAATGAACTACACTGGAACCATTGGGGAGCAGGCACGAAGTGGGGGTCAATAGGGCCACGAGTGGATCATACACGGGGGGAGAGAAAGGAGGAAATAGGAACCCATGGAAGTCAACTTGCTACTTCTACAAGACCCAGAAATCCAGACAGTAATAGGAACCAGAATTTGGGGAATTTTCGAAGGCTAACAGTGAGTGAGTTACAAGATAAGAAGGCCAAGGGGCTTTATTTCAGATGTGATGAGAAATTCAGTCCGGGTCATCGGTGTAAAAAAATAGATCTTTAGGTGTTGGCTGCCATGGATGAAGAAACTGAACTTGAGAAAGAGTTGGAGGAAGAAGCAGAGGAGGAAGAATTACAACCAGTGGAGTTGGCTGCAGGGTCTGTATTGGGATTTACTTTTCCTAAGACAATGAAAGTGAAGGGGATCGTAGGTGGGAGAGAAGTAATAATATTGATTGACAGTGGAGCTTCGCACAATTTTATTTCATGGGAATTGGTGAGACTGTTGAATCGTGAATTAGAAGGAATTACACGGTATGTTATAGCCCTGGGAAATGGGCAGCAGATTAGAGTAGAAGGAATTTGCAAGGGGATAGTGTTGTCAGTGCAAGGATTGCAAGTGACCGAAGAATATTTACCAATGGAGTTGGGCAGCTGTGATGTGATACTAGGCATTAAGTGGTTACAAACTTTAGGCAAGGTGGTGACAAATTGGGATAAAATGACAACGGAGATTAAACAAGGGGATCGGACCCTCACAATTATAGGAGATTCGACCCTTGTAAAAACACTGATTAGCTTAAAAAATTTGGTGCATACCACCACGGATGAAGACTTGGTGTATCTATTACAAATGGGAATTGCAGAAGGGAAAGAGGTGAAGGGTGTCACCCCAGTTCACGTGGAGCTGAAGGTGATTTTGGAGGATTTCCGAGCAGTTTTTGACATGCCCTAGCAATTGCCTCCCGAAAGAGCTAAGCACCATGCCATTGTACTCCAAAGAGGAGCTAATCCGGTCACGATGAGACCCTATAAATACCCCCAGTTTCAGAAGAATGAGATTGATAAGCTAGTGAAAGAGATGTTGGATTCCGGGATAATTCAACCAAGCGTGAGTCCTTATGCGAGCCTAGTGTTGTTGGTTAAAAAGAAAGATGGGGGGTGACGTTTTTGTGTGGACTACCGTGCTCTGAATAAAGTGACAGTCGTCGACAAATTTCCAATCCCTATCATAGACAAGCTACTGGATGAATTAAAGAGGGCCATTATTTTTTCGAAGATTGATTTAGGGGGGGGGGGGGGACCAAATCCGTATGAGGCCCGAAGACATTGAGAAGACAACATTTAGAACTCATGAAGGGCATTACGAATTCCTCATCATGCCCTTCGGATTGACTAACGCACTAGCCACGTTTCAGTCTCTCATGAACCAGGTTTTTAAACCTTACCTCCGTAAGTTTGTATTGGTATTTTTCGATGACATCTTGGTTTACAGTGCCAGCTATGAAGAGCATGTGTGTCACTTGCGGGCAGTCCTAATTGTGTTGCAATCCCAGCAATTGTATGCGAATTAGAAGAAATGCATTTTTGGGCAAGAAACCTTAGAATACTTGGGGCACATCATATCACGAGATGAGGTGGTAGCCGACATTAAAAAAATCCAGGTTATGGTGAATTGGCCAAAACCGATGAATGTAAGGGAGTTGCGGAGCTTCTTGGATTTGACAGGATACTATAGAAAATTCGTGAAGAATTATGGACAAATTTCCTGGCCGTTGACACAATTGTTAAAGAAAGAAGGTTTTAAATGGACTGAGGAGAGTGAAATCATTTACAGAAATCAATAGCAAATACATATTTTACCATACCTGTTTGCTGGAACCTATCAGCTTTCTATGCACAAGAGCTCTTCCTGAGTACCCATTAGACCAAGTGAAGAAATGACCAATAGAATTAAGATCGCAAAGGGAGAGGCTATTGAATCAATTTCCAAGATCCTACACGTTCAGATTCTAACCATACTTTGTTCCTAGACTCATAATGAGATAGGAGACAATTTAAATCTCCCAGTAGAATCCAAGTCTTTGTACTTTGAATTCCCAGCTTAATGAGATCTTTCCATAGCTCTTTCCATTGTTTGAAGCATAAATGAAAGAGATCATAAAAGATTCAGAGGAATAGGACAAATTTACCCTAAGGTGAATAATCCAGTTTGAGAAGAACAAAACTGTGGCTTTGCATAGAGAGGGATTCCAAGCATCTAAGATTCTGTAGTTGAAGGAGTATTGAATATTGTTGATAGTGGTGCAGCCTTTTAAATAGGAGATTGTTGCTGAGGTTCTATCCTCTGATTTTGCATGTCAAAATCCCATAATTAAGAGGTGAATCATTAAGGGGCCATTAGATTTACTTCTGTTTTTAATTGTAGTTTTTAGTTTTTATTTCCTGTTTCTGTTTCCTGTTTCTTGTTTTTATTTTTGTTTTTTTAATAAAAACAAAAACTCATTTAGTTGTTAATGTGTAATAATTACATATTAGATATAACTTAAAAATAAATTATTTTATGAATAAATAAATTAAATAAATTGAATTTTAATCTCTTATATAATATTTATTGATAAATTATCAGTAAAATTTATTATATTTTATTAAATAAATAATTTAATGATTAAATGCTTATTTATAAATTAATATTTATTATAATTATTAAAGAAAATTTTATTTAAAATTAAAAATTGAAGATATTTTAAATTTAAATTATATTTATTAATAAGTATTAAATTAAAATATTTATTTTTAAAATTTTAAATTTAAATTTAAATTAATTATAAAAATTAAATTAAATTATTTATAATTCTTATTAATAATTAATAATTAATATTAAATAGTTAAATAATATATATTTAGTTGATAGTAAATCATATTAAAAAACAGAAATATAAAACAAAGACCACTTTTATAGTTTTTATAAATTATGAAAACTAGAAGGAAAAAAAATCAAAACAAACAATTTTTTATTAAATTTGAGAAAAAAACAAAAAACAAAAAACAAAAAATATAAATGGAAACAAACAAACCTTAAGTTTTCCTCCTAGGTCTTCTAATTAATAAGCATTTCTTCTCCCGTCTATTTGTTTCCTTTATAACTGACTTTTTTATTTACCTATCTAGTTTGTTGAGAAATAGGAACGGAAAAGAGCACATAGTTGGGTCTTGTTATTTCTAGAAATAAATTTCCCTTCTCAAAATTTCACATAAACAGAGGGCAAAGATTGATGTCGATTCTTGTTTTACCTGAAATGAGTTTAAAGAGGACAGCATGATAAGATAATATGCAATGTTTTTTGCTGGAACTTCCACAACTTGGAGCACTGACAAAAATCTACTATAATTACTGTTCATGTGAACAAACTTGTTCAATGTGGAATTTATACAATGATGCAGTGAAATTTTTGCTATGCAGTACAAATTTGGAGTTTGAGGCTGCTATGTATGCAAGGAGAATAAAGGGAAGAAATCAGAAATGGGGATCAGTCTTTCAGGAATCTAGACATCTCACTAAGCCAAACTACCAAGATCAGCATTCTTCTCGATATTTGAGCTGTATAAATGGAGCGGGGTGCTGCACTTCACATAGTGCCTTTATTAGAAGTTGCCTGTTACATTCAACCTCATATAGAAGCAATGTGCCAGTCAAGAGTTATGCAGCACCTCAATCAAGATCCTTATTTCTGAAGAATAGTCAATTTCGCTCTTTTAGTTCTCAAGGTGATGGAAGGGGTACAAGTGAGGATAAACCTGCTGCTGTGAACAATGGGCCTGATTTTGACAGTGGAAAGCATTGCCAGAAGACATTAAGGGAAGACGTTAGGAGTTATGATGCACATACTCGATTGGCAGAACAAGATCAAAAGGAATGGCTCAATAATGAGAAGCTTTCAATTGAAAGTAAAAAATTGGAATCTCCATTCTTGACAAGGCGTGAAAAGTTTAAAAATGAATTTTTACGCAGGGTTGTTCCATGGGAGAAAATACTTGTATCTTGGGAAACTTTTCCATATTACATCAAGTAATTGTTAGTCTCCTTTGTTGTTTGTTTTCTCATTAGTTATAATGTTTGTAGTGCCAAGCCAGAGTTAACAAATTGCTTTATCATGCAGTGAAAGTGTCAAAAATATTTTGGTGGAATGTGTCGATTCCCATTTCAAGCATAAGAAACTCATGAATTCTTATGGGGCACATCTCGCATCATCAACTGGAAGAATATTGCTTCAGAGCATCCCAGGTCAAAAATCAACCATAACAATTTTGCTTTCAAACTCAAAGTGATTATTTATGTTTGATTCTTATTTCAGGTACCGAGCTTTATAAGGAGAGAATAGTTAAGGCCCTTGCACGGGATTTACAAGTTTCATTATTAGTGCTTGATAGCAGTGTTCTTGCCCCTTATGTAAGAAGATGAAGATTGCTTGGGCACAACCTTGTTGGAAGATTAGCTATATTTTCGTTATTCAACTAAAGTCATGCACATTATTGACCTTTTCTTGTAGGATTTAGTTGATGATTCAGAATGTGAATCAGATGATCACACAGAATCTGGAGAGGGGTGTACTTCAGAGTCCGAGGTTGACGATGAAAACGAAACAGTTACTAAAGAAGAGTGGAGAAACAGTGCTGAAGCAAAATCTGATAGGGATAATAATGCAGTTAACATGGAGGGAACTGCTGAGGCAGCCATCAAGAAGCTTGTTCCTTTCAGTCTTCAAGAGTTTGCAAAGGTGGAGTTTACGTACTGTATAGTAAATTATAAAATAGATAGTTGTTAACTTTGGAGAGAGACTTGCATGTTAAAGTTTTTTCACTTCATTTAAAAATAGATCTCAAATTCAAGTCTAATTTCAGGTCCATGCCTTCTGGGCACAAAATGCTCGAAAGGCACAAAGAAAGCTTAAAACTGATGACATTTTTACTATATGATTACGACCTTTGCATCTTGTTTTCTAAATGAGGGTATTCTTTATGAAATTGAGCACAACAATAGACGAGGTGACATCTATCTAATTGTACTTTTTCAAGGAAGTGGCAATTGATATGATGGCTGTGTGGAGTTGATAAAAAGTTAGTTTTGAACCTCACGTAATATCTTAAACATTGTGGTCAAGTGGTTTCTTGATATGGTATCATAGCTTTTATTCCACAAAGGTCTTATGGTGTGCTCATGCTCCCAGATCTTCTTTGACCATGATATTTTGTATGAGTTATTAAAAATTAATTTTAGTTTAACACAAGGTGTGCAGACCTACTTTCTGTTAGCATTTTGAGTCTATTACCTAGTTGTATATCTCATCGACTAGTCTAAGCTTTTGAGTCGAATGATTCCTTATATCTTGTTCTTGAAAGGAAAAAAAAAAAAAAGAGGAACATGCTTAGAAGGTAGATATTCAAAACTATATAACAATGATCTTTATGGTTAAATCTCTGAACTTTCCTACATAGTTAGCCTTCTGGACTTTATAGTGTCATATTTAGAGCTGATCTGAGTGACTTATTAATTGGATATAGCTGAAGTAAGAAAAGGGAAAGGAATTTAGAGCTGAATTCCCTTATCCTGATGTAAGCTATGGCCAGTGACAATGGAACTACATTAATGCACGCATGAGTACAAACACATGCACATGCATATTATAGTGTATTCTGCCATGTTAGCAATTCTTATTCACTTATCCTATCTTTGGATTCTGTTTTTGGTGTAAAGGAATGTGTGCCTCCTACAAAATTAAGAGGTAACAACTTATTTGCTTCCTCTACCAACAGCTTGTCTTGTTCATGATTTTGTTTCGTTTTTTGAGCTCTGGAGTATTTTTGTGTTTAGGGATATTCATTGCCTTCTTCTAATATTTTGAAGTGTAAAAGTCTTATTTTGGAGATGCTTCTATGTAGAGAGTATCTGGAGAATCTGATGGTTCCTCAAAATCCTCAAATTTCGAGGCTGGCAATACATCAGATAATTCTAGAAGACCTCTTAGGAAGGGTAACAAATTTCCTAACATGCTTCATATTTTGTAACATTTTTGTTTGATTATTTTCCATTTTGGAGTTACATGTCTTACATTATATTAACCTCTCCTTGTTGGCCTAGTTTTCCCCTCGACCTAGAGTTTTTCTTTTTTAATTTTCAATTTTTGCTTCCATTTCCTTTTTACATTTTCGTCATATGAATTTGTGTCTGTGTTTTTGGTTTAATGTGCCCAAAATAACTTCAATTGATCCTACTATTAGTTGATTATCATCTTTATTTGTTTTACCTTCACTATCACACATCCCTTTCCCACTCCAAACATTCAAGTATAGAAGTGGGCATTTCTGTAATTGATTACTCCAACCAATATTCAAGCAAGTGGGCAATTTTTGTCATTGATTGTTGGTATTTGATAATATTGAGCTAACTCCACTGCAACATGCACCTTATGGGGGAGGATTATCCAAGTTCTACAAGGCTTGCTTTGCTCTTACTCCTGGGGAATATGAGATATCATAATGCAACCCCTCACCATCCAAACTAGGCAATGGGAGATATCTTAGTACTTCCATTTTAATAGTATTATTTGCACTTGCTACCCACTCAAAATGGAGGTGGTTGAGTGTTTGTGGCTATTGTTGAGGTCCTTGATTTGGTTATGCTAGCTTTATCATTTGAAAGGTGATTTCATATTTATTATGCATATTACAAATCCAAATCTCTGAAGTCTAACTTTCTGCCTATGTTATTGATTTGCTTTTTTCTTTATATTGAATACTTGACCTTTCCAAACATAAGAAGAGGTTAACTCTTTTTGCTAGGGGATCGTGTGAAATATACTGGGCCTTCTGTTTGCGTAGGAGCTGATGACAGGTACTTCAGTTTGGCTGTATAAAACTTTAACGTGGTTGAAAAATTTAGGGTTAATTATAAAAAAAGCCTAAATTTTCATCAAATTTTTAATTATAGCCTGGATTTTAAAAAGTAGCAATAAAATACCCAAACTTTTACTTTTTTTAATTTTAGCTCGAACTTCAAAAAGTAGCAATAAAATGCTCAAACTTTAAATTTTTTTAAATTCTAGCCTGATTTTAATCTTTCCGTTAAGTTTGTTGATGTGACTTACCACGTGTTTTAGAAACCTTAACTATTAATACATGTTAGCCAAAATTAACACAACAAATTAAGATTAATAAAACGACATCGTTTAATCACATAATTAAAACGATGTTGTTTAAAAATGATCTAAATTAGATTATGCAGCCCCGACGACCTTATGCTTTGATTTCAATTTTTTTCCTTTGTTTTTAGTTTGTTCTATAGTCGTCCTTATTCTTCGATTTTCAAATTACATAGCCCCGACGCCCTTACACTAAGGACATCAGGAGAACAAACTAGAAACGAAGAGCTTACTGATGCAATATGTTGTAATGCGAGAGTAGTTTGGGGCGTCAGAAGAACAATCAGAAGACAAAAGGATGATAGCATCAAGAGAACATATAACGTCAGGCTAAAATTAAAGAAAATTGCAAGTTTGAGCATTTTATTGTCATTTTTTAAAGTTTGGGCTATAATTTAAAAAAATTGAAAGTTTGGACATTTTGTTGCTACTTTTTAAAGTTCGAGCTATAATTGAAAAATTGAAGAAATTTTGAGTTTTTTAAATAATTAACCCAAAAATTTATTGTGCTTCAATTCTCAAAAAAGAAACTTGTTGTGTAACAACTAAGGTAATGTACTTTTTTGGAATACAATAGCAAAGGATAATTGCAAAAGTTCATAGATACATAACAATTCGAGTATGTTTTTTATGCTATCCATTGATGATACATTTGGGGAAAATAAAAGGTGTTTTTGGATCATTTTGTACATGATGCATAGGAGTGATACATCTGTGTAGAATGTTTGCTTGACATAAATGCTATACCAATATTTGTCACAAGTCCCTCACTTGTCATTTAAGTGGAACTTAACTTCTTGGTAGAGTATTTGTGCATTGTTACCAACTAGTTAAAGAACAAATCAGAAGTTCCAAGAATAATTCAAAACTGTGCTTCTTGTGTTTGTGCCGTGAAAGCAAACCCCAAGTAAAGTTGATATTTTGCATCATTTTTTTGATAATTTGGTTCTTACGGATGATTAAAAGAAGCTATTTGTAGATAAGCCAGTATACTATTATAGCACTGTTGGATAATTATCTTAGATAAGTTTCGTTAGCTTAGGAGATTATTTCTAGGAGATAAGTTTATCTTCTAGTAGATAAGGTAAGATATACTGTAGATAGGATAAGTTAGTATATACGAAAAATCCAGTAGTTTAGTAGTATTAGAATAGATTATACTCATGTATGAATTATATATAATCAGAGAAATAAAGTGCGTTTTCTTCAGATATTTTCCATACCCTCTTGTTTCACAATGAACCTACTTAAAAAGGATTCATGACTATAATTTAGGTTGCCATGCATGAATGGCATCTCCATGCATATATATACATTGTACCTGCTTTCAATATAATCATAAACAAACATAATTCTATTCTCTGTATATTTTCCACAAGAAGAAATGACCTGGTCTTGCATCTGGATAGTTGCTTGAGCTATATTGGACACCCCCACAGGTCAATGATTCCACAACCGAAATATCATGAGGCTCTTCACTGTGTTGACTAATAACAGTGACATCTGTGAGTTTCTTCAAACTAATGTCTAAAAATGAGTCAACTAAGGCATTTGCAAACTCAGAGTCATTGATATGAAAAGGAAACACCTTGACCTATAATGAACAGTTATCAACATAATCAGGTTATAAGACGGACCATGTATCCAAACACAGAAAATGATATCACTTGTACAACATTGCTCAAACAACCATCTACCTGTCGATCTTCATTTGTAATTAATAGACTCTGGATTTCACCTACTAGAGTAGCAGTAGCCTCAGGATCATGGAAGGGCTTCCCAGGTGCATCCAAAGCAGAAACACCTTTTTGTGGCAAGCAAACATGGAGCTTTGATGTTGACTTGTTAAGTTTATCAGCAATGAAGCCCGCAAATTTCTTATTCTCGTCCACTGTAGTTCGCATAAGAGAAACCTAAAGTTGACAAAAGAATGGACTAAAACATTCTACCACCTCCACAACAATCAAGAACAATTAATCAGTCTGTAAATTGTTAGATTGAAAAGAAGAAATAGATTTGATTTTGGAAGTCCAGCAGAAGCCATCACTCTAGTCAAAGCGGAGTGGAAAAACATACAGTCCGCCCACTACTATTACTTTCATGTAGCAAACTTGATGAGCTGAGTTAAGCAATCATTTGTGATCCAATGCCATTAAACAAAATCACTCATAGATGACGTAATACAATAAATGCTTGAATAGTCGCACAACCAGAAATTAGAAGGCATGAGAATTAGGTTTGTGATAATATGTTACCAGCTCATTGTGGATATGAATCTTCCTTCGCTTAAATTGAGAAGGTATGGTATCCATAGCTCCAAAATTCACCATGTCTAGTGCTCCAACACTCAAGACTAAAGGAATCTTCTTCTCTATTATGGAATCAAATCGAGAATTATCACAAGCCATGACACCACCAACAATATGATCAGCTACCTCTGTTGTCGTAATATCCAAAACCCCCTAACCAAAAATAGAAGACAAGATAGGATCTTTGAAAGTGCAAACCACCGACAACAAATTCCATATCAAGAAAGAAATACCAAGCCACTAGTAAACATAAGAAACAAGCACATAACAACAGTGAAAACGAATTGCACTTTAATAAAGCTTAAGATTTTCCAATGCACACAAACTCCGAACAAGGGATACCTGTATAAATCCCTCTCTAACAAGGGACTCCATGGCTCTGCCACCAACACCGGTGGCATGAAACACAAGTGTTTCATAACCTTCTTTTTCCAGTCTTTCCTTAACAGCAGTCACACAAGGGGTTGTAACTCCAAACATAGTAATTCCAACAGTAAACTTCTCACTGTCACGAGTAACACCACTCTGAATCCGGCCGATCACCATCCCCGCAAAAGCAGCTCCGGCATTGGAGAAAACAACCCTACTTACACTATTAATCCCACAAACATCGACAACAGAAGGAAACAGCACCAAGTCCGACGTCCCAACATAAGGCTCCGTTTGGCCACAAGCCACAGTGGATACAATAACCTTAGGAATCCCAATCGGAAGCGACCTAAACGCCGACGACATCAACGCTGTGCCTCCACTGCCTCCCAATCCAATCGCTCCAGCTATCACATTCGCCTCACAAGCTTTCTTCAGAAAACACTCAAGCCCTCTACTCATCACAGTAACAGCTTGACCTCTATCGTCTGGAAGCAAGACGTCGCCACAGCAAGCGAGAACTTCGTCCCTCGTCACGAACTTAAAATCGCCGACACTCTGCGTCTGGTTTTGACCAACTGAGACATCGACAACTACAAGCTCCACCTGAAATCAAAATTTCCAGATTCAGGAACTAGAATGTTCCGCTTTAAAAGGAGATATCGCGAAGATTGTGTACCTTGGAGGAAGGGTTGTTGATGGAGAAGGAGTTGAGTCTGGACCAAACGGACTCAGAGAGAAATCGGAGCTCGGCAAGCTTAGTGTCGGCGGTGCCGACGCAGTAAACTCGGGGAGTTTTGTCTAAATCGGCCATTTGCGCAATCAAAATGGTCGCCAGCAAGTGAAGAACTGAAGACCGATGAGGTGATTAACTTTTTGATGGCTGTGTTGGTGGTTGGATGTTGCCGTTGTTTCAAGGAAAGAAACGGTTAGACCGGGTATTGCGAATGAGTTCTTTTTTTCTTTTTTCGACAGGAGAGGTACAATTACAAGAAGGTACCTTTAAATCAACCATATTTAGATTAATTTCTACTTGAGCCAAGTAGGTCTCTTGTGAGAGGTAAAATTTTGACCATAAATTTTAAACGGTTGCATACATAAGAATGGTTCGAACCAATGTCTTTACTTAAGTCAAGAGAATCTCTTATCAACTCACTTGCATCATGAAGTTGTGAATGAGTTCTTTTTTTAAAAAAATTTGTTTCCTGGTTAGGTCGGCTGTGCTAGGCCCAGGCCCAGGTCCACGTGCCCACGGCCCATTCGCAGGTGGGAACCTCCCATGCATACGTAAAGACTTACGTAAAGACCTAAACCTAGCATCTATTCCATATATAAGGTACTACTTTGCCACGATACAGATACGACATTAGAACCTTGATATTCTTTGTTTATAACCACCAAAACCCTCACCAAAAGACTAACTTGAGCGTCGGAGGGGCCTGCCGGCTATCAACCCCCGGCGTGCCTTGTGCTGTTTTGCAGGTATTC
>JANSVB020000348.1:89440-103075 GCA_025504935.2 Erythroxylum haughtii
GAATTCACTACAATTTTTATTTAAAATAATTATTGAGGATATATTAGATAATATGTATTTATTAGTTTGCATTCTATCCTAAACTCTCGAATATGAGATTTCTTATTTTTACTGTTTAAAATAGAATGGAAAGTAACATAACATCTTTTGTTTCTATTCTATACTATTATAAACGATAAAAGTATGTTACGTTCCATCTCATTCCAGCCCCTCATCCAAACAGGCCTAAGCTGCCGTTTAGACCATCCCTAGGTGATCACGTAGTGTCGTTTTGAACATAAGAAAGAAACCTTGGACCGATGTTCCAGTGTCTTCACACTTCCAACCCAACCCAACGCCTTCTTGATTCTCTGTCTCACGATTCCATTTGCAGCCCCTACGACGTTATTTTCGTTAAACCTGTCTACGCTGTGTAGTTTCTTGTCAACAACCGCACCACATATCTGCTCTGTTTGGTTAGATGGAAGAAGACTTAAGCGAAGTCATTCCGTGCTCGTCCCTCACTGTTGATTCCATCCTCCGCGTTGGAGCGGTAATTAAAATCTACTTCTTATCTATCTGTAAAACATCAGTCACTCTAAATACCTAAATTTGGTCCTTTTTTCAGGCTGGTGCAATATGGGGGACCTGTGTAGGCCCTTACGATGCCCGTAGATTGGGTAATTGTTTCTTTAATAACATAAATATCTGTTCTTTTTCCGTCAATGGTTAGAACTGAACGATTCTCTACCCTGATTTCGCTCTTTTGCGATGCAGGCCTGAAGGGCATCGCTTATTCGTCCTTTGTGGTGTGATACTTGCGTTTACTCTCGTTTCGTGTTTTGTTCCTTTGACATTGTGGTTTCAGCTATGTAATTGGTTCTTTTTCGCATTCTTATATAATCTGTCATCCAGGGAAAGACAACCGCCAAGTTTGGCTTTCAATGCGGTAATTCCAGATAAATTTTTCTTATTAATGTGGTACACCCTTCTCGTATCTTCAACAATATACTTGGTAGTTGGCACAATGCATTCAACTTTTCCTAAGAGAGTATGTTTTGTTTTTTGTTTCTCAGTGATTACTTTCCTTATTTATTACCTTGTAAAATTTCTGTGCGTTTTGCTGCTTCAAATAGATGATTTTGGTAACCAACTTTAACTGGTAGAAACGCCAAGGGGGATTGGTTTGGCCCAAACTGCTGATTTTGTACCTTAAAGTATCTCCAATCACTTATTCTCGGTTGAATGCTTTTTTGGGTTTGTACCGTCAGAGCATTTTCCCAGAGAGTTACTGTTTTCTTTTTGAAATTATTTCTTCCACTATTTCAGTACACATTCAGACTTCAGTTACCTCTAGTTGTTTCTATCATTTGCTTTCAAGTGCCAAACTTTTTGTGACCGCATGGTATACTTGTCAACTGGTTCTAATTATCTTGTCTTTCAGGTCTTGTTGCTGGGATTTTCACTTCTACTCGTTGTTTGATTCAACGATATAGGAATCAAAATGATTGGGTAAGCATGTGTACGAATGCAGTGTTACATATTGATGAACTGAAATTCAGGCATTTCACTTTTTTTATTTTAAAGCCCATGGTTCTACCATATTGATTTTAAATACATAAAACATAGTGGTAGCCCCTCCGTCTTTAGAGGCGGAAGCACCCATTGAGAATCAGAAGCATTGGTAGAAGATTGTACACCCATGGTTTGCATTCTAATTAATGACCCTTATTACAGAACCTATGTTTATGTCATTTTCTGCCAACAGTTTATTTTGCAACTGGTTATCAATTTAATGTGCTCTTCCTTATTGGTCAATCCAAGTTAGCTCTATGTTTGTGATGCATCTGTAACCTAAGACTTCGAAATCTGATGAATTTTATGAACCTTTCCTTTTAAGTTTCTAACCTTAATTTGGGACATGCACTATTGTAAAATTAGGACAGAAGCGGGTGTCTAGGACTCTTTACATTCAGCATCTTTATGCAGTTAGATAATCATCACCTTTACTTAGTTTAGTTCAGTGGCATGATTTTTTCCATGTGATCCTACTTTGACTCCACAAATTGCAGTTTGCATTACGAAAGACATTCTTGTATTTTGCTTCTGTAGTAAGAATAAAAGTTTGTTTATCAAATTCTGACATATTGAAATTTACCTAATTTGCTGAAGCTTTCATTTATTTACATTTCGAATACAGGTGAATGCTTTGATTGCTGGTGCTGTAGCAGGGGGAGCACTTGCTGCTGGGACACGAAATTGGACGCATGTAATTTCCACTGCTGGTCTGGTTTCCGTATTTAGTGCTGCTGCCGATTATTCAAAAACACTTTAATGCCCCGGCATGTAAGAAACAAGCGTGGAGAAGGAAGGGGATTCTCAGCCTGATGCTGCCACATAAACTAGTGACTAAAATCTGCCCCAACTATCTTTTTGAATTTTTCTTGTTTAATACTATTCACTCTCATTTATTGATTTGTGATTAGAGTTTGGTTTTTAAGTTAACTAGTTGAAGTAGCTAGCTTGGACTGGATACTTGTGTTTATAGAATTTTTTTTTTCTGAGTAATCAGGTTGTTAGAAAAAATGATAGAGAAGGAGAGAATCTAGACTCGTGTATATTTCAAGCCGAGTGTTATGTTTCCGTCAATAAGTTGACAGACGCTGAAAAGTTGAGGCAGCAGGTGTGTGTTTTTAAGCACATGCATACCTGTGATCCGCAGAAACAAAGCCTTTCTTAGTTTTTGGGCTACAAGATGGGTCGATTCTCTACAGGTTTTTCGCCATTTAAAAAATTGGAACTGTCATTGAGTACCATGAGTAAAGTCGAAGAAAGAACAATGACAATGGCATTTGTGAATGGGTTGGAGGAGACGATTAAAGATGAATTGTTTATGTTGAACCTAGTGAGCTTGAAGGAAATAATGCAGGTGTTGGCTCCAATTGAGATCTGCCCAGTTCAACCCAAAAAAATATTCAGAGCTCTCTTCAATCTCTTATAAACCAAACCTGGAAACAATATGTTGGACCCCCTCTAAAATAAGCAACCCAAATAACTCAAGCCACCCAACCACAGTACATTAAATCCTAACACTTCAAAGACTAAACTTTCTACCAAGTATCAATCGTCCCCTTTCTGTTCATCCTTTACCAACAGACTTGAACCAAAACTCAAAACCTCCACATCCTACTCTTTTGCGTTTTTCCATTATAAGAAATTATCTGCAGTTGAAGCTTAAGCACGAAAAGATAAGCAATTATATTACCAATGTGACGAGAAGTGGTATGGGGACATCGATGCATAAATCGAGGATTACGTCTATTTATTGTGGGAAGAGGGTGAAGATGATTGAGAACTTGACCACGTAGACGCTTTGAAGGAAGAGATGACAGTCCTAGTAGGAATTAAGTTGTCATTGAATTCAGTCGTGGGGTTGGCGCACCACAAACTTTGGTGTTGAAAGGATCGATCCCGGAGCCACACACAACTTCGTTTCGCATGCCCTTATTAAGAAATTGAGCATTCCAATGTCCTCCACGACTAAATATGGAGTTGTAATTGGGAATGGGAGTCGGCTAAAAGGTGAAAGATTTTGTAGAAGAGTAGTATTGAAGTTGTGAGAGCTCATTATTGTGGAGGATTTTGTAGAAGAGTAGTACAGACGTGATCCTTGGGCTCAAATGGTTAGCAACTTTACGGGTGATGGAAGACAGATTGGAAGAAACCTACAATGACATTAACATAAATGCGAAGAAGATTGTATTGAAGGAAGATCCTAGCTTAAGGCCTTGGTGTCTTTTAAATCCTTGGTTAAAAAAAACCTTCCATCAAGAGGAGGGTTTATTTCTAAAATTGCATCATTGGGTAAGATGAGTTCAACGAAATTCAAGGGGTATTTTCAGATTTTTTGGATGTGTTTCAAACACCCACTGAATTGCCACCAGAACGCAGCCATGACACATGCCATCATGTTGAAAGAGGAGCAGAACCTATCAATGTTTGACCTTACCAATATCCACACATACAGAAGATCAAGATAAAGAAATTAGCGTTTGAAATGTTAAATATGGGAATCATTAGACTGCAACAACCCCTTGTCGAGACCTGTGTTATTAGTAAAAAAGAAGGGTAGAATTGGTGTTTCCAAGAGGACTACCGAGTTTTGAACAAAATATGAGCAAGAATGACAGATTTAATATTCTGCCATTGATACTGTAAGGAAGAAGAGGCAACGCAATAGCTGAAAGAATTTTCTCTTCATATATTTCACGTGTACAGTGATTCTTTGTATATATGTAAAGAAGAAAAAATAAAAAATGAAGATGTTTATAGCTCAATATTTACACCTCACCAAAGAAAGTTCTAGAATCTTTACATCAAAACAGAGCATAACCAACTTAACATCCATGCAAAAAATAAGAATGAAAAATGCTGGTTTGAAAAACTTTCACATTTCAACATCTCCTCCTTAAGTTAAAGCCTAATAGCAATCGTAAAGGCCTAACTTGGATACTAGCTTGATAAATAATAGAGCATTGAGAACCTTTGTGAAAGAATTTGCCAATTGTTGAGATGAAGAAATGTTTCTCGGTGAAATGAAACCCAGCTGGAACTGTTCCCTTACAATGTGACAATCAATGTCTATGTATTTGGTTCTTTCGTGGAAAACTGGATTGGTCGTTATATGTAATGCAACCTGATTGTCACATTGAAGGAGTATAGGAAGTGATTTTGGAATTTGAAAATCTCTCATAATATAAGATATCCACTGTAGCTCACCCACTGTTGACGCCATGGATCTATATTCTGCTTCAGTTGAGGATTTCGATAATGTAGTTTGTTTCTTTGTTTTCCAGCTAATAAGAGAACTTCCCAGAAATATGCAGTACCTTGTTAGTGATTTTCTACTGTCTACACAAGATCCCTAATTTGCATCACAATAGGCCTCTAGTCTTAAAGAGTCGTTTGCTGGAAAATACAGCCCTAAGGAGGGTCTGTTCTTGATGTATCTCAAAACATGCAAAGCGTTTTTTAAATGTAGCTGTCTGGGATCATGTACATACTAACTAAGTTGTTGTATAGCATGAGCCAAATCAAGTCTTGTATATCCCAAGTAAAGTCATCTTCCCACCAACTTTCAGTATGAATACGGATCTTCTATCTTCGGACCATCATCAATACTCATCTTATACCCCTTCATCAATGGTGTAGTAGTAGGTTTACTTCCCATTAACCCTGCATCATCGATTAAGTCCAAAGCACAATTTCTCTGGTTAACGTAAATATCTTTTTCAGATCTTATGATCTCTAAACCAAGGAAGTATCTTGCATGTTGAAGATCTTTGATGGTAAACTTACCATGCAGAAATGATTTTACTACTGCAATCTCTCCTTCAGAATTTCCTGTAATCAAAACATCATCCACATACACCAGCAATGCTAGAAATATACTGGATTTAGAAAGGATAAAAAGGCAATTATCATGACATGATTATTTAAAACAATACTCCTGCATTTTCATTGTCATTTTTGTGTTCCATTGTCTAGATGCTTGTTTGAGGCCATACAATGATTTCCTTAATTTACAAACTTGAGTTGGTTTAACTTTATTGTATCCTTCTGGTAACACCATAAACACCTCTTCATCCAAATAACCATGTAAGAATGCATTATTAATATCAAGTTGGTGAAGGCTCCATGACTTTGATGCGGCAATGGCAAAAAAAGTTCTGATAGTTACTACCTTAGCCACAGGTGAAAAACTCTCATGGAAATTTACTCCTTCAATTTGATTGTACCCTTTTGCTACCAATCTCGCCTTGAATTTGTCAATTTTTCCATTTTCCTTTAATTTCACTTTGAAGATCCATTTGCATCCTATAGACCTCTTTCCTTCAGGTAAATCAATGATGTCCCATGTTCTGTTCTTTTCTAAAGCCTCAAATTCTTTATTCTTAGCCTTCACCCATCTAGTATGACATTGGCTCTTGCACTTCGGACAAGTTTTCAACAAAACATATATGTGCATCTGATATGTGTTTCGATATAGTGTATGGATAGGTAAGAGGAGTGTATTTGGTAGGTTTACTAATATGTATGGGTCTTTGGTGGTTTGATATAACATGTTCAACACTTGACACGTAGTCATTCATCCAAATTGGAGCCTTTTTAATTCTTATATTGTGTCTAATGGGAACTGCTTCGGGTATGGATATAGGTGAGGATGAATTGCTAGTTTGCAGTTGATCCTCATCATCCTCAATTTCTGTTTGTGTATGCTCAATAGGATTATCACATATGGCATCCTCCTCTATAAATTCGTTTATGCTGTTAGGTATAATTGGTAATGGAATTTGAGTGTTTGGGTTTGTAATGATGTGGTCCTCCTTCGTTGCAAAGGGATAAATATGTTCATGAAAAATGACATCCCTAAAAACAACCAATTTTCTGTTGTCTAGATCATAAAGCTTAAAACCCTTTTGCCCTGGTGAATGTCTCAAGAAAACACCCCTAAAAGCTCTCGATGAAAACTTGTCTTTGTAAGGTAAAGTGTTTGTTGTAAAGCACAGACATCCGAAGCATTTGAGGTTGTCATACCTTTTGTGCAAAATTTCATAGGGTGTTTTCCAATTTAGGACAGCTGTAGGTAATCGGTTTAGAAGAAAAGTGGCATGTAAAATGGCTTCCCCCCATAATTTTATCAGAATTTTAGATTGAAACATCAAGGATCTTGTTAATTGAAGTATGGATCTATGTCTTCTTTCTATTATCCCATTTTTCTGAGGTGTGTATACACAGATTTTTTTATGTATTACTTCAAAGTCTTTAAGAATCTGCTGGCACTTCTCTCCCACAAATTCTAAGCCATTATCAATTCTAGTTCTCTTGACTAATTTCTTAAACTGATTCTTAGCCATGACAATAAAATTCTTCAAAATAGATGTAGTTTGACTCTTATGTTTCATCAAAAAAGTCCACGTACACCTACTTAAATCATCAACCACAGTAAGGAAATAATGTGCTCTTGTCATGCTAGAATATTTATATGGTCCCCATATGTCAACGTGAATCAACTCAAGAATATCATCTGCATTGTTACTGCTATGTGTAAAAGGTAGTCTAGTATGTTTTACAAAAGGGCAAATACTACATTCAAGAGAAGTTTCAATCTCATTCATAAAAGGTTAAAGGATGCCCCAACCTTTGATGCCAAGTAAGAATATTGACATTAACCACATTATTTATGTAGTAAACATTTTCTCTACTAGGTACTGAATTAAGAAAATTCCAGTATCTATGGATAACTTCGGGTGTGCATGAATTGACATCAAGAATATATAGGTTTCCTTTCACCTTGCCCACTCCAAGGACTCTATTAGTCTTCATGTCCTAAAAAATGCAAAACTTAGAATAAAAACTACAGCACAAGAATTCCCTCTTTGTTAGTTTCCTAACTGATAGTAGGTTGTGATTGAAATCAGGGATATATAAACCATTTTCCAATTTGATGTTGTTATGAATAATCACATCACCGTAAGAGCTAACTTGTTTGATAGTTCCTTAAGGTAAATAGACAAGGAATTTTCTAGTCAAGGTTTTCTGTGAAGTAAAAGAATGTTTAAATGCACATATATGGTTAGTTGCACCAGTGTCGACAATCCATTCATCTTTAAATTTACCAAATGTAGGTGCGAGATAGAATTACTTGCAAAATCTTCAATCTGTACAAAATTGACTTATTTTGCTAGTGCCATTTGCTTTCCCTTTAGAATTCTGGCGATTTCTATTTGAAGCATTTCTGTGACTGCTGGTGGGCACTACATAGCTGAAGCTTTCGTATTATCACTGGAGTTATCCTCAAAAAGGGTATTGACCATATTAACTCGTCCCTTCATTGCAACTGGTCTGTCCTTCCTTAATTGTTTATACCAATCTGGATATCCATGGAGCTCGAAGCACGTATCCTTGGTATGTCCTCCACCTTTACAATATTCACAGTTTCTATCATCCTTCTTCTGCAATTCCTTTTTCTATAAGAAGTAATTTTATTTGCGTCAGCTCCAGAACGTGTTCCTTTAATCATTATGGCACTTGTTTCAGTATTTTCTACAAAGTCCGTTTGTACATTTTTCTACTTCTCTACTCTCAGTATCATTAAATAAGCTTTGCTGACTGAAGGCATAGGTCTAGAACCAAGATTTGGTTCCTAACAGTGTCATAGCTTTCATTTAAACCCATAAGAAATTGAATAAGTTTGGTTTGGGATATAATATCCAGAAAGTTTCCAATAGCATTACAAGCACAATTTCTCATCGCACCACAGGAACATTGAGAAATAGGTTGAAGGACATTTAGCTCTTCCCACAATTTTTCATCTTACTGTAATACATGACAATAGAGGAATTACCTTGCTCCATAGAAGAGATCTGTCTTTGGATTTGGTAGATTTGAGGGCCATTACTTTCATCAAACTGCTCGTCTAGTTCTTGCCAAAGTTTTCTAGCTGAGGTAGAGTAACACACAAAAACTTGTTAGGGT
Organism: Erythroxylum haughtii; assembly: GCA_025504935.2. NCBI lineage: Eukaryota > Viridiplantae > Streptophyta > Magnoliopsida > Malpighiales > Erythroxylaceae > Erythroxylum > Erythroxylum haughtii. The sequence continues at coordinate 97,958 of JANSVB020000348.1, forward strand.
TTGGTTCTGCATACACTAGTGCAACAGTTAGGATAAGACAGAACAGAAGTAAAGACAAAGTTCAAACATGAAGGAATAACACACAAAAACTTGTTATGTTCTGCTCACTATTACAAAATTGGTGTGTTATGCTCACTATCATTAGTTAAGGAAGGAATTACTGAAGTTGAAATCACCATTATATCATAAGAGCATCCGTTTTGCTGCTAAATTAAATTACAGATTGTAGAGTTTCATCTAATAATAACTTTCGTATGGTGTAGTTATTTACTGCAGTAATGTACTTAATCTCCACTTCTTCATATACAAAGTCCTGCTGGTTTAGATCATTCTTCAATGGAGAGTTGTTCTTTGAATTTCTCAAGTGGAGTCTTCTTTACCAGTTTTCTCTTGTGTTGTTCGGCTTTCTTGGACTAAGAAAAATTGTAGATACTAGATAGATAGCATAGAACAGATAACATAGGCCTAAAGCTTGAAATTCCAAAGAGTCTTATTGCACTTCACACGAAAAACAAAAAATTTTCTACGTGGTCGGGAGCTGGTTGTGAAACATACACTTTGAATTATTGGTTTCTAGCAATCAGGCCCTATCCTATTTACCACTTCGTAATCTTAATCGCCATGTTTAGTTTAATAGAATAGGCATTCTATTTACTTGTTCAACTTATCAGAAACAGTCTCTATGTTATATCAGAAACAGTCTCTACGTCATGTAAAGATAAGACTGCATAATATCAGACCTTTTTAAATCTCACTTCATTGCAAAACTTTAAATTGGGTGCGACGATGATGTATTCTTAAAACTTAATTTTTTTTTCAACGAGATATTTTAGGATAGTCTCAATTATGGAAAGACACCTTTAAGCCATCCACTCCTAGACTAATTCTCGTTTGAGCCAGATAGATCTTTTGTGGAAGGCAAAACTCTAGTCTCAAGTTTTAAACGACTGCATACATAAGAGCAGTTCGAACCCACAGCCTCACTTAAATTAAGAGAACCCTTACCAACTCGCTTGTGCCTCGAAGTTTTAATAATTAAAACTTAATTATTAAATTAAAATACACAAAATATTTAATTCTAATGTTAAATATTCGAGAATAAAGTTATTTTTTATGACTGTTTTATTCTTCTTCATTTTCAACTCCCTCCGTAAACTTCTTCAGTTTATCCTTCAGAGTTCACTCCCTGGTTCACTTCTTCTTCATTTTCACTCTCTACCTCGCAATCCTCTTCTCCACAAACTTAACTCTCTGTTCAAGTCAACCCAACGTTCTACCATCTGTCATCTCTTCTGGGTAAGTTATTCCTCTTCGTTCCCATGGGTGATGGGTTTTGTTTGTCTCTGTTTCCTTTTCTCCTAACTTTTTTATTTCAATTTTTGGGTATCTTTTTCCTTTTGAATTGGCTTGCTAATTTCTTGATTATGGGTATTCTTGTTCTGTTTTGTGTTGTGAATTTCGTGGATAAATATCATTTGGCTAGTTCTAAAATGGTTCAATTGATATACCTGGTTTCCTTCGTCTTTTTCATTAGTGGAGATTTACTTGTGCGCAGTCTACATAATCGTCCTTGTTTTTTGCATAAGCGCATTTATATATTCAGACTTTCCAAGCTGATTTTACATAATTACATAATCGCATTTATATATTCAGACTTGTGAAATCGAGTTCGATCTCTGACAATTACTTCTGGTTCTGCCGGATTCTGATGAGGCTGTGAATTACCGATTGGATCCATGAGACTGGTCGACTCCGGCTTGATGGTTCCTGCAAAACAACGAAGGCATGTCGGGGGTTGTTTTCCGATGAGCTCCTCTGACGCTCAAATTAGTCTTTTTGGAGAGTTTGTAGGCTGGTGAATCAAGAGAATTAGGGTTTATGAGTCTCGTACCTCTTTTGTGATAAAACAATACCTTATATATGGAATAGGCGCTAGGTTTAAGTCTTTACGTAGATCTCTACTTCTGCATGGGAGGTTTCCGTCTGTAGGTAGGCCGTCTATATCTGGTCCTGGGCTTGGGCCTAGCACAGCCGACCCGACCATAAGCCCCCTACTCCTCGAGCCTGACCAAGGAAAAGGGTCGGTGGAGTACATGAAGATTGTGCGGCTCGTCTGTGGGGACAGCTCGTGATAGGCCCAATTGGTCGGACATCGACGAGTAGCTCGTAACGGCTTGGGGTGAGGTCGACCGATCGAGGATGGAGATATAACTGGTCGGTCGATTGTAAGTAACAGGTCGACCGATCGAATGTAGTCACCTCATCAAGACATCAAACTTAATCATAACTTGTAGCATGCGTGCACTGGCGAGTTTTCAAAATTTTAAATGCAAAGCTCTTGTAACCGTCACACAGCTGTCACATTCGTCCTTTCGACTGTTGTTCCGTACAGCTGTCAGAAATTAGACGCGTCGGTTCAACTGCAGCGCCGTTTTGGGCATCTGACAACCCTAATTTACCTCGGCTCAGATTCTACCACGTGTCTGAGCCCGTTGCGGATTTTCTCTATGTGTCAAGCATTGGTTGGAACGTTCGCTTAGCCGACCTTCTATAAATACCTAGTATCGGTAGATCGTAGGTTTTCTTCTCGTTCTTGCCTACAGTCTCTGGAGTTTTTCTTTCAACCACAGTCCAAATTCCCAACTTCAATCACTAACTAGGTACGTCCTTTTTCCTCCCTTCTTCCTCTAAATTTTCTCTTCGTAAACATGTCGTCGACCAGTTCTAGATGTGAGGTTAGCCCTAGGGATGAGACCGGCAAAAGAGCCTCCCCCCAGTCGGGTCTCTTGAAGTAACGACGGAAGTAGTGGCGATGTCGGATGTGAGAGGTGGCGAGGAAATCACGACGCGTGAACGGAAGGATGGGTTAGTAGTCGAGAGGCCGCCGAGGGACGAATCAAAAATGAGCATGGGGGAGTTGAACCAGTCGTTTATTAGGAATAATTTCCTTTATCTTGAGAACCTCGGCTGGCGTTCAATAGAGAAAGGATCCACAGCAATTTGGGAGGGTATTTCGCCATCTCTGATAGCTTTTTCTTAGTTGGTGGCATGAAGCTTCCGTATGCCACAATCATCGACGAGGTGTGCGCTTCCTACCAATGAAGGCCGAGCCAGATCCCTCCAAATGGATGGAGATTTATTAATGGTTTAGCCTTGTTGTGCCATCAGTTCGATTGTCCACCTTCAGTCGGCATCCTTCGCCACTTTTTGAGAATGAACCAGAGCCCGAGCGCTGGGGCCGGGATCCCCAGTCTTCAGTATAGAGATGCTCGATATCGTCCGATCGGGACAGCTTCGAAGGTCTCCGCTTGGCAAACAAAGTACTTTTTCGTGAAACCTCCAGACTCTTCTTTTGAGTCCCAGCCGTGGAGGTATCCTCTAGCCGAGCGGTGGAACGATGCGTCGAGCTTGTCTCTCACGAGAGAGGAGTGGGAGGTGATTGGTCGCATCAAGGAGCTCGGTCGATACGACTTCGAGCGTCTCATTCAGGGATATCACGGGGGGGCCTCGGCTGACTCATTCCTGATTGATCCCCCGCCCCGAATTAGCGGGCTAGGAGAAGAAATTGCCCCCTCTGGTTGACTCTTTGTGGTTGAACTATTTATCATATTTGTAAGTATCGGTTTCTGACTTCTAACCTGTTTTTATTATTGTGTAGCAATGGTGAGGCTTGATGATTTTAGTGGGCTCCCCAAGCCTACCAAAGGCCAACGGAAAGCTACTAGGCCTTCAAAGGAGAAAGAGCAGGAGAAGAGAGGGGAGGTCAGTTCAGATGTCGCTCGGTCTACTGCTTCTGAGCAGGTAATTGTTCCCTCTACTGCTTCCGAGCCGTCTGCGGCACTGGCCCTGGCTGCTACGCCTGGTGAAGGCCTGGTGGTTATTGAAGAAGAGGAAGAGGTTGAACGACCTCTTAAGAGAAAGAAAACCATTTGAGTTGCTGACCTATCTCCTCGCCCTTCGAACCATGGCAAGGAGAAAGGGAAGGGGAAAGAGAAAGTGGGAGAGCATACCGCCCGGCCAGATAAGGGCAAGGGAAAAGTGCGAGAGCCAAGCGCGGAGAAATGGGAGCCAGCGATCAGTCTGGATAAGACTGCGTCGCTCGGGAACCTCGATGTGGTCCTTCATATTGCTGAGAGGGTCGTTCCCCCTATAGATGAGGAGTGTATTGATTCGTTGAGCCATCAGGAGCTGTCAGCCCGTATTGTCCGTAGTTGTGCGAGGGAGCTGGCATACGTCTTCTCGATGCATTGACGTGTCGAACAGCTCGATGGGACTGCTCAGTCCCTGGACCGGGAGGTCCATGACCTCCTTGAGCAGGTGAACACTTTAAGGGCCGAGTTCTCGGAGGCCAAAGAAGAGGGGGATGTCTCCCGGGCTCAACTCTCTTCATTTGAGGAGGAGAAGAAATTTTAGGAGGAGGAGAGAAACGTTTTGAAGGCTCAGCTCGCTACAGGGGAGGAGGAGAGAAGCGCTTTGAATACTCAACTCGCTATGGAGGAGGAGGAGAGAAACAGGGCGATTGCGGTGAAGGATGAGCTGGCCAAGGAGTGTAGGGCCTTGCGGGGGAAAATGGAGGTGGAGATGGAGCTCAAAGCAAAATTCCTCCAGGACTGCCATGCAGCAGTGAGGGATAAGCTGAGAGTTGAGGATACGCTGAAGGAGGAGCGAGCCTCCATTAAAAAGCAGAGGATCGAGGCGATCAAGCGATGGAAGAGGCAATTCCTACGGGAGGAGTGCTTAGAGTATGCTTGTGACTTGGCCCTTTAAATCCTGAAGAATTGCCATGGCGTTTGTGTCCCTGATGGGTCGGAAGGTCCTTCATTTGACGATTATACCGAGCCGATGCTCCCCACCGCTTTCGGCCTCTCTCTAGAGGAAGTAAAAGAGAAAATCGGGGGAGAGCGAGTGTCAATCCCGGATGAGGAGCTGGACCTTAGCTCGAGTGAGGAGGACGAGCTTTCTTATGGGGATATTTCTCCGGTTTCTCTCTCAGACCCCGCTCCTGCTCCGACTGTTGCCCCCACTTCCGAGGCTTCTCCAGGGCATCCGTCTACCTCCGAGACTTCTCCTGCTGTCCCGGCTGTTCATACTTCTCCTTCCCCTGATTTTTAAAGCTCA
>JANSVB020000348.1:112088-136600 GCA_025504935.2 Erythroxylum haughtii
TGTCTCTTTCGAGAGAGGAGTGGGAGGTGGTCGGTCGCATCAAGGAGCTCGGTCGGTATGACTTCGAGCGTCTCATTCGGGGATATCACGGGGGGGCCTCGGCTGACTCATTCCTGATTGATCCCCCACCCCGAATTAGCGGGCTAGGAGAGGAAACTGCCCCCTCTGGTTGATTCCTCGTGGTTGAGCTGTTTACTATACTTGTAAGTATTGGTTTCGACTTCTAACCTGCTTTTATTGCTTGTGCAGCCATGGTCAGAGTTAATGATTTCGACGGGCCCCCCAAGTCTGCCAAAGGCAAGCGCAAGGCTGCCCGGCCTCCAAAGGCAAAAGAGCAGGAGAAGAGAGGGGATCCCGGCCCCAGTGCTCGGGCTCTGGTTCATTCTCAAGAAGTGGCGACTGAAGGTGGGCAACCGAATTGATGACACAGCAAGGCCAAACCGTTGATAAATCTCCATCCATTTGGAGGGATCTGGCTCGGCCTCCATTGGTAGGAAGCGCACACCTCGTCGATGATTGGGGCATACGGAACCTTCATGCCACCAACTAAGAAAAAGCTATCAGAGACGGTGAAATACCCTCCCAAATTGCTGTGGATCCTTTCTCTATTGAACACCAGCCGAGGTTCCCAAGATAAAGGAATATTGTTCCTAATAATCGACCGGTTCAACTCCCCCATGGTCATTTTTTATTCGTCCCTCGGTGGCCTCTCGTCGACTAACCCATCCTTCCGTTCACGCATTGTGATTTCCTCGCCACCTCTCACATCCGACATCGCCACTACTTCCGTTGTTACTTCGAGAGACCCGACTGGGGGGGAAGCCTTTTCGCCGGTCTCATCCCTAGGGCTAACCTCACATCTAGAACTGGTCGACGACATATTTACAAAGAGGAAATTCAGAGGAAGTGAGGAAAAAGGACGTACCTAGTTAGTGATTGGAGTTGGGAATTTGATCGGTGGTTGAAAGAAAAACTCCAGAGACTGAAGGCAAGAACGAGAAGAAAACCGGCGGACCGCCGATACTGGGTATTTATAGAAGGCCAGCTAAACGGACGCTCCAATCAATGCTTAACACATGGAGAAAATCCGCAACGGGCTCAGACACGTGGTAAAATCTGAGCCAAGGTAAATTAGGGTTGTCAGATGCCCAAAACGACGCTGCAGTTGAACCGACAGGTCTGATCTCTGACAGCTATACGACGCAACAGTCTAAAGGACGAATGTCACAGCTGTGTGGCGGTTGCAAGAGCTTTGCATTTAAAATTTTGAAAACCCGCCAGTGCACGCACGCTACAAGTAATGATTAAGTTCAACGTCTTAATGAGGTGACTACATTCGATCGGCCAACCTGTTACTTACGATCGACCGATCAGTTATACCTCCATCCTCTATCGGTCGGCCTTACCCCAAGCCGCTACGAGCTACGCGTCGATGTCCGACCGATTGGGCCTAGTCAGCCTACCCCCTTGATAGGTCCTTCTACGGGCAGTAATCGATCCTCTGGTATCTCCATCTGCTTGAAGGCATCATAATATAATAGGTCGACCGAGCTACCCGTATCGATCATTACCCGTTTCACTTCGTTTCCGTCCATGTTTAGATTTACTACGAGCGCGTCGTCATCAGGACAACTAACGCCATCTAGATCGGACTCATCGAACGATATCATCCCATCGTTTTGCTTTTTTCTCTTGGCCGACAAGTCTTCACCGACCTGCCTGGCATACCTCTTTCTTCCTTTAACGGTGGATCCACCTACTGCACTACCACCGAAAATCATGTTAATGACCCTAACCGGTCGGTCATCTCGTTGCCTGGTGTTTCTATCGCCTTTTGGCCGGGACAGTCCTCTCGTTTCACGCCGATCGTCAGTATTCGCATTATGCCTCCCTCTGTCATTTCTATCATTCCACCTCCAAGGCTGTCGTCCATTGTTTGATCGACCGATCCTACTGTTATTATCTCGGTCGGCGTCCTGTCCGTGCTTCAGAAATCGACCCAGCTTTCCCCTTTGGATAAGGAATTCGATTTCGCTCTTCAATTGCCAGCAATCCTCCGTGTCATGACCAATTTCTCTATGGAAACAGCAATACAAATCAGGGTCCCTCCTGTTGATGGAGGTCTTCAACTTATTGGGTTCCCGGAGGGGCTCCCCATCTGCCCTGATGGCTGCCAATACTTCCGCGTATCGCCTATTGAGCGGGGTGAATTCTCGTCGATGTCCCTGTCGATCGGTCGGCTTTCTCCAGCCCGACTGATCCTTCTGTCACTTGTGGGAATCGTTCGCTCTATCGCTCGGCCCGCGGTCGTCTGCTCTTCGTTTTGTGTTTCTCAACACTTCTTCGAGCTGTATATACTTATCCGCCCAATTCCTTATCTCTTAAATAGTCCGAGGCTGATCAAGGGCTAGTGACTTCTTAAATTCTTCATCCCTGGTATTGCTCATCAGTGCCGCCAACATGGATGAGCAAGTGAGGTCAGGGACTTCGACAGCTTCGTTGTTGAAACGAGCGATAAACTCCTGCAAACTTTCATTCCGTCCTTGGGTCAATTGCATCACCTCCAAGGTGGTCTTCTGCGGCCGCTTACTTGTGGCGAACTGATTGAGGAATAGCAGCCTGAAATCCTCAAAGCAAGTGATACAGCTCGGAGGTAAACTATTGAACCATCGTCGAGCTCCTTCTTGAAAGGCCGTACAGAAAGCCTTACACTGAATGGCGTCTGGGACGCAGTGTAGGTTCATCATCGACTGGAAGTGCTGCAGATAGTCCAGGGGATTGTTCTTTCCGGTATATTTTTCAGGCGTCGGTATTTTGGTACCGGACGCCGGGAGGTTATCCAAGATCGTCGGGATGAAGAGAGAGTTATGCTGTGTTGATGGATGGCCCAGGCGAGAATTCGTTGCCATATTAATCTGATCGTTCACGATTTTTTCTAGGGCTTCAGCAGAATGGCGATCGGCCATCATACTAATCTGCCGTGCGGATGTCTGTTGCCGTTCCTGCTGAGATTGTAAAATCTGACGAATCAGTAGATCAGCCGCTTCTTCGATCTGTTTTCAGGTGAGGGAGGTTTGTTGCGGTGCAGGAAGATTTGCATCCAAGGAGTGCTGGATATTTGGATGCGTATCACTCTCAGCGTTATCCTCCAAGGCTACGCTTTGTTCTTCTTGATCTGGGTTCTGGAGTGGTTGTTGCTCATTTGGGTGTGTAGACTGCGTGCGGGAATCATGACGTGTGAGCGGAAAGGGTGGCAGGTAACTGCGAGCCTATCCGCTGTAGCGCGAGTGCCGCGACGGCGGCTATATCAGGGTTGGCTGCTGCCGTCTGACTGATCTGTGTGATTCTGGACGTGGTGCCTTGATGTCAGGCCCCACGGTGGACGCCAACTGGTTTTACCAGATTCTGATGAGGCTGTGAATTACCGATTGGATCCATGAGGCTGGTTCACTCTGGCTTGATGGTTCCTGCAAAACAACGAATGCACGTCGGGGGTTGTTTCCCGATTAACCCCTCCGACGCTCAAGTTAGTCTTTTTGGAGAATTTGTAGGATGATGAATCAAGAGAATTAGGGTTTATGAGTTTCGTACCTCGTTCGTGATAAAACAATACCTTATATATAGAATAGATGCTAGGTTTAAGTCTTTACGTAGATCTCTACTTCTGCATTGGAGGTTTCCGTCTGCAAGTGGGCCGTCTATATCTGATCCTGAGCTTGAGCTTGAGCTTGGGCCTAACATAGCCGACCCGACCAACTTCCCTATCATACATCTTAGACACCAATTTTGCCACTTTGTGACGATCTATACACATACTAAAAACTATCACCCACGTCCCTTGTTGCCTCTGGTAAGTCGCCCACGCACGTACTCTCCTCTCAAAGACGACCCTTCTTTTCAAAAACAAACCCTCCTACGTTTAAAACGTCTGCAGTCATAAAATGTCCAAAGTCCACTGCGTTTTGGACTGGCCATTTCCTCTATTGTGCGTTTTTTTTTCCTGCATTGTCATTTTATTCCTCTTCTGTCCAGCTGTTGCATGTTTTCATTTTCTGTTGGGTTCCTCTGCGTTGCTGTCGTTTAATCTGCTCCGCGTGTCCTGTTGACTGCCTCTTACTATTGTCGTTTTGGCTCTTTTATTTCTGTGTTTTATCTGCTTCAATTTATGCTGCGTTTCATCCTCTCTGCTGGCATGTTGCGTGATGCTTCTCTTTTCCTTTTGCTGTGTCGTTTCACTTGTTCTTGTGTTGTGCGTTTTGTTGTGGACTGCTGCTGCTGCTGCTGCGTTTTTTGTTCCAGCTGTGCCGACGTTTTGTCCTATGGGCAGCTTCTTTTTGTTACTTTTCTTCAAAACTGCTCCACATCTCTTAATTTTTAAAAATAATGCAAAAACACCATAATTATAATAATATTCATCCAATATATTTTAAATTAATTTGTAAATTAATAATCTATCATCCAGGTGACCATAAGAACTTTTATATGTTAAATAAATTTAGTTAGAAGTAATGAAATGAAACTTATTCTCCCCTGTAACCTTATCAATTAAATCTTATTTAAATTAATACATTTTTGTTTTAATTTACTTGCATAAAAAATGTATGTATATGTAGATATTAACTACCTATCCATCGTTCTATTAAAATATAGGTATAAATAAAGTACACATTTCATAAATTTAAATTTATATTGATTTATAATATTTTAAAAATTAAATTAAATTCATACAATTAAAATATAATTTATATTGTCATTATATGTATTTTTAATGCATAGTAAAATTTAAAATAGATAATGAAAACCTAATCTTTTATTTCTTCATAGAACAAAATTACAGATGCAAAAAACAACAAACGTCTGGCAGCTAAACCATAATCGCCTAATTCCAGGAAATTAATGCCTACATAAGAGATGGATGGAAATCATGGTCTGGAGATACAAGTGCGTTAATCTCTGGGTCTCTTTCTAACTTGGACATGTCTTCCTTCTTCAAGTTAAGGTACACCTCAACGCCATCTTTTTCTTTTGATGGAAAGAACGAAACTAAATTGTCACCAGGAAATTTTCCAGGGGAAACCGACAGAGGACTTCCCCAACCAAAATCAGTTTCAAAAACTGGAAACAAGCAACTTGCGATTGTCAATGGAACTTCCTTCTTGCTACTAAGTGCCTCAGCCCTATCCTGCATTATTTTCAGATACTCTTCGCCATTCCCAAGTCTCTTCACAAATTCTGCGTCCACACTTCTTAGAGTTTCCCTTATTTGGTTTATGACACTAGCGCCGGAATATGAATCCATTGCCTTGTTTCCAAGCACTGCTACTACTGGCTCGTATATAAAGTTTCCAATATAATGCATCGGAAGAGATGGCTCCATTCGTGAACGCAAGTTAATGGCCGTTCTCACAACGTAAACTGTGTCAGGAGTAGATTTCGTTTGAGTTGCTGCCAGGAATCTCTCCCAAATAAAAGTTATTAATGCCTGAGATCGTGTCGGTGGTCGGTGGTCTCCAGTGCCAGTACTCTTGTCGGTGTATCTATCTTGAAGAACTGCTAAGCTTGTTGCGTTGAACAGATACTTACGCATGACTAGGTTTTCGTCTCCATCAACAACCTCGAAGGAAGGGTCAAACCCTGATGCATTGATCGGTGGAAAGAACTTGGCAGCGTGGAACCGAGGCATAGATACAATTCTATCTCCACGAGCAACAGCAGCCCAGGTGTTGAGGAACGTAACTACTGATGAGGCATCAGCTATCTTGTGGGACAGACCAATCCCAACGATCATACCACCACATTTGAAGTAAGTGACGAGAGCAAAAGCAACTAGATCAGTGGGTTCGCCAACTTCATGGGGGATCAACTTGTTGAGATGATCGCAATATGGGGTTTGAAGAACTTGAACCATGGTGCATCTGACCTTAGCTTCGACGAGAGGAACTCCCTCGTCGTTGCAGTCTATGTGAGAGTTACCTACGATACGCCCTGCAAAAGGGTAAAAAAAGGTTAAGGTCTGTGACAAGGATTTCTTCACCCTTTGGTACCTTTCTGTATTGGTGATGTTGGACTTTCTAGGATAGAAGAGGAACCAGGGTGCGATAACTCCAATCATGACTTGATCAAGGGATGAGAATTGGCAACGACGCAGATGGTTAGGGGTTGGAGAAGATGGCTTCACCATACTTTGAGAGATCTTATCCACATGAATCATCATTTTCTCTAACAGATGTTCAACAAAGGGCTTAGCTTCTCGCTTAGGAGGTCTTCAATGAGAGAATGCAATTGAGCATGGGATTTTATTAACAGAGCAATGGAATGAAGTCAAATCGCTACATGATCGTGGTCGATATCATAATCCAATTGGATCTAAAAAATCTACAAAGATACTGGGAAAAGTAGCCTCGTAGTGGATGGCTCTTGAAAAGTTTGTCTCCAATAATTGAAAGAACAGGGGATTGTTGAATGGGCCTGGAATTATTAAAGATGAAAGCATCCAACTTAGCCTCCATGGAATGCCATCAATTACAGATTTTTTTTTATATAGCTCTGGCAATTGACATTAGGATACATATGTGTGAGCTTCAAAATATACCCAAGTCGTCAGACGACAATTGACAACAACAGTTGGATCCTACTAATGAAAGATAGCCGTTTGTTATTTCAATTGTCCAAATTTCTTATCTGCGCTATCCATAAGTAGGAAGTAGTCTTTTTTAGTATGTCTATAGGCTTCCTACCTTCAATGCTTTTTAGTGAACCAAGAGATAGAAGCTCTATCTACTTCAAAAAAATTTAAAATTTATCTATGAAAGAAAGATTAAAAATTTTAATTTTTTGCATATTGAGTGATACTCTCAATAGCCATTTTTCAACAAGTTCAAATTAAATTGTTGAAATTTGGTTTTCAAATAGTAGGTCTAGCAACACTTATTGCAAATTTTAATGTCATGTAATTAATTATCAAGAAAACGATACAAAATTTAAAACCTTATTCTTCGTTGAAATTTTACCTTATTCCTCTCTCTCTCTCTATATATAATGATAATAGCTTCAAGGTTTAATTACATTACATTTATATATAAACATGTATTACAATAAAAAGAAAGGGCACAAATATGATTAATATTTAACAATTTATAAGTATTTTTATAAAATGTTATATGTAGTTTGTCATTAAACATTGTTATTATTATGCGATTATTTATTAATATATCTCTTGAGATTTAACGTAATTTAAAATGTTTCTTATGTTTTTAAATATATTTATATACTTAATTATTATTTTTATTATATTTTTATGATTAATAATTATTTTAATAGTGTAATTTTATTTTTAGGATTAAATAATAAATGTTAATCTACATCTTTAGCCGTTTAAAATTGACTTGTTGACTTCGAATCAAGTTGGCAGTCGAACAAAAATTCTTTAGATTCTTTTCCCTTTTCTTAAAACTTAAAACTTTTCCAAAACCCTAAACCCTACCTTATTTGCCAGGAAACGACTTTATTAATTATGTGTTTTTTCATATAATTTATCTAACGCCAAGAAACGACTGCCAAGTGCCAACTTCCTCCACCTTTGCTTTCATCGTTAGCAGTGTTTCCTGTCTTCTGCTCACAGGGAGCAGTCCAACTAGCCGGCCTGCGCCTCTTTTCTGTAAACTTACAAAAGGGTAAATCTGCAACATTTCATTCATTCTTTTTCTTTCTTGTCTGGATATATTACCTAATTATGAGGGATCTCAATTCAACGAAATGGATAAAGCTTAAAGTTTTTGTTGGGGTTTAACTTCAACCACTGGTTCTCTTACTTGTTACTGTTGACATTAGTATTCATGTCATGTATGTGAATGTTCATGTCTGTTTCAGTGGATGATGAGGAATAAGGTTTTACCCGGTTGAATGATGATATCAATTCCTAGTTCCTACCTTCGCATTGTGGGAATGCTATTTTTGGATTGTTTTTATTGTGATTTGAGACTATTCTATGTTTGACTAAATGCTTAAATTCTTTCTAGCTTCTTCGTGGTCAAATCGAGGTCTAGTGTGCTGATTAAGAATCTCATTTTCAATTGAATGATGAGCTCTTTTCTGTTTTACATATATAAAAGGTAAATTTTTGCTTGCTTGCCTCTTGGCAGTGCTGGTAGAACGGAAATAAAGTTCAGGTGACATAGCTTTGGTGGCAACTTTGTGTGAACCACTGCTTAAAAAGTTTAGTTCATGACAAATGTTGTCGCATTTATTATATCGTACTTGTCATAGAAGTAGCAGGAGTTTTCTTAAACCATGTGTCACCTCATCTCTCTCTCTCTCTTCATCCATACACCCACCTCTCCCTGCTCAGATAACGCCAGTATCATTGTAAACTTTAATCCTTTTTCATGTTCTTCTTCCTCAATTTACCAAAATTTCCCTCCCAAGTTTGAAGATGTTTTTGTAAATAACAATCACCATTACTCAAATTTGAAGTTTGTTAGAGGAATTTCAACTTTGTCAAGCTCAGAAAACAACAAGGAGAATGGAGATAAAGAAGAATTATTAAAAGGAAAAGAGTCAACATCATGGATTGATTTGTATTTGCCCACACAAACTCGCCCTTATGCTCATCTTGCTCGACTAGATAAGCCCATTGGTACTTGGTTGCTCGCTTGGCCTTGTATGTGGTGTGATTGTTATGTTTTTATTTTTGTTGTTTTCTTTCAACTTTAGTTTCTTCATTCCATTATTTATAGTTTTTTAATTTCTTAAATTGATTCTAGCTTAGATTGATGAAAGAAAGTTTTGCCTGTCTAATTTGTCATTCTAGGTCAATTTCCTTGGCAGCATCCCCAAGTCACCTACCAGATTTTAAGATGATGATGCTATTTGGTTGTGGGGCTTTGCTTTTGAGGGGTGCTGGGTGTACCGTAAATGACCTCCTTGATAGAGATATCGATATAAAGGTAATAATGATGATTAAATTTTTCCAGGGGAACTTCTAGATATCTTTGCTTATGCAAGAGCAATTATTCATTTTTCTGTGAATAGATACTGGAAATGTTCACATTGTATATGCTTTCTTGATCCTATTTAAACTTTCTATCATATAGTTTTGGTAACCATTGGGTTACGGTAGAAGGAATCAGGATTATACTATAAGGAGTCTTGATACATATTCCTGCACATGGTAGACGCCATGTCTAGTTCTTCTTGCTTATTCAATTATCCTCACTTCGTAAAACTTTCATTTTTTCCCCCTCCCTTGGTCGTTGGTAGACTCAAAAAGACCTAAAGGTAAAACAAATGGTACAGCTTGTTTTCTTAGATAATGACTATTTATGTTGTAACTAGATTTTCAAGGTGCCTTCTAGTCCAACTGATTGGCACCAAGGTTTTGTCATATTTGTATCTTGTTATAATTTTGCTTATTTTTTTTCAAATCAATATCTCTATTTTGTACATTGTAAAACATGGATATATACATACCCATCAGTGCACCTCTTGGGATTTGACCCGCTAATAGGAAGATACTCCTACCTCCCTACCTCCCTACAGTAGCCAACATGATGCATTTTTAATGTTTCTAACGGCTTTTGAATCATTGGTCAATAAATATATGTTAATGATGAATCTTTTCTTAAAACTTCCATATATGTCTGTGCTATATTTTGAATGAATCTAAGAACCTTGGATGCAGGTAGACCGCACAAAGTTAAGACCAGTTGCAAGTGGTCTTTTGACTCCATTTCAAGGGCTTTGTTTTCTTGGTTTTCAATTGCTTTTAGGTCTAGGGATTCTCCTGCAGCTCAACAATTACAGGTTTGTGTGCCCAACAGTAAAAGAATAATGACTGATTATGCCTATAGACAATGTCATCTGACTTGTAGTTGTATTCTGTAAGTGATGCTATTTCTGACACGCTTTCTTAGAGTGATTACTTTTGAACAAGGACAGAGTTGCCCAAGTTTGTCTGTGCCTTACTTTTCTGTACCTATTTCTCTTTTCAATCAGAGTTGAGTACTGCAGTTAATTGCAGATTTAGACATCAGAATACAACTGATTGGAACTTGAACTTTATGCCTAATGCCAACTTGGAGGCTCATACACTATCTACACTATATCCACAATTATACCTGTCATGTTGAAGGTGCCCACCCTGTTCCTACATCGAGGAAGGTTGTTTTGTATTGTGGTGAAGCCATAGGCATTAGTGATGAGCAGATTACTGAATTATATATAGGCATTGCTAAAAAGTGACATGGTAGGAGGTCAGTGTAATTGTGTATCTCTTTGGGTATTTCAGTGTAATTGTGTATCTCTTTGGGTATTTCTAGGGATCAGTCATTTGACTGTTGGGGCATCATATAGACAATCAATGCATCATCCTTTTGTTGCTGACAAATTATTGATGTCTGATTAAATGTTGCACTAATTTCTTTAAGTGCTTGATTTAATCTAGTTGTAGCTTAAAATGTGCATTTAAATCAAGCTTGTGCAATCTTTTGAAATAATCACCTCCTTCATTATTTGTTACAGCCGCGTTCTGGGAGCTTCATCATTATTGCTAGTGTTTTCCTATCCACTCATGAAGAGATTGACATTTTGGGTAATTTTGTTTTAACATATTTTTTGGTTTTCATTATATATGCATAAGGTTTTGTTTTTAAAAAATTTTGGCATTTGGTCAGGAGTTTCACGGACTGACGTCTCTGTTGGATTTTTGCTGCAGCCTCAAGCCTATTTAGGATTGACATTTAATTGGGGAGCTTTGTTGGGTTGGTCTGCAGTTAAAGGAAGTCTAGACCCCAGTATTGTATTGCCACTGTATGCTGGTGGATTATTTTGGACCCTTGTGTATGACACAATATATGCTCATCAGGTACTCTACAGCTTAACTTAGATTTTTATGCTGCAAGTTTAAATATTCTTTTACTTCTAATTTCATCCACATATAACAGTCTTCCATCAATATCTTAAAAATGATATTATTCCATTTTAGGATAAAGAAGATGATTTGAAAGTGGGCGTTAAATCTACTGCCTTGAGGTTTGGAGATTCAACTGGGATATGGATCAGTGGATTTGGAATTGCCTGTATAAGTAGTCTTGCTCTCAGTGGATTTAATGCTGATATTGGTATGGTCTTCTTTACATGCCTAACATTCATTGACTGTAGTTGGCTAATGATAACCTTTCTCTCATTTTCTTTCTTGTTCGTGATTTAAAAATGGATTAGGGTGGGCATTTTATGCGTTTTTGGCTGCAGAAGCTGGACAATTAGCTTGGCAGATATGGACTGTTAATTTATCAAGTCGTGCTGATTGCAATAGAAAGTATGTACCTTGCTTGTTTTGGGCCTTCTGCTTCTGTTAAGTGGTATGTCACGTGGTATTATTTTCTATTTGTGAGAGGCAAAGAGAGAAATGGAGAAAAACTGGGTTATGTACATGAGAAGGGTTCAATGGTAACTTAGGTGGGAAAGCTGAATGGATATCCACAATTCATGAACCACTTTTATACTGGACGACCAAACTTACTAAAATTTTGATATAGGTTTTCAATCTAGTAACATTGTGTTACAAACTATTTATGATGGACTTGAGTGAATTTCTCTTACAAGTAGAACTTCAGGTAGGTAAGTTGATCAAAGATGAAATACAAGTACTTTCTTGACAACTTCAGAGTCCAATTATACCTGCTTTGAGCTTTTGAAGTGATATTACATTAACAGATATGCATATGTTGGCACATACGGGTGATATAGATTGGAATGAGAATTACTTGGTACAGATTCTGGATTGTACTATGTTTGATTATGTTGACTAGGTGATAGGAAACTGAGTGATTGATGATGAAGAAGCAACGTGGCTTGTTATTCCCATTGCTCAGTTTATAATCTTTTGCGGTATGGCATCTTTTAGCTGTTCTTCATCTGACTAAACTTGAATGGCATTGAATTGATGGCAAGTAGGTCAGCACTTGCATGTTTGAATTTGAGTTTCAAAGTTTAGAAAACTGTTGCTGCACAAGGACCTGATTAATTCGACCACTGTTCAATTTAAGATGATAAGTTTATCAGCTTCCAGGATAAGAGATTGTTATACTTACAAATTGATATTTTATTGATTTCAGATTTGTATCAAACAAATGGTTTGGTGCTGTTGTCTTCAGTGGTATAGTTTGTGGCAAGCTCTGGTCTTAGTCATATAGCTTTCTGTAAGTACTGTAAAACTTCCTGTAACTCTGACGCATCAATGAGATGGTTATCTTTCCATTTACAATCTTTCCCATCCCCCAGTTTCTTTCCTGCTTCCACGTAGAACAGCTTGGTTGTGTTTTCTGTTAGTTTAACGTATTCTTTGTCCCTTGCTTGAATTTGCAGATAACTTGGGTTCTAAATCATTGAGACCGGAACAGATTTCCTCAGGATCAAGGTTGCTTGTGCCTTTATTTGAGCCTCAAGAAGCGCCTAGGAGTGCACCTTGTGTTATGTCAGAGCATACAAATCAAGAAATTCATGGGGTCATCCATGCGACTTCATTGCATATGGATCTGAGAGATTGTGTCATATACTGCATACGAGGCTTTAACAGTTGATGATGATGCTCTTTATAGTGCTTTTCAGCTTTCATACCATGTACTTGTTAAGGGTTCAAACACTGGTGGCTTAAATTATGTTTGATTAAAATTGTACAAAATTAAGTGAAAGCTTTTCATTTTTTGGTACTTACTGCTAGATGGAAAAAAGATGAGTGTCTTTTGTATTGCAGAGTATTAATATAAATAATACTGGACATTTGTCCATTGCATCACTTGCCAAGATTATGATATACCTTCAGGAATGGTTTTACTACGCAACAAGCCTTTCACAGGTGCTCCAACCTTGTCTTGATCGAGGAACTTTCTTGGATCACGAGTGCCATCGAAGTGCTTTGAATCAGGACCTTCATACGAGACCAATTTGAAGACAAGATTTTTTGTTCAATTTTATGGTGTCTTATTATATCTAGTGAATTTTAACCATTTATTTTTGTGAGATTCGTATTTATTTATGCGAGATTTATGCGGGATTCATATAAATAAATGACTGAGATTTATTAGACACAATAAGACATCATAAAATTAGACACTCACATAAATAAATGACTGAAATTTATTGGACACAATAAGACATCATAAAATTAGACAAAAAATCTGGACTCACCAATTTGTGCCATCCCTGAAGCAGTGTTGTTACTATAAATAGTTATTGAGATTTTTTACTGCAATTTCTTTGACAGACGTTAAAAAAAGGACAGAGAAAGACGTTAATATTATTAAAAAATTCAACTTTTCTAAAGATTTTTGTGTGTTCTCATGTATTTACAATACGCAATCAAATCTGGTAAACTCGGAGATACCGTATCTCTACACAACCGACTTGAGGACGATGGGGTGTCTCTGACCATGGATTATAGTAATAATTATTTTCTAATTAATCCTACGTAAATTATATTACCAAGACTGAATATTATAAATTACGAATATCTATTCATAAGGGATATTAAACGATTATTAGTATTTGTTTATAAATAACAATATCACAATGAAATCAACTATAGTACTAAAAGGGTGGCAAGATTTCCTCATTCTACCCCAACACTTCCTCTTGGTTTATCTTTCCTCTGTATGTATCTCAACCGTCCGTACAGGCTACTTTCAGTTGCTGGTGGCACAACTCGTTTTAAAGAATGACTCTGATGTCTCTCAAGTAGTCTAACGTTGGTATTGCAAAGCAAGCAGAATCCTACACTGACACAAATCTCTTCGTTCGTTTCGGATTTCCTAGGCCTTGCAATCTTTATATATTGTATATATCATCAACAGCTCTATCTTCTATCTCTATTCGAACAGAGAGAGACAATGGAGAGAAGAACCCAAGAAGAAGTAGATGACGGCATTGGAAATTGCCCTTCAAGAAGGGAAGAGGTTGACGAAAGGGTTATTATGGAGGAAGCTTTCAGGGGCACCCAAGTGCCGCCATGGACCAAGCAAATAACTTTCAGAGCTCTAACTACGGCCTTTGGTTTAAGTATCGTCTTCAACTTCATAGTGTGCAAGCTCAACCTCACCACCGGTGTCATCCCCTCACTGAACGTCGCGGCCGGGCTGCTGGGTTTCGCCATCCTGAAGTTTTGGTCCACCGTGCTTGAGAAGTGCGGCATGTTGAGGCAGCCTTTCACCAGGCAAGAGAATACTGTGGTGCAAACATGTGTGGTTGCTTCCTCTGGAATTGCCTTTAGCAGTATGCTTACTCTCTCCAATCAATCCCCTTCTAGTTTCTTAAAGCCTCCTAATATTGTTTTTGCAAGAACTGTATTTTGTATGAATACTTGCATGAAAAAGCTGACCTTGGGTCTTCTGGTTCACGTTTCCATCTTTCTTATGTGTTTTAAAGTGTACAGTATAAACCAAATTCCAGTGTCAAACCTTATATAGCAAGAGATTGTTATTGGTTGATTTATGCACTTCTTGGATTACTGCTAGGTGGCACTGCAAGTTACTTGATGGGTATGAGTCCAAGAATAGCAGCTCAACTTGATGCCGGGAATACACCGGACAATGTGAAGGGGCTCTCCCTTGGATGGATGATGGGATTTCTCTTCCTTGTCAGCTTTGTCGGTTTGTTCTCTATCGTGCCCCTAAGAAAAGTAAGCACATAAACCATCATCTTCTTGCTTCTTCAAAATTTCTGCAATATCCTTCTCACGTACTTACCTTGCACTTTCTTGGCAAATTAATTACAGCTGATGATATTAAGGTACAAGCTAACGTATCCCAGCGGAACAGCTACTGCCTACCTTATCAATAGCTTCCATACACCCAAAGGAGCCAGGCTAGCTAAGTAAGCATGAATTACGAGAGTAGAATTGCTGTTGTTTGAGACAGGACTGAAACTAATGTATATATATCGTGATGATGACAGGAAGCAAGTTGCTGTTCTCTTTAAATCCGCCGTTGGCAGCTTCTTGTGGGGATGTTTCCAATGGTTTTACACCGCCGGTGATTCATGTGGGTTCACAAACTTCCCAACTTTTGGTCTGAAAGCCTTTAAGCAGAAGTAAGCTTTTAACTACTTGACTAGGACGAATCTAGTATTACTGTAAACTACAAATTCGCAGACTTGGGTACGTTAAAACCTTGGAACTGATCATAAAGATAATTGTCTCTCCCAGGTTCTACTTTGACTTCTCTGCAACCTACGTAGGGGTTGGAATGATATGTCCTTACATTGTGAACACATCTTTGCTTCTGGGAGCCATCATTTCGTGGGGGATTATGTGGCCGTTTATCGAATCTAAGAAGGGTATATGGTACAGTGCTAGTCTTAGCGGTACCAGTCTCCATGCTCTACAAGGATACAAGGTACATACTCATACTCTTGGCGCTTATCATGCAAGCTTATTTTGGCTCTGTTGTATTGTTTAGTAAATGATATTGGACATTATGAATACAGGTGTTTCTTGCAATTTCAACCATGCTCGGTGATGGTCTTTTCCACGTAATCTACATGCTACTAAAGACTCTAATCAACCTGGCTACTCAGACATCATCATCATCAAAAAGGAAGGATTCATCTGTTGTAGCACCTGAAGACCTTGACGCTCGCATCACAAATTATGATGAGCAACGGAGAAATGAATTCTTCTTAAAAGACCAAATTCCAATTTGGGTAGCGTTGCTTGGCTATGTTGGTCTGGCGGCAATATCTATCATTACTGTTCCACTGATCTTTCACCCATTGAAATGGTACCATATCCTCACCGTCTACGTCATGGCCCCGGTTTTCGGCTTCTGTAACGCCTATGGCTGCGGTCTCACCGACTGGTCTCTGGCGTCCAACTACGGCAAAGTTGCAATCATCATTTTCAGTGCGTGGATTGGACTCCCCCAAGGTGGCGTCCTCGCCGGACTTGCAGCTTGTGGTGTGATGATGAACATAGTCTCCACAGCATCTGACCTCATGCAAGACTTCAAGACAGGATATCTAACTCTCTCTTCTCCTCGTTCCATGTTCTTCAGCCAAGTCTGTGGCACAGCCATGGGTTGCGTTCTGAGTCCTCTTGTCTTTTGGATCTTCTACAAAGCTTACCCCTTAGGAGACCCTAATGGCACCTATCCAGCACCCTTTGCGGGAATATACCGAGCCATGGCTCTTCTGGGCACGGAGGGTGTCTCTTCCCTTCCAAAACACTGCCTCACGATGTGCATCGGATTTTTCATTGGAGCTATGGCGATCAACCTCGTAACCGAGCTACTAAGAAAGTACGAAACCAAGTACAGAATCTACAGGTTCATGCCAATTCCAATGTGCATCGCTATACCATTCTATCTGGGTGCCTACTTTGCCATAGACATGTGTGTTGGAAGCTTGATTCTGTTCATATGGGAGCGGAGGAACAAGCAGAAGGCTCGTGACTACACACCGGCGGTGGCTTCAGGACTCATCTGCGGTGACTCTCTGTGGGGAATTCCACAAGCCATACTTTCTCTGGCTGGAGTTAATCCTCCTCTATGCATGAGGTTTCTTTCAGCCTCCCAGAGTGCTAAAGTCGACAGCTTTTTAGGCAGTTAGTAATTCATTTCTTAATTTTGTCTGTACAACGTTATATTTGGAACATAATTACAAATTTTAGTAACCTTTTTATTTTTTTATTGATTAATATCACTTAAAACCTAAAAAAAAAGAAAATTTCAAAATCCTAACTACTCTTTTATGATCAAAATATTATAGATTTAAGTTGTGAAAATATCTTTTTATAAAATATAAAAAGAATATCGCGTATAATTGATGTCTCTCTTCCAATCTTCATTAAACGAAAAATCTTAGGTACTAAAATTATTGTAGTTGTTATTATAATTTGAAAGGTCATTTTTTGAGAAATTACATACTAATTAGATCTTGTTAGAGAAAGAACATTTAAGATCTGTGCATTCAAAAGCTCAAATTAGAATAAAATAGAAACGCTTCTTAGGATTAGTTTACAATCTTAGGGCGCAACCGTCCTCGCATATGCATCAATTTAAAACTTAAGACTAGAACTTTTTCTTTTGCAAAAAATTTATCCGATTCGAACACAAATTAATCTGAGTATAAATAACTTAAAATTATCTACTCGTAATTAAAACTTTTTAAAAATATCTCGTGAATAATTAAAAAAAAAAAGAAAAAGATAAGTTTGGACATCTGAAAAGGGCATGTTTTGGGTCCATAGACGGCGACTATCAAATCCAGATAGTCACACACATTTCAATTTCAAGCTATAACCGACACATAACTCTCAAGTTCAATCAAATATCAATAAATTGAACAACACAAATCAAACGACATAGTCACTTGCAGAGGACTTGGGAGTTTTGGAGTCTATAAGCAAAATGATCTTGAAAGGAGGCGCACTGAAGAGAACATACGCGACAACAAAATATGTTTCATAAATAAATTATAAATTATAAAATTGTGTTTTTTATTTTTTAAATTTTTATTAAAAATAATGAAGAAATATATTTAAATATTATTAAATTATTAATTTAAAATTAAGTTGTATTAATAATATTAATAAATTAATTTTATTATTTATAATTCTTTGTTTTAAAAAATTAAAATGGGATTAAAGAAAAAAATAAATTAAATTAAAGGAAGCTCGTCTCTTTTACGTAAATAAATAAAGCATTCTTAAGAAAAAGAAGAAAAACAAAATCGGACCATCTCATTCTCTCGCTCTCACGATTAGCAGCTAATGGCGGCCGCCGCGACAAGCGTGGTCCCTGCGGGGCGGGGCATGAGGAGAACGACTGTCGGAAACGACGAGAGGTTAGTTTTTGAGACGACTGAGGGCGTTGAACCTATTACCAGCTTCGATGAAATGGGCATTAAGAACGACTTGCTTCGCGGAATCTACGCCTATGGTTTCGAGAAGCCCTCCGCCATCCAACAGAGGGCGGTTATGCCCATCATTAAGGGCCGTGACGTTATCGCTCAGGCTCAGTCCGGTACCGGCAAGACCTCCATGATTGCTCTCACCGTATGCCAGCTCGTTGATACCTCTTCCAGAGAGTAAGCGAAACCCTTGTTGGTGAAATTTCTTAATTTCTTTTCTGTTTTTTTTTTCGGTTGAGTTTCCTAGTTTGGCATTTAGTTGTACCATTATCTGGTAAGGAGATGCTAATTATAAGGGGAACAAAATTCGATGATGTCCCCATGGTTTCATGTATGAGTTATTGTTGTTATTATAGGCCTGTTGATTTTGTTTTCTGGGAATTAGTAGTTTTCTTTCTGTTCATTGTTGTATTTGTATTTGTTGGACGGTGTAAGTGGTTGCCAACTTGCAGAAGAAACCCCAACAAATCAGAGTTCCCAATTTAACATAAAATCTTTTTTTTTTAATTCTTCAATATTCAAATTGATGTCTGGGGATTGTAGGGTTGAAAAATTTTGAGCCTTGTTTCAAATTTGAATTGTTGAGAATTATTGACATTCCATATGGCGTTACCTCCTTATAGAAATAGAGCGTATATGGTTTCCAGTTTCAAGGAACTAAGTAAAAGCGTTTTACAATGTGTTGTGGCATTGATTTCTTTTGATTCTGAGGAATATGTTAGTAAGGTATGAAGTAAATGCTTATGATGTTTATTGGTCCAATGAAGAAGATGACACACTGGAAACAGAAACTGGAAACAGAGGCTTAGCATTTATTCATGCTACATGTGCCCCTCTCTCTCCTTCCACTCCATCTTTCTTGTCTTTGTTTGCGGTGTATTTTATTAACCTTACTGTTGATAACTTAAGGCTGTGGATCTTCCTAGGACCCATTGTTTCGATTCTGCTTCATTAATGTTGTTGAAAACATCTTCAGGGTTCAGGCATTGATATTGTCACCGACAAGGGAATTGGCTGCTCAGACAGAAAAAGTAATATTGGCAATTGGTGATTATATTAATATACAAGCTCATGCTTGTGTTGGAGGCGAAAGTGTTGGTGAGGATATCAGAAAACTGGAGTTTGGAGTTCAAATTGTATCTGGAACTCCTGGCAGAGTCTGTGACATGATCAAGAGGAGGACATTGCGAACTAGAGCCATTAAATTACTAGTCCTTGTAAGTTGATGCTTTTCTTTTCAGTTTAGGCTGCTTTGCACGTATTATTTGAAAGTAGACTCAGCAACTCGTTAATAATTGTTGCAACCTTTTTATAAAGTAATACAGTTTCTAGGCATGTTTGCTTAGACTTATTGACAATATTCATTTCTATTTCTTCTTCTCATCCAGGATGAATCTGATGAAATGTTGAGCAGAGGTTTTAAGGATCAAATTTATGATGTGTACAGATATCTTCCACCAGAGCTACAGGTTCTGTTGTCCTTTCTGCTGTCTGATTAGATATCTTAAATGTACATGTATGCATTTTTTTTGTCTATTTGTACCTTCAAAAAGGTCCTTTCTACACTCTTACCAGCATAAAAATGAAAGACCAATGTTGAACTGCTTTAGGTTCCACTTATTGCTGCTTATGCTCCTCCAACTTCTTTTGGACCTTAATTTTAGTTACCAGAAATGAGTGACTGGGTCTCATGCATTCTCATTTCTTGACAATTTGGTATGCAGCAAGGGAACCAATAAACTGGGAACAAATACGAATACTTTCCGCCTTTGCATGCTGACATTGAAACACTAGGGTTCAGTTTGAAGGGGAGTCTAATAAGTGAATTGTGGTTGCCACACTCTATTCATAGTGCGTAACGAACTGTTAAATTCACTGAATTTTAAATTTCATTTCACCCAAGGCTCAGGAAACAGGTGACCGAAGTGTTTTTCATATCCGTATTGTAAGGCAATTCTATATGAATGTTGTTGCTCAGAAAACTCGTAACTTTTCTGTCACCCCTTCATGTCATTTTGCTTTCTTCTTTGCTGGAATCCTATATGAATTTCTGATTAGAATATTAGCCTTTTGATTTGGGTCCCAGGCATGAAAGATAGGGAAGTTTTGTAAGGTAGGTGAATTCCATCAGTGAACTGGAGAATGGAAGATCCCATTATCTTGAAGTTTTGTCTTGTTGGGGCTCTTACATGTCAAAGCTATAATTCAATTGGGTTTGCTGATAGCCTTGTTGCCACAGGTTGTCTTGATTTCTGCTACACTTCCGAATGAAATTTTGGAAATGACTACCAAGTTCATGTCAGATCCTATAAAGATTCTTGTCAAGCGTGATGAGTTGACTTTGGAAGTAAGTATTTGGTTGATATTGAAAATATTTGAATGACTACGTGGCTGGAATTTGATGCCAACTTTAGATTGTCTGTCTTCCTTTGCTGGCAGGGGATTAAGCAATTTTTCGTTGCAGTTGAAAGAGAGGAGTGGAAGTTTGACACTCTTTGTGACCTTTATGATACTCTAACCATCACTCAAGCTGTTATTTTCTGCAACACAAAGAGGAAGGTAAAGCCACCAATTTTTTCCCCTCATTTGCTATTTCTTAAAATAAAATAATGGGTTGTTTCGGAATAAAAGAATCTGATACTTATGTTGAACATTGAGGTTGATTTAGATAATTCTTCACTACTTTGCCATTTTAACGTAAAAAAAATGTTTGCTACATTGTTGGATGCCTTACAAATGGCTGCTTGTTGGTATTAAATGTTTTGGTATTTGCCTATTATTGTACTCCAGAGATACATATGCAATGCAAATGTAATTGTCCATAAATCCAGTTAGGATTTTATTTTGGCTACTTTTATAATGTCCCTGCTACAAGTAACACGTTTTAGGATGTGATTCATTTTTTAGGTGGGTAAAAGCAGGATTTATTGTCACTGTTTGGTTAGTTTTCATAGAAATGATTATAGGAAAATAATTAGACCTTGGCTTATGAACTTACCCTCATGACGTGTATTTGTTTCATCTTGCTACATAAAGCCCTCTAGGCTTTTGTTCCTGATTTTGTACTCGAATCTTGTTTGATATGCTATCTGTTAATCATGGTTCTATTTCTGAGGCAGGTGGATTGGCTGACTGAAAAGATGCGCAGCAACAATTTCACAGTTTCATCAATGCATGGTGATATGCCTCAAAAGGAAAGAGATGCAATAATGGGGGAATTTAGAGCTGGTACCACTCGTGTACTTATCACAACTGATGTCTGGGCTCGGGGGCTTGATGTGCAACAGGTAAGTTCTCTCGTATTCTTCTTCCCTTTGAGTGTTTTACTACAAAATATATTATGTACTTAAAAAGAATTTGTCTGTTAAAAAGGCCAGATAATGTTGAAATGAATTTTCTGTAACTTTTAATGGCACTCTAAATCAAGAGCGGGACGAACAGATCCATTGGAGTGACCTTGTCAAAAATTCTGATAAAGATTGTCAAAAGCACTCCCACCTTGTTAAATTAATTTCGTGCATCTGGTGTTGCGGAGCTGTTTATTTACTGAAGAAATTTAGTAGGATCTGTGAATTGTATTCAACAATTGTTAACCAAAACTGTTGAATGTAGCTGTTTCTTTTAAGTAGATCAAAGTTGCTGCAAACAAATGTTTCTTTTGGGTGGATTCATTTTCAGAAGATGTCTCATGTGGATACAAGATGGAAACATGAAACTAGTCTAATGAATAAGAGAAGTGCTGTACATTACCTAGTGATGAAATTTTAGTAGAACTTTTAAGTAACAGTGTGAGTTTTCAGTCTCAAAGAAGTGTTAATGGACCTGTCAAGCGCCATTGCTTTTGCATAGGTTGGTGAGATTTCTGATGCACAAGCCACCATGTCTGTTTCAGGTGTCTCTGGTGATCAATTATGACCTTCCAAACAATCGAGAGCTTTATATCCATAGGATAGGTCGTTCAGGTCGATTTGGACGAAAGGTACATACTTTATTTCTGTCCATTTCCTTCAATAGAAAATTTCCTCAAAATATTTTTCACTTCTGACAGTATCGAGCAATGTAGTTACTAAAAAACTTAAATCTCTGGAACTGTGTTCAAGCCTAATATGATGGGATTTCATTAAATGCCTATCTCTTGCTCTGTATGACTATTCTGATTTATTTGGTTATCCCATGAACCTTTTGATGACTTGCAGGGTGTGGCAATAAACTTTGTTAAAAGTGATGATATCAAGATTTTAAGAGATATTGAGCAGTACTACAGTACCCAAATCGATGAAATGCCGATGAATGTTGCTGATCTTATATAAAAGCTGTTTTCTATTTGCCTGAGGGATGACGTTTGCAGCTGTGTGAAGTGATATCGACCCTTTGTACAATATTTTTGTTGGATTGGAATTTTCTTATAATATTAGGGCAGCGTTTGAGGCGGAAATTGAGATTTTGTTTTAACCTCTTCTAAATTTCAAGGAAGGAAAGATGTATCTTGTAATCTTGATTGAAGTTCAGGTGCCTATGATTTAGTTAATCAA
Organism: Erythroxylum haughtii; assembly: GCA_025504935.2. Classification (NCBI taxonomy): domain Eukaryota; kingdom Viridiplantae; phylum Streptophyta; class Magnoliopsida; order Malpighiales; family Erythroxylaceae; genus Erythroxylum; species Erythroxylum haughtii. The sequence continues at coordinate 134,519 of JANSVB020000348.1, forward strand.
GCACTATATGCAGAAATTTTGTCTTATTTATGTTTAAACTCTTGCATATGACTAATATTAGACTGTAATTTATATCGGTCATGGTCTTTATTAAATTAATCTTGAAGTCTTTAATCAATTATTAATTCTGTCATTTACCATGTAAGTCCTTTAAAGGGCTAATTTCTAATATTCTTTTATTTGAACAATCATAATACACAATAATCACGATTCACATGTACCAGTATCTTCATTAATCATAATCAAGTACAAGACTAATAAAGGCTACGATGGACATACACTATTAATTCAACATACCCTCTTCCTTGTACTACTGGATTAACTCTGCTCCTTAATTATGATTGTAAACAAGAATTATGTTTAAAATTAATGCCTTCGTTTAAAGGACCATTCAATTCTATATTTAACAACATACATTGCAATCAAATATATAAAAGATAGAAAATCCAGAAATAATATATTTATTAATGCATAAAAGAGTGTTAAATATATATAACATTATTGTCTAATAATTATCTATATACATAATGCCCATATTCTTTATATGAACATTTTGGACGGTAACCCCTTTGTTAAAGGTTAGTTAATATTAGATCGTTGCTAATATCTTTATTGACATTATGCATTTTTTAGTTTTCTTCTTAACAAAGTATTTCAATTCTATATGTTTAACACATTTGGATTACTTGTCATTCTTATAGAAGAAAACTGTTGCAGAATTATTATAGTATATTTTCAACGGCCTAACTATAAGGGGTGGCGTGGTGGTAGCTCGCCTCTGCCCCTTAACCATGTGGTTGGGAGTTCGACTCCCACCTATGGGAATGAAACGTTCCTCGTGGCCAGCCATTTACCGCTTCGTGCGAGCTTCCGTGGCGAGTCCGGATTAGTCGAACACTTGCGTGGTACCGAAAACCGGATGGTTTACACCAAAAAAAGAATTCCAAGCTTTGAAATAAAGTTATGCAACCATTTAACTTGAATCATGGCCTCAAAGCGCCACAACTAAGCCTTTATAGTGAATGTAACAATTGTAAACTACTTTACACTCTTCTATAAGATGGCTCCTCTAACTAACAGATAAATATAATCAAAAGTAGATCTTGTATCTACACAGCCAGTAAAGTCTAAATTTGAGTATCTAACCACTTCAAAGTAATCGGACCTCTTAAAAGTAAGAATGTGCTCTTTAGTTTCCTGCAAATATCTCAAAATTTTCTTTACAAATTTTCAATGACTATATTAGGATTACTCTGGTATCTCTTTAACATTCCCAGTGCAAAGCTTATGTCTGATCTTATACATGTTTGAGCATAAGTTGGGTTTCAAACCACATATGCATATGAAATTAATTCCATTTGCTTTCCTTTTAAATGAAGTTTTAGACATTGCATGAAGCTAAACTTTCCCCTTTTAAATTGAAAGTGTGATGATAAACACTTTTTCACCCTAAATCTCTCTAACACTTTACTAATATGCGATTTTTGAGACAAACTTAGCAACACTTGTGAGCTATCATGGAATATTTTTATTCCTATCACATATATTGTGTTATCCATATCTTTCATTTCAAAATAGCTAGAGAGAAATTTCTTTGCCTCATTTAATAGACCAAGATCATTAGCTATAAGTAAGAAAAATAAAATTACTTTGATTGGCCTTCAAATATATACACCAGTCATCGATATTTTCTTTAAATCTAAAGGAAAAAATAGTATAATTGAACTTAAGATACTATTTTTAGGAAGCTTGTTTAAGTCTTTATATTAACATCTTCAGTTTACACACCATGTATTCCTTTGCAGCTAGGGGTGAGCATTCGGGTAATTCGGACTCAATTTTCACTGTTCGAGCTCGGCCCGAATTATCCAAAATTTTGTTCCGATAAAGTCCGAATTATTCGAAATTTTGTTCGGGTAAAGCCCGAATTACCCGAAATTTTGTTCGGTTCTCTTTCAAAAATTACACAAAATAACTAAATACTTGAATTACATTTTCATATCTTAACAAATAGTTGAATTCACTAATAATATAACCAAATATTTCAATTAACTAGCATAATTAATCTGTTAATTCTACAAG
>JANSVB020000348.1:163839-177322 GCA_025504935.2 Erythroxylum haughtii
CCTACAATCACATGAGATAAGCTAAGTTTGAAGAATGCTGTAAGAAACAGCTAATCACCTTCTGCTCTAGGACTTTCAAAACAGCCTCTCGGACTGCTGCTACATCCAAACCCACATCAACCCGAGATATGCAGAAAACCTTTCCATCTGAAGCAGCCAGTTCAGCCATTTCAGTGGCAACCTTAACAGCCTTATGCATATTTTCTTCAGCAACCTTCTTTTGCGCTTTTCTCACTTGATTCTGTTGAAGGAAACCTTTTTAGTATAATTCAAAATACACTCACAAAACTTTCGGAGGAGTAAAATCATGTTGCAATACAATAGGTCACAAGGTGTCTCTTTCTTGACCTATCAAAATACCTGAAGAACAGCGATTTTATTCCTAATATCAGCTTTCCTGGCTGCTGGAATAGTTGCCCCATCCACACGACCTTTTAGTGATGCTACTTTCTGTAAAATGAAAACATATCAACAAAAACAGAGATACAGTCACTTATAAAAGTATGGAAAGCAAATTTTCTCCTTTATCGAAAAGTCATATGAAGAAAATACCAAAAACCACATAACTACTATGTTAACAGCATCAATAAAGGGCACAAAGATCATAAAATTCATAATGATAAATTTCCTATGCCACCTTATTTCCATTAAACAGTTCCACACTAAACAAAATGACGAACAAATCTCAATATTTCTATATGTGAGTAGCTGAGGCAAAAAAAAAAGGCAACGTAGTTCAAGAAAAATAGAACCAAACATCTTGATATCTCCATCAGCGTTACAGAACTACAAGTTAAGATCAGCGTGGGAATGGAAACAAAAATAATAATTAATTGAGCAAAGATTATGCGTAACCAGGCTGGAACCCTGTAATTACTACTTTTCAAATCACTTTTCTACATAATTGGTTAAAAGTACACAAGTGTTTCATTCATTAACCCCTCATGCTAATTGCATAACAAACTCCAAGTGATTGCCCAAGTTCTACCCGAGAAGGAATCTTGAACAAATAGGACTAAAATTAAGAGAAACGGAATTGGTGCTCAATATCAAATTGAAGAGTGAAGGACAACACTCCATGAGAAATAGCTGACGGTATATAATAAAGTTAAAATACTAAAAAGTGGAACAAGCAAAAATCCTTCTTACATGCCAAATCTACTTTTAGACAAATCAAATTGAAAGATAAATTTTCCCCGTATCCAGAGATAAGTAACTTAGCAATTAGATACAGACCTTTTCCAGCAGGCTTCCTTCCACTTTTGATGCCTCAGCAACTTCCATTTCAAGTGATTGCGCCAATTCAATTGCCTGAAAAGCACAATCAGTTGTGACAGCTGTTATTCTACGAATGCCTTTTGCAATTCCTTCCTCGGATAAAAGAGCAAATGCCTTTGCTTCCCGTGTATTTGTTAGATGTGTACCTAATATTCATAAAAAAACAAAGCATATATTTCATCATTCAAAATTAGGAAGAAAAGAGAAGGCAGAACCAAGATGTAAAGCAAAGATGATAATTAACCTCCACAAAGTTCAGATGAGATTGATGTCCATTCTTCCTTTTCTGGATCAGCAAGAAGGTCCTCAACTTTTCGGCCAATTGACACAACTCTAACTGGGTCTGGATAGACCTATATTATTCACAGCAGACACCGGCATCACAAGTCACATATAAATGCATTCTTGGAACAAGTAGATGACTGGCAAGAGCTTACTGTTGGGATACTAAACAGCTGTAAATAGATTATACTTAGATATAGATAGGCTGTAAATATATAAGATAAGTTTGAAATCCCTTAAATTAAGGGATTAAATTAGATAGATTTATATAACTTTCCAGATTTAAATTCCTACTTGTAATGTCCTATATATGGTTGTATACTCCTATTCAACATATGAGAATACAGGAAAATTCTTTCCCACACTTACTTCTCCAAAAACAGCTCTTAAACCATTTATCCGCATAGCTTCTGCAAGTGTTGCTTCTTTTGAAAACACATCTAATTCAGATTTGATCTGTTCATTCACAATGGACTCGATTTTCCTCAGAAGTTCAGGATCAACTGGCTTGCCTATACACAACTTACCAATGTTTCAGAAGCAATGCATAAAGATATGGAGTTAAACAAACATTATAAAACAGAGTAGGTAAATCAAACTTACCATGAGAAAAATCAAATCGTAGTTTTTCAGGGAGAACAATTGATCCCTTTTGATCAACATGATTACCAAGCACTTCCTACATTTAATTTTGAAGAACATCTTAAGATGTAACGCTTTGAGACAATATATATATATGCAAATTTATCATTTCATTAAAAACTTGCACAATAACATACCCTAAGAGCAAAGTTCAACATGTGTGTACAGGTATGATTAGGAGCAATCAATTTACGCCGGTCATAATCAACCTGCACTAGTCATTGGGAGCACAGAATTATTACCACAAAAAAAGATATAATGCGAGCGAGAGATTATTATTTCACCTTACAGGTCACTTTATCACCCACAGAAAGTCTACCAGTACTTCCATTTAGGATACCAATGTGTACAATAAATCCACCAAAAGTCTGGACATTGCCCACTTGAAATGATCCGAAGGAGCCCTCAAGTAGTCCAGTATCAAAAATCTACAATCAGAAAACTAGGAGACGTTACAAAGGAATAATATAGGAAAAGAACAGGCACTGTGACAGCACCTGGACAACTTATTAAATGCTTAGTCTTGATATAAACTAATATGAAAAAGTCAAAATGTCTCTATCTCAGCACACAACTGAATGCACTCATGCATGTCTCAAGTATGTCGAAAGGCATTATCAAGGTGAACTACCGATTGCAATGGCATTACCTGACCACCCTGCTCAGCATAGAAATTGGTAGACTCCAGAACCACACCAACTTCATCGCCAGCAGCAGCACTTCCCACAAACTCAGAACCAGTATAGATGGCCTTTATTACACTTTCATGGTTCTGAAAAGAGAACTCGCAAGAAAAAGGAAAGCGGGCAAAAAATCTCATTTGTATCAGCCAGTGTATTCTTAAAAGAAGAAAATATCTGAAAAAAGATCATATTTCATGGAGCTTTTGTGATACTCATTTAGATAGAAAATTTGGTGTTATCAGCTTTGAATATCAGCTTTGAATTTACCAAACATATCAATGAACCATAAATGAATACCAACAAGGTTCTATATGCTGACTCACGTCTATACGAAGTCTTATCGTCATGCATTGTGTCGAATATGTCAACCCAAATTGTTTACATGCCTATATTATCTTTAAGAAGGAAAAGATAAAATGGGGAAAAAAAGGAGAGAGATTATTACTTGCAGGAGTTCATTTCAACAAAAAATTTAAGTCAAAATGGAAAACAGATACCATGTTCATTAACATAATTTGAATGTTTAAATTAGGAAAGGTAAAATAATTTCTAAATACTTCAGATGTTTGATTATCATAAAGTCACAAATCAGAGTATAAATATATCCAACTTGACAACATTTTAATTTCTCAGGCTCAAATGCAGTAGAAAAGAAGTAACAGTTCTGCAAACAAATGGAGAACATATGGGAAAAAGGCAAGCGAACCTGGAACCAAGTATATTTGTAGGAATCATCCGTAGTAGAAACTCCCTTCTTATGCAAAGCAGATGTTGCATCAGCATCCATGACAACAGCACCACCAGCTTGCTGCCAAACAATGCTGTGAGCAAAAGAGGATGAAAAGGCCATATAGCAGCTACATCAATGTGAAGTTTGATCTTCTGGTATTTTAGTAGGTCAGGTACATAATGCTACTTATCTCTGTATTTTTGTTTTCAAAGTTTTCACCTTAATCTGTTATTGATGGCATACCTTATTTTGGGCGCTTCTTGATCTTTCCCTTGCCTCATCCATGGCATTATTGAAACCCTCAACATCAACTTGTAATCCTCTTTCTTCTGCCATCAACTATTGACAGAAAAAAATTAGGATGCATAATCACAAGGGAAAAGGAATAAAAAAATAGCAATTTTAGCACCTGAGTCAGATCTAAAGGGAATCCATAGGTGTCCCACAACACAAATGCATCCTGCAACCAAGAAAATGACAGTCAAATACGGAAAGGTAAAACCAATGGAAGTTCCTTCTATCCAAGACATCTTGACTTAGAAGAAATTATTTAAAGTAAATTAGGGACAGCTCTCAAGTGGGAATTGGACGGACATTTCAATGGAAAGGTAAAAACAATGGAAGTTCCTTCTTATCAATTTCAATAAGAATCCCCATATTTTTCAAATCTTTTTTACTTAATTTTTATATTAAGATCAGAGTTTTGGTGCATCACAAATGAAAACAACTTTGTATCCAAAGTAAGTATTCTAAAAAAATGAGCTTGCCTGCCCACTCAACACTTTCCCCTTGACCTCCTGAGCAGCTTTGTTAAATTTTTCAATCCCCTGAAAATTTTTGAGAATGAATTGATTAATAGTACCAATAATAGAATAGACATAAACATAAGTTTCAAGAAACTAATATAGAATGAATCATACCCTTTAAATCATAAGTCCAAACATACAATAAAGGAAATTTTAGAGGAAACTGATAATATAAAAGGTCTAATTTTATTGCTAAGCAATGATGAGATATATGTTGGATGAATGAAAACGAAAATGAGAAAAAAATAATAATAATAATGTGACGCAAGCATTGCCTTGTGATAAACTATATGTAAACATCAACTTTCCAAGTGTAATTGGCATTACCATTATGTAATTGGTTCTTGTTATCATATAAAGGCTACGAGGGTCTTGAGATTGTATCAAGCCTCAATTGACATTATCTGATATTATGGTTAACATGGTATCAAAGCAAGTTTAATCCCAGAACATCAAAACCTCTTTACCTCCCTTACCATAAAACCCTAAAACCTTATGACATGTCCAAAACTCTTATCTCCACCCATTAAAACCAAAAATCAAACATGCAAAAGCAACTAGGAGGAGTCGGCAATCAACACAACATCGGAGGTGTCGTCGCAAAATTGTGCACGTGTGCATCACACAACGCCCTCTAATGACCACCGATGACAACAATCTGATTGGTTAGCTCGCCTTTTCATTGTGAAACGGGTTCTGGCCTTGTTTTATGTCAAATCCAACCAGAACCTGGGTAACTTGTCATTAGTATAGTCTTTCATATGTTTTGAAGCATCGTTAGTAGTGTTACCGGCGTTCATTAGTCAACAACTCGTCATATATACTATGAGTATGTCAACTTCGAAAAATCATCGTATTTCATTTTTTTCCTTGAGTCAATAAAAGGAGAAACCTGTTATGTTAGTCCATACAAATATTTGGGGTCCAAGTTGTGTCAAATCCAAGTTGGATTCAATATTTCATGATTACTATTAATGATTTCTCTGGAACAACTTGGTTATATCTAATGAAAGATCGTTCATAGTTATTCTCTAATTTTTGTTCTTTCTATGTTGAAATTCAAAATCAGTTTAATACCCAAATCAATATTCTTTCTAGCGATAATGCTACAAAATATTTCTCCAATTCATTCTCCATCTACTCGCAACAATAGGTTATTCAACATCAATCTTACCACCCACACACTCCTCAACAAAATGGGGCAGTTAAGAGAAAAATCCAACACATTGTCCAAATAGCTTGTACCCTGTTAATCCACGTGAATGTACCCCAAAGTTTTGGAGGAGATGTTGTCCTCACTGCATGTTTTCTTATCGAATGTCAATTTTTATGTTGACAGGTAAAACTCCATTCTTCGTTCCCTACCAATATCATTTTTTCTATTAATCCTCAAGTATTCAATTGTGTTTGTTTTCTTCATCAACTTCAGCCTGGCACAAATAAATTAGACCTAAAAGCTATAAAATGCATTTCTCTCGAATACTCTCATCTGCAAAAAGGGGTACAAATGTTTTATCCCTTCTTTTGAATCAATTTTTTGTGCCTGTTGGTGTTACATTCTTTGAAGAAACATAATGCTCAATATGTCTCTATTGACAATGATGCGGGTCTGCCAATTCCCTTCATCCCTTCCCAAACAACTCCCAATCATGTCAACCCAGATCCTAATTCTACCACTTCTGAACTTGCTCCTGACCCTAACCTTACTCCTTCGAAACATCTATCTCATCTTGATTTGAAAGTTTACATTGAACGCGCTCATCATGAAGTACGACTAAAAGATTCACAGTCATCACCATCGTCTTCATATTACTTTTAAACTAGTCTTCCATAAGAGAACCGAACATATTGAGGTGAATTATCACTTTGCTCGTGAAAAGCATCAAGAAGAATTGATTGAGACACCATATGTCAAGTCAGAAGCCCAACTTTTGGAAGGGTCTCAAGTAAAATATCTATATAACAAGCTTGGAGCTTATGATATGTATGCTCCAGCTTGAGGGAAAGTATTAGGAAAATTAGATCTATGTTAGGGAGAGTTAGATGTAAATGATTTCCTATTTATTCCTAAAATCAGCTTTCCTTATGTAATTGGTACTTCCCTTATATAATTGGTTCTTACTATTATATAAAGGCTACGAGTCTTGAGATTGTATCAAGCCCTAAATTGACATTCTCTAATATTGTCTTTAACACAAACATTTGTGAGGATTGCAACCTTGATCTTTGACAGAACATGCTAATACAACCAAGCAGTAGAAGCAACAAAAACCATTATCCACAAAAGAACAATAAGATTCTTGCTAGACTATAAACTGATAAATTGGATGTTCAATATTTGGGCATACCTTGAGTAAAGTCTTGCCAAAACTTGCTTCCTCTGTTGCAATTGTTTCCTTGATGTGTTTTTCATTTTGTTTGAGCTCTGGGAAAATATCACCCATCACTCTTACAACAACGCTAACAAGCCTACACCCGTGCAAGCATTAATGTCAAGCAATAACAAAAAAAACCTATAGTTAAAATATATAAGCACTGATGGTCACAAGATGCCAATCTTTCATAGAGAGAATAAAGTAGAAACCTTAAAGAAATGAAGGCAACTTCATAAAAGTAAATGCAAAAATCACCTCAAGTTTGACCTCCATTAATAAGCATCAAAAAATGAATTCTCTTTCTTACCCATTAAAAAATCCTTCTTGAGCTTTTAGAACCTCACTTCCATACCGAACAGCTCGACGAAGGATACGCCTCAAAACATACTCACGACCCTCGTTGCCTACTCACAAGAAGTACATTTAACACATATATTTGCAAAGTATACGCATGCACATGAGCAGATATAAGCTTGCTTATTTATTTCAAGCCATAAGAACAAATAAGGGCTGAAGTACACCCAATATTAGACCTTTAACTACCTGGACAAGAACCATCAGCAATTGCGAATGATAAGGTCCTAATATGGTCAGCAACAACCCTATAAGCCATGTCAATGCCATCTACATCATCAGATCCAACTTTTCCAGTATAAGGTCGTGCCCCTGTTACCTACAGTTTCAGAAATTAGAGTTATCATGCAACCAAATAAGTCACGTTTTGCTAATAGTTTAAATATGAATATTTAATGAAAAAAAATCAGATAGGCTTTTAGACCATTCAAACACTACGTAACAATTGTCATAGCATTTTATCAGGAAGATAAACAAAAGAATTTACTGTGAAATGAAAAAGGGGAAAAGACAAACCCGAAACTCTTGTGAAGATATTAGTCAAATTTTCCAAATCAGAATATGTAATGATTGTCAAACGACCAATGCTAGAAAAGGTACAGTAAGTAATTCCATTAAGAACCTTACATGGTATTTTTCTTGAACATGTTTAAACTTATTCAATAACCTTCAATTCAGTCATTATGTCATATCACCAACACAAAACATGAAAATAGAGAAATGGCACAAAGATTTTAAAGAAAAAAGTCTCATGACATTACCTGCTGGATAGCATCAAAAATTGGCATGAATACATCAGTGTCGTAATTGCTCATCTTATTCTGAAGTACAGAAGTCAATCTTTCAAAGCCCATTCCAGTATCAACATGCTTTGCAGGCAGAGATTTCAAACTACCATCACTTTCCCTATTGAACTGCATAATAATATAAAAACAAATAGTAAATTATAGTAGTTCAGGGTAGCTAAATCCTGCTAAGGCCACAAATTCTCAACCTAAAAGAAATGGTTCAATTAAATCAAAGTCTTTCTATCAATTAATTGACACCAAATCTGATGCATTGGTACAATTTAAGAATAATGATGCTATAAATTATAGACCCTATCAAGGAATATTACCTGAATAAAGACAAGGTTCCATATCTCAATAACTGTAGGATCATCATTATTAACCAATAGTGCAGCATCACGATTACCAATTCTGTCGAAATGAATTTCTGTGCAAGGTCCACAAGGACCAGTGTCTCCCATCTCCCAAAAATTGTCCTATTGAAAGAATATACCCAAAAAAAGTGAAAGTAAATAATTATGACTTTATTATGCACAGTATACAAGAACAATAGTGATCATCTTAAATGTAACACAAAAATAACCAAGATGTCAAACAAAAGTAGGCTTCTTGCATAAATTACCAAAACAGTATCCTACAACCATATGAAAAGAAGCTTCTGGTGGCTACTTTCTTCAGCATTAATAATGATAAAAAAAGATAGCTATAAAAAGAATCATCATAACAAGAAAATATAAGTAAAATCAAAACATCAAAGAACCATACCTTACAACCAAATGACAGAACCCGTTCAGGTGGCAAAAATTTGAGCCATATATCTCTTGCCTCAGTATCAGGAGCAAGACCAGCTTTCTCATCACCACCAAAATAAGTAGCATAGAACCGATCAGATGGCAATTTATACACCTAGGCGTCAACAACCCAAGGCATTAGCTTTGATTAAAATACCAGAGGTAACAAATACCTCAGAGAAAACAGAAGTAAGTAAATTAGCTATACAAAAAAATCACCTTAGTCAGAAGTTCCCAAGCCCATTCAATTGCCTCGTTCTTGAAATAATCACCAAACGACCAATTTCCCAACATCTCAAAGAATGTATGGTGATAAGTGTCCTTACCAACATCATCAAGATCATTGTGCTTTCCACCAGCGCGAATGCACTTTTGAGTATTGCAAGCTCTAGTAATCTTGCTTAACTGAGTGTTAGGGTCAACAGTTCCCAAGAATATTGGCTTGAACTGGTTCATACCTAAAAGCACGGCACTTCACGATCATTTCATTTACTCATAAACCAAACAGAAATTTGAATCACCAAAAAACACGGGAAAAAAGAAAATAAACGACATATTACCAGCATTTGCAAAGAGCAGAGTTGGGTCATTAACAGGAACAACAGGACCCGATTTCCAATTAACGTGTTTTTTCTCCTCAAAGAACTTAAAGAAAGTGTCCCTCACTCTGTTCGCTGGCCACTCCGCGTCCTGCGGATCAACCCCCGGCATGGCTGCGGCGACGGAATTCGGCGGAGTGTACGTCGGAGAAGGTGCAGATAACGAGGACGAGGAGAAGAAGAAGTAGGTGCAAACCCTAGCCGCCGCTAAGGAGAGAGGAGGCGGTCGAAGAGAGTTGTTACTTCTTGGAGCAAAAGCATAGATTTTATTCATTCATTGTTTTACGCTAACAGTGACAGAGGCCTCTTTGGTGTCTTGAAGCTTATCGTCATTCCAACTTCCCATCTTCGATCAAAATTTTTTGTTGTAATTAGAATATTTGGATTGGATCGGGTTTTAGGGTTTCTCGTCCATCTGATTCTGTAATTTTTGAAAAGTTAAACTGTAGCCGTCTTTTGATCTAATAACTGTCTCATCCTTATTTCGTGTCTAATAATACAACATCATTTTGTATGTTATGCGCATAATACGACACAGTTTTATTGCAAAATAATGTAATGTTGAGCGCATAGCAGAATCGAAGCAAAATAATTAGAACAAACAATTTGAACCCGGCCCAGGATTACAATTGCAACCAATTTTTAAATAAAATTTTAAATTAAAAATATAAAATAACATCATTTTATTTAAGTTAGGTTTAAGTCTGAGTCAATTAAAAATACCTAAATTTAAACTTAATTGCCATGCTTTTAAAGAGCCTGAGACTTACTAAATTTTATCATTTCCAATTTTTAACATGTTAATTTATAATTTATTAGATCTTCTCACTACAAAATATTAATAAATTAATGTTAATCTGTTAAAATTGAGTCATACATTCTCTATAAAAAAATTCACACCGTAAACAAGTCGGGTCATGCAAATTCATCTTTTTTATCTAATTTATGTGTTAAAAAAGAGTGTATAAGCTAAACTTTTGCTTTTGGGTCTTAATTAAACATCATACTTGCTTTATGTGTTTCAGTGTTTGGCTGACCATTAAAACTTAATTAGGTTTGGATTCAAGTTAAATGAAGCACACTCGAATTGGAATTAAACAAAAATTAGTTTAACTTGGGTTATAGGCTCAGTACAATCCTAGTGAAAGAATTTAGACAAATAAGTCATTCACATATTTTAACATATGTTTTCTATTGCGATTTATGATATAGAAAAAGCTAAAACATTTCTTATAGTTTAATTGAATTTAACAAGTATTTTTATCATTTAATATTAAAAAATACTTAAAAGCTTTTATCACATTAATAATTTCTGTTAGGATATATCATATATATATATATATATATTGTTTATTTGATTTTGACATTTTAATTGGACATATAGGATATAATTATCATGTTAATATTAGATTTATTATATGACTGGACACGTGAGAAATTGCATGGGTTAATGTTTTGAGGAAAACAAAAAATAGTGGCTGTTATGTTTTTGCATTTGGGATGTTAATGTTGCGGTAAAAATTAATAAAGTTGTTGAAATGGTGGCATTGTAGTGGAACTCTAATTTGGTGTATGTTTGAATTGAAATGGGACTCTTATTATACGAAGGATTTATGCATATGCGGTATTGAGTTAATATGGGAGTGTGTGACATAGGTAAGGTTTGGTTAATTGGTTGTTAAGTTTTGATAAATTGGAAAATTGTTATTATATGGTCAAAATGGACTTTTTTTAATTAATTGAGTTTGTGCCATGCACGTTAATGAGAGCAGCTGTCGTGAATAACTATAGTAAGTGTTGCTCACATCTTTGATTTAGAGGAGAAGTCTATTTGCCAACATTAGTGTGTGGTAATCAACATGGCGTGCGTGTGTCACTGAAGTGGTGTGTGTTATGTGTCCATGAACATATACCTTGCTTGCCGTGCAAGTTATCAACATAGCTGAATAATGTGGTTTTTGTGTGAGCCACGGTGAAGTGGATTTGTGAGCAAAGGTTAGCGTTGCAAACGTTTTTATTACTGAATATATTGAAGTGAATCTGGCGTGTTCAAAAATCGCGGCTGAAAGTATGTATTGATGAAGCAGTGAATATCCTCTTCGGTGATGTGGTTATTGGCTATTAATTGAAGAAACACTATGTCTTGTTTGTATGTGAAGAAAGAGTGAGCTATGATGAAGAGTTTCAGTTGGGTTACTTCGAAAAGATAAATTTATAAGGAAATCTTTCTTTTGTCTCAAGTATTCTGTTGTTCAGTTCTTAGTTGATTAAATATTTGAGTTATTTTTATTAATTATTGTTTGAGTAAAAGTAGTTAGAAAAATCCTCTAACGAGGTTAACACAAGTCAGTCGTGTTATCGGGTGTGAAAATTTTTCATGAAAAGTGAGGTTGAGATATAGTTACAAGGATTGAGCGGTGTTGCTCTAGGGATCTTGTATAAATCTATTGTACTTTGGTAAAAGTTATTAATTTAGGTGAGGGCCCCGCAGACACAGACAGAGTGTGCTGAATTACGTTACCAAATTTCTGGTATTTTTATTATTTCGTTTTTGATTGATTTTATTTTTATTCATGCCAAACGAGTTTACGTAACAATTAACACTTTCAGTTTTTCAATTTCATTGTTTGTTTTTACATAAAAAATTTGACATCGTCAATGATTAATTAAGTTTAGTCTATTTCATTTTTATTTTCTTTTAGAACGGTGATGATTAGCATCCATTTTTTCTTGGCCTGCACGTTGATTACTTGATGACTTTCTTCATAGTGTTGCTTTGCTTCTAAAGTAATTAATATAGAAAACAAAGTAAATATTAATAAGGTGATTTATTCATTTTAATTTACATACCCAATTTAAAAAAAAAAACTGAAACTAAATGCCTTTGGCATCTCATTTTATGTAAATTTTGATGTGAAACATTCTTGGAGAACTTGAAAACTTATAGAGCCAAACTTTATTATTGTTTTGCCTTTAGCCATTTTAGTGATGGTTTTAATTTTTTATTTTGGCTTAGATCTAATTTAAGGTTTTACCTAATTAATTAGGCATCCTGAAATCTTGTCAGATTTTTGAAAAAAATCTTAAAAAATTATTTTTGCTATTATTATTATTTTACCTCTAACAATTTTAGTGATCATATGGCAGGTCGGATTTTATTTTTTTTATTTTGACTTAGATCTAATCCAAGGTCTTGCCTAATTGATTAGGCAACCTAAACCTTGATAGGCTTTGAAAAATTTTGCAAAAAATTATATTTGCTAAATTAATTCAGCTTATTTGATTCAAATTGGGTCGTCCATTTTGGAATATAAACTTACTTAGAATCAAATCAACTCGAGCTTTTGTCCATTGACTCAAGTCGATTTACCATTGCCATCTTTAATTGAGACATATGGCTTTAGGTAAACCTAATTAAGTGAATTTACCTAAGCTATCTTTTTATATCCTAATTTTACTACTTCTAAAAAGAAATATAAGGGTCTTTTTATTTCTGATTTTTCTTTATTTTTTATTTTGGTTGCTAAAAAAAGAAAATAATTACTAAATCATGTTTATTTTGAAATTGTTGCGTTTTCTTAATTTCAACAATAAAAACACAATAATAACATGAAAAATTTTTTATTTCTTCTCTAATTGTGGCATCAAGATGTGAAAATAGGAAATTTTTATTGCCAAAGAGAAAACTATCCTTAACACATGTTCTATTGATCATTTTCTTCATTAATTGAGATGGCTGCTCTTTGACATTAAGGCTGACCATTTGGTATAAAGGGAAAGTACACAGAATACTAAATAAGGTTGACCATTTCTTTCTCGTTCATTGAACTCTGATATGAAGCTGATGGTTGATCTCCATCTTGCGGAACACTATTGCCCTCCTTTCTCATTCTTTTTTTTTTCTCTTTTATTGATGGGGTTTGATTTTGATTATTGAAAATAAAATTTTGGGCAAAAAGGTATATAAGTCCTTCGATTGAGATCAATTCTCCTATTTCTATTTTTACCTTAATGAATAGATGGATGATTTTGAGCACATAATGACATACGAAAATAGAAACAGTTACCCTCTCCTCGATTCGATTAAGTGTTGAATATGATTTCCCAAAAGTGGAAAGTGACGCTGAGAGAAGGTTTTGCCTTTGGATCTTCTTC
>JANSVB020000353.1:0-10809 GCA_025504935.2 Erythroxylum haughtii
AATAGGAAATTGAAGTTATTTAGTCTTTCCAATTCATGAAATCTTCAAGTACTGTTTTTCTGATTAGAGAATTTGCAGTGAACCGATTGTGTGTAGAAATAGTGTTACATATATACTTATTTCTTTTCATTTTTATTAATTGAAATAGTGTTGCGTTTTCGTTGCCCTCCTATCAATAATTGATGCAGTCAGTGCATAAATAAATCGGTTATAATTAGAATAGATCTCAAGTTTTACTTTTTGTCTGTATTATGTTGTATTAGTCAATTCTTATAGTTCTAGGATGACAATGACATCTGTTGAGGTATTATTCCACGCAAAATCGTAGAATATTCTAAACATAAGATGGTGATTGTTTTATCCTTAAACCTTTTCTGTAGAAGATTAATTAAACCAAGAGGGTAGTTGGATAATAATTACGCATTAAATAAAATTGAAAGATAAATTATTTTTAATTAAATTAATTTATTTTAATCTCTTATATAATATTTATTAATAAATTATTTTATTTTATAAAATAAATAATTTAAAATCAATTTTTATTTATAAATTAATATTTATTTTAAACTTATTTTAATTATTAAATCAAAACTTATTTGAAATATATATACTTTGAAGATATTCTATATTTAATAATTTTTATTAATAATTATTTATTTTATTTTATTTTATTTTATTACAAAAATTAAATTAACTTATTCATAATTCACATTGCTAATTAATTTTAGTTAATTAATTATATAATATTAAATTAAACTATTCATAGTTCTTACCAATAATTAATATATTATATAATTAAATAATATATATTTGTTTATAGTAAATCATATTATAAAAAATACAAACAGAAAACAAAAGCCATCTTTTATGACTTTCATAATATTTGAAAACAAGAAGAAACCAAAATCCAAAACAAAAACCAAAAAAATCAAACAAACAAGTTTTTTCTACTAAATTGAAAACAAAAACAGAAAACTAAAAATGAAAATAGAGATAAACAAATTTTAATTTAATAAAATTTGAGGTTTCTTTGTAATTAACTCAAAATTTTATGACTTATTATGTAAAGATAACATCTTATACTTTAATTTCGTCAAATAAACATCTTAAACTTGTCACTTATAATAAGTAGTCATGACGTTAAGATAAATATAAATTAGGATACTTTATTATAAAAAATTTAGATTAGGTCATATTGAACCCATGTATATGTTTAACTATTTTAATTTATAATTTTATATAAATATTCTTTTATATAAACGTCACTTTTTTTGCCTAAATTTTTATATAAGAGGACTCAAATTAACTCAATTTGTGAAACATTCTTAATATTAGGGTAATAATTTTACTAATTTGTCATATAGCGATAATATATTTGTAATTTATTACATAGTACATTAATTTGAGGTAAGTAATGAAGTACTTCAAATTTTTTATTTTTTAATGTAAACAAAGCTTCACCTACCATAGACTTGGTCAAAATAACCAAGTAAATATACTTGTTTATGAAATAATACTTCCCTCTTCTGGTATATAAAATCGAGAGCTTGAACACATGATTACATGGTTAGTAATAGTTACCTATCACTAATCTTTATTTCTAATTTGAATGCTTCAAATAATGCTCCAAATCGTTTCATCTTTTTCACTTGGTGGTATATAAGTCATGTTTTATTAATTACAAGTTCATTACAATGAGAACTTTACTCTTCTTGTGGCATGAATGGTCCAACATTATGCATTTAATGGGTATGAATTCTTGGTTTTATGGTAACTAATATTGTGATTGATGGTAGCGCATACATATAGGTTTTCTTCTTAGATTTTGGTCCCTATGCTTCTTTTCTTTTCTGAAAACATACAACATCGTATTCAGAAATGAGAGCTTAGAAGAATTCAAAAAATGTAACTCTTCAAGCACCAATAAGAAAGGCAAGAGGTATTTCGTTTTTCTTCCGCATTTATTTTTTATGTTATTCTAAAGTATATTATTGTTGAATAAATGTTAGAATATGCTTATATTTGGTATCAGAGTATGTTAATCTCTGCCTTATTGAAGTTTTTGTACAATTTTAAAATTCTAGAAAAATTTTAATATTCAAAAACTTTCGATTTAAAGTTGTTTTTCGATGTTTTTCTTTAGATTAAAGGTAGAAATCTTCTATTAAGTATTTTGGCAGTGTTTCTACATTAGAAAAAATGTGTTTTGTGGTGTTTTTTTATCGGGTTTTGTGAAGCATCTAACAGATTGCGAACCAGGTTGGTTTGGCCTAGTTGGAGATTAAAAATGACCTCTCATTAAATGAAGTCATTTTGGTTGTTTACTGAAAACAAATGTTGCATCATTTTATGTGTGTTTAATAACATAGTGCTTCTGTGCAAGTGTTATTTTATTTGTTGTTTTAATAACCAATGTGATGCTATGTGTTTTTATCATTGTACTATGTTTAGAATATTGTGCGTTGTTATGAGATACTCTAGAAGCTGTACATTTTTGTGTTATTAAAAGTTAAAATCAGATGCTATATTGCGGTAGGGCTCAAACACCCACCCGCTCATAGGAGGGCATGGTAAACCTCTACCATCTAAATTGATGGCTTATGTCTGTATATGTTATACATTGATATTATATTTGAATAAATATTAACATAAAGCAGATTTTCCTCTGCCTATTATGTCTATATTTTGCATTGTGAATATGATTATCGATAAAAAGTTTTTAGTGATTAATTATTAGGGATTAGCCACAACAATCCTAATTTTATATAAATTATATTTTATGTAATTAATTATTTTAGTATAATAAATTTAATCCCACAGTAATTTTTATTATATTTGAATAATTAATTAGAATGAAATATCAAATTGTTTTTTCTAATTTATCCACAGAAATTAGACCTTGTTATATAATTTGATAGTTTATCTTAAAGTTTAGCATAAATCTGTTTGAATTAAAAATTTATCCCACAAGAAATTTTTATGTCATTTGATTTTTATCTTTTACGATATGTTTTACATTGGTAACATATCTATATAGTTTGTTATCTCCAACTTATTGATAAATAGCATGTATGTTTAATCTATATGGCTATTCAAACTATTAATTTCTCTGATACAAGATGTGAAATTCCTAAATTAAGGGTGAAAAATATAAGCTATGGAAGGAGAGAATTCTTCTTTATTTGGAGTGGATAGACATCGATTATGTTATTTGGAAGGATGAACCACCTAAAGTAACAGAGGCTAGCACTACAACTGAAATTGCGTTCTATAAACGCTGGGAGCGATCTAATCGCCTAAATGTGATGTTCGTTAAAACCAAAATTTATGCTGGCATTCGTGATTCCTTAAAACAACATGACAATGTTTATGTTCTATTGAAGGCTATTGATGAGTAGTTCAAAACTTAAAAGAAAACACTTGTAAGCACCCTAATTATGAATTTTTCATCTACAAGACTCACCGATGTCTAATGTGCGTACAAGCACATCATAAAGATGAGGGATATTACGACTCAAAAATAGAAACTAGAGGTTGAGATGTTTGATTCTTTCCTCGTGCATTACATTTTGAACACCTTTCCACTGCCAAATGGACCCTTTAAAATCTCTTATAATACATATAAGGATAAGTGGTCAATAAATGAATTAATGACTATGTGTGTCAAAAAGGAAGGGAGATTGTCAATGGAACAAGGAGAGAGAGTTCGCAAAGTGCACATCTAGTTGTTCAAGGAAAGAAGAAAAGTTAAGCCAACTTAAAGGGAAAAGGTCAAATACCTATCCAAGCTGACATTAAAAAGGAATCCAAGTGCTTTTCTTGAAGAAAAAAAAGAACATATGAAGAAGGAATGTGTAAACTATAAGGAATGATTTGAAAAGAAAGGTAATATAATGTCACTAATTTGTTTCGAATCTAATATAGTTGAATTTTGTCATGACACGTGGTGGGTTGATTCTGATTGTACATTTCATTTTACAAATTTGTTGTAGGATTTGCAAAACCTAAGGAAGTCAGTGGGAGGTGAGCAGTATATATTATTCGAAAACAAGAAACGTTCACCTATGGAGGCTGTTGGGGATTGCAATTTAATTTTATATATTGTTTTTATTTTTAAACTAGAAAAGACATTTTATATTCCCAATTTATCTAGGAAATTAATTTTAGTTTCAAGACTTGTACCATTTGGATATTCCTTTCATTTTTCATACAAATCTTTAAAGTTACATTATAAATCTGAATTTTTTGGGAATGGTACTTGATGGTCTTTTCTATTTTAATTTACAAGCTAATACTTGTTACAATGTCACACATGTTCATGCTGGAACAAAACGTTGTGTCATGAAAGAAAATTCCTATATATTGTGACTTCGGAAATTAGGACATATCTCTATAGAAGGATTAAAAGATTGGTGACTAACGAAGTACTTAGTACTTTAAATTTTGTTGATTTTGATACTTGTGTGGATTGCATAAAGGGAAAACAGACGAAAAAAATCAAAGAAAGGTGCTAAGAGAAGTTCTTACATATTAGAAATCATACATATAGATATTTATAGTCCAAATATAGACTTATATGGTCAAAAATACTTCATGTCATTTATAGATGATTGTTCACGATATATGTATCTCAACTTGCTTCATGAAAAGAATAAAGCAGTAGATGCCTTTAAAATGTTCAAAGTTGAAGTAGAGAAACAATGTTGTAAGAAAATTAAGATCATGAGCTCTAATAGATGTGGGGAATATTATGGTAAATATAGTAAAGGTGGACAAGCATTTAGTCCATTTACGAGATATATTCAAGAAAATGGGATAGTAGCATAATACGCTATGCCTAGATCTTTGGACCTTAATGGTGTGACAAAAAGAAGAAATCGAACATTATTGGACATGGTACCGAGCATGTTGAGTAGCCTAAACTTCCCAAGTCCTCATGGATTAAAATTATTAAGACGATTGTGTATATAGTAAACTAAGTGCCAACCAAGGCTATTTTAAAGACACCATTTGAGTTATTTAAAGGTTAAAAATCGAGTTTGCAACATATATGCATTTGGGGATGTTCGTCTAAAATAAGAATTTATAATCTAAAAGAGAAGAAATTGGAACCAAGGACTATAAGTGGCTATTTCATTGGTTATGCCAAAACGTTTAAGGAATATAGGTTCTATTATCCATCACATGACACTAGAATTGTGGAATGAAGAAATGCAAAATTTCTTAAGAATGACTTGATTAGTAAGAGTATCAATTTCAAGATATAGTCTTTGATAATGATTATTTGGATACTCCACATCCACCTCAAAAAGTAAGGTTATTGTCATTCACAATGATCCTCAAGTTCAAATAGACGTTGTACAACTAACTATTGAAATTCAACTGCCTAACATAAACATAAATGAAAATCAAGTCGTTCCACAAATTGTTGATAATCTAGTAGATCCAGGTATTTAGGAATTACCTTAAAACATTCAGTAACCAGTTGAACAACAGACTTTACAGGAGGATGTTGGTGCAACATTAAGGAGATCTACTAGAACAAGAAAATCAACTATTACTACTGATTATGTTATATATCTATAAGAATATGACCATAATATAGGAGCCAAAAATGATCTTGAAACCTTTTCATAATCCATGAGTTGCGATAATAAAATTTATGGTATAATATCGTGAAGGAAGAAATATCCATGAAGAATAATGATGTTTGGAATCTCGTTAAGTTATGTAAAGGAGAAAAAACCATAGGTTGCATATATGTAGTTAAGACAAAGAAAGACTCATTAGGGAAAATTGGGAGATACAAAGCAATGCTAAAGGATTCACTCAAAAAAAGGAATCGATTACACAGATACATTTTCTTCGATGTCTTAAAGGGATTCACTTCGTATAAATTTGGCACTAGTTGCTCACCTTAACCTAGAATTACATCAAATGGATGTGAAAACCACTTTCTTAAATGGTGAGCTAGAGGAAGAGGTTTATATGAAACAACCAGAAGGATTTTCCTCTAGTAATGGTGAGCATTTGGTTTGCAAACTTAAAAGATCAATATATAGATTGAACCAAGCATCCCGTTAATGATATTTGAAATTCCACGATATTATCCCATCATTTGGTTTTGAAGAAAATATCATAGATCAATGTATATATCAAAAGGTTAGTGGGATTAAAATTTCTTTTGTATTATATGTGGATGACATATTACTTGCAACCAATGATAGGGGTTTGTTACATGATGTGAAACAATTTCTCGTAAACATTTTGAAATGAAAGATATGGGTGATGCATCTTATATTATTGGCATTAAGATACATCGAGATGGATTCTATTGTGTTTTGTCTCAAGAAACCTATATTAATAAAGTTTTAGAGAGATTTCAGATGAAAGATTGTTCACCTAGTGCAGCTACCATTATGAAAGGGGATAAGTTCAATTTGGACCAATGCCCTAAAAATGATTTTGAAAGGGAACAAATGAAAAACATTCCATATGCTTCTGCAGGTGTTGATTCATAAAAATCAACTTCCGGTTATATCTTCATGTTTGTTAATGGAGCCATATTGTGTAAGAGTGCTAAGCAGTCTTTAACTACTACTTCTACCACAAAGGATGAGTTTGTTTCTTGTTTTGAGGCTACATCATATGGTGTATGGATAAAGAGTTTCGTATATGGACTTAGATTTGTGGATTCCATTTACAGGCCATTGAGAATATATTATGACACTTCATTTGATATTTTTCTAGCTAAAAACAATAAGAGTGGTAGTAGAAGTAAACATTTCGACATTAAGTTTTTATCTATAATGGAACATGTTAAAGATAGGAAAGTAGTCATTGAACAAGTTAGCACTAAATTGAAAATAGCTGATCCTTTAATAAAAGACATGTCACCAATGAACTTCAAGGATCATATTGTAAGAATAAGATTTCATTATATAGTTTTCATTATGTGGACGACATTTGGTGAATGCTGTCACCTGCAACCAAATATAAAAAAAAAACCAACTTCCTGCAATACAAATTAATGTAGTAGTGGAAAGTCGGGATCGTTCCCACGAGGAATTCAAACGTTAGTAGTTACGCAATAAAAATGGGGGTTTTGTGATTGTAAATTTAAATAGAAATTAATTGGAAATTGAAATTGAAAAAAATAACTAAAAACAAAATAATGAGAATTTATCAATCAATAGAAATAAATATTGGTTTCTGGTCTCCTTCGTTATTGAACTTGCGTTGATCATCGACACTAAAAATAACCAATTTATTAATTTAGCATTCATCATGATAAATTTCTTTACCTATTTTCTCTTATGTTTAGTTAACCAAAACATGTATTTGAATTAACCCTTATTAATTAATAACCTGGATACGATCTCAGATTTAATTAATTAATAGCTTTATGAATCAAGAAAATCGACGAACTAGACAACATACATACGATGTATATTTAGCCTAGACAATTATTTTTCCTAGAATCATGTCCCTAACGTAGTAGACAAAAATCCTAGTCGCTACTTTTGATTAAAAGAATTGAACGTCAACCTTTTTAATCTAGCAATTGATTGAATAAAAACACAAACTAGTTGTGCACCTAGCTGTCAAATTAAACAATCAAATAATGACCCAGAAAAATAATTGATACTTGACTAATAAATCGATTAAAATAAAGAACAAAAATCTCACAACATGCAAAGTTTAATAACTAGGATTACAAAAACCAAAAAATAAAAATTTAGTTACCAAACATCATAATTTCCCTATCTATTCTGACTATCACTGGCATTGAGACTATCGCTACCATCCTTCCTTGTTTGCTATCTGCCGCAGTCTTCTCTATTTTCCTCTAACGTAGCTTTCTTTCTCTTTTTAATTATCCCAGCTCACTGTTCTCTCTTGCAACGCCGCCGTCCCTCAATTGCGCTGTTCCCTGTACTGTTGCGTTCTTTTTCCAATTAAAAGCAATGCCCTCTTTTTTTTCACCCAAGCCCTCCTTGTTTTCATGCCCTCCCTTCCTTCTGTTTTAGCTCTCTACGTTTTAATTAAAACGCTCCACATGTTGTCGTTTCCTTTCTTTGTTTAACGCCACCTCCTATACTTTTCTTTTTCCAATTAAAAAGTTCAGTTCTTTTGTTGTCCACGCAAGCCACTTACATACCAACCTTCATGCCTTCCCCACATCAACGATTTGGCTGTTTTACTTTATGATTTTCTGCCTCCCACTTTTGCCACTTGACGCGACAATCTAAGATGTAGTTTTGGTCCATATGCTGCGTTTCATACTTTTGGTCTCCATGTCTTGCTTCCTTTTAGACTGTTCACGCCCTTTTAAAACGTCCTTTTGCTTCATTTGTTTCCTACTTCCAACCTGCTGTATTTTAAACTCCTGGTTGTTACACGAGGCCACGTCTAATTATGGTCAACGTCTATTTCAGCTCTTTTTATCTCAAAAGTATCACAGTTCTTTCAATTTAATTCCAAAATACATCTTGACATAAAAAAAGTTTAATTCCCGTTAAGTATAACTTCAAACCTCAAGAATAAATAAAATTAACACAAAAAAAGATAGAAAATAAAGACACTAACAACATTATTTTTATGAAACTCTTGTAATATTCTCATATTATGGTGCACATTGTTAAATTTTGTTAAAATTGATTATTTTGGACCTGGAATAAACATAAGGTTTACTTATTAAGTAATGTTAACACTTTCAGTTGATATAATTATAATATACTGTAATACATAGAAGATAATACCAAACTACTAGAGAACCTATCCCTATGATTCATATATTATATTTGGATCAGAATAGGATTTGATGCCAAGTTAAATGTATTGACCAAGTGGGAGAATGTAAGAACTTTTCCTCTTCTTGTGTCATAAATGGTCCAACGTTATACATTTAGTAGGCATGAATTCCTGGTTTTATGGTAACTGATATTGTTCTTGATGGGAGCACATTCATATAGGTTTGCTTCTCAAATTTTAGTTCTCTAAGTTTCTTTTCTCTTCTGAAAACGTACACCATCATATTAGGAATTGAGAGCTTAGAAGAATTCCAAAAATGTAGCTCTTTAAGCACAAACAACAATGGCAGGAGGTATTTCATTTTTCTTCTGCATTTATTTTATATGATATTCTAATATATATTATTATTGAATATATATTACAATATGCTTACAATGATCTCCAAAAGAACAATCACGAAAGACCTTGTTTATATTGATATTTCATATATAGTTGGAGAAGGTTGTTCAACTAAATTGTTTCTAAAGATAATTAATAATATGCTTGTCAAATTGGAATGCCTTATCAAGAAAGTCAGTATTAATAAGAGGCTTTGATCCAAAGTGAAAAGGGTATTAATCCAACTCAAAAAAAAATCTTGTTTAAGCGGACCTAAGTGGGATTGCCGTACGAAGGTGGGTGCAACTTGCGATGAAAGTTCGAGTCCAAGAAAAACCTTTGTAATAGTAAGAATGTTTTATAGACAAATGGAAACATCCCGTCCTTAAAGAAAACTTAAAATCTAAAGAAAGCACAATATATGAAGCGATGTGATATTTGTGGATACAAGGAGAGATAAAGTCATTGATCACTAAGGGCATGTTTATTTTCATGTTTATTTTTGTTTTTAAATTTAGTAAAAAATTGATTTTTTTTTATTTTACTTTCTTCCTATTTTCAAAAATTATAAAAACCATAAAAAGTAGTTTTTGTTTTCTATTTTTGTTTTCATAATTTGATTTACTATCAACTAAATATTATTTAATTGTTTATTAAGAATTACGAATCACTACTCTTTTCCTATTCCCGAGTGGAAATGGGAACGAATCACTATGGACTTCATCATGGGGTTGCCCAAGACTCCGAGGCAACATGATGCTATCTAGGTCATAGTGGACCGGTTAACTAAATAAACCCATTTCTTGCCATTGAGGGAGAATAATTCACTTAATCAGTTGGCCCAGAAGTATGTGGCTGAGGTAGTGAGACTGCATGGGGTTTCGGTGTTTATAGTATCAGACAGGGATGCCAGATTTACTTTAAGGTTTTGGAAGAGTTTGCAGTCTGCTATGGGTACTAAGTTAAACTTCAGTATAGCATTTCATCCTCAGACAGATGGACTGAGTGAGAGGATAATCAAGACTGTTGAGGATATGCTTCGTGCTTGTATATTGGAGTTTAGAGGAGCGTGGGATCAGTATCTAGCTTTGATTGAATTTGCCTATAACAACCATTATCACAGTAGCATCGGAATGGCACCATATGAGGCCTTATATGGAAGAAAGTGTCGATCGCCCCTGTATTGGGATGAAGAGGGTTTGAGAAGGGTTGAAGGCCCAGAGTTGATTCAGGATACGGTGGATAAGGTGAAACTGATCCGGAGCTGAATTAAAGCGGCTCAAGATAGACAGAAAAGTTATGTGGATCAGCACCGGAGGGATATGGAGTACAGTGTAGGAGACAGAGTTTTCCTAACGCTGCGTTTGGTTGTTGTCACTTGTATCTGGAGATGGAACAGAAACTAGAGACAGTGAGATGTTTGGTTGTGGTAGACAGAACAAAAATTTCTGTTTCGTCTCAAGGACAAAATATGTTTGGTTGCAGTGGACAGAACGAAAAAATAGTGAGAAAGACAAAAATGTCCTTGATCCTTAATATGATTAAAAATATGTAATTAATTGATAGTTTTATTACGAACTATTTGTATTAGGTGAAAAGCTAACAAATAATAATAATTATAAACTATTATGAAATATCGAATAATATTAGCCCATCAAAATAATAATAATAATAATA
>JANSVB020000356.1:11935-22718 GCA_025504935.2 Erythroxylum haughtii
CATTAAGTTAATAGTTATAGTTAAGAATTTCAATTCAATTAATTACGAATTTTAAATTTACTTAAATAATTTATTAATTATTATATGATAGAATTGATAAAACCAAATTCATTAACTATAGAAAATTTTGTTGTATATGAATGATTATCTAAATCATTTTACAAAAAATGATACAATTTACAAAATTAAGATAAAATCATGTTGGATAGACTAGAGAGTGGAGACTGAAAGAGCATGTAACGTCGGACTCTCTAAGCCTTTTGTATTGGGCTATATTTGGAGATACTATTGTATACTGATACATACATGATTGTATATGAGTTTAAAGATGTATTTAAGTCCTTTTGGTATATATGTCAATGATTCATAATGTTTTATGCCATTATATGAATTTAGAGTTCATCGGTATGTGAAATCTTGGAGATTTCTGACATATAAGCTTCTAAGTGTGTAAAACCGAATTAATTAGATGATTATAACCATGGTGGTTGAATTAATTATGTTTTAATGCCTTAGAGGTGATTAGATATGATTTATAGACTTATGGGACACTTAGAAAGCTTAATTGAAAAAGTTGATGTACATAAGAGCTTATTTGCAAATTATTAAAAGTTAAAGGACTTAAATGTAATTATTCAATTCTCATGGACCAATATGCAATTGTATAAAGATAAGGGGCTTAGTTATTATTCCCAAAAGTCCAAGGACCAAAATAAAAATAAAAGTTTTGGAGATTCCTAAATTTTGAGCTTAATTACAATTTAGGAAAAGTTTGGAGGGCAACATGGTAATTTCACATAACGTAAGGGTAAAATGATAATTTCACCATATTTTGGTCAAAGAAGAGTCAATATTCTAGACTCTTCTTCATACATAGTTGTGTATTCCATTACTAAAGACTTAAACATGTTGTTTTAATTAAAAGAAAGGAGAAGAGAGGAGGAGAAGACCAATTTTTGGCTACTACTAAATCCTACCCCTTTGTTTTGATTCTCTAACCTAAAAAAAGGTTTTCTAAGCTAATTTGGGGTCAAGGAACTCAAATTATCATTATATTTGAGAAATTCTTAAAGGATTTGAAGATATCATCAAAGGAAGGTTTAGGTAAATTTTGTCTCATCTCTCTCTACATTAGGATTTTGAGTTTAGTGTTAAGATATGTTGTTCTCCAAGCTTGAGCATGTATGAAACATGGTTTAGATGAATGAAATGTGTCATTGAGAGGGTTCTTTAAGCCGAAATCAAAATGTTCCCTTTTGGTGAAAGTTTGTGAATTTTTGAATATCTTTTGAAATTGATGGTCTTAATGAATTATATAGTGTTAATTGTACATTTATAATGTAAACCAATGATGAAAAATGAAGAAGAATTATGTTGGAAAGGCTTGGCCAAAATGATGGAAGAAGGAATGGACGAATGTGATGAGTTGTGTAATTATGATGAATATGGCTTAAATGAAGGGCTTTGGGTTAAATAGAGTGGTGAAATGTGTTGTTGATCGGAAGTATTTGTGATATAACAAGATAGGAGCATGAATTACCATGATAAAAGCCTTGAAAATATGACTTGAAAG
Source organism: Erythroxylum haughtii (assembly GCA_025504935.2). Taxonomy (NCBI): domain Eukaryota; kingdom Viridiplantae; phylum Streptophyta; class Magnoliopsida; order Malpighiales; family Erythroxylaceae; genus Erythroxylum; species Erythroxylum haughtii. The sequence goes on from JANSVB020000356.1 coordinate 13,509, forward strand.
TCATGTACATTAGGAGGTTGATAAAATGTCTAAGTGAACTTGGCTTAAGATTTAAGGAATTGTAATGATATACATTGGAAAGCACCTTTCATGTTTACTTATAGTAAACTTGAATTGTTACTTAGATTGATGAATAATAATCTAATATGCTTGGATAAAAATGTGCTTAATTATGTTTTGAAATAAGTAACTATTGGATTAAAGGCATTAAATGCCTTAGAAAATGCAAAAGAAAAGCTAATGTGAACAGTAAGGAAGTAACCATGTGAGAAGCTTAACGGTCAAATCCTATGGCTTATAAAGAGCGGTATTGTATTTTATACACTTATGTGATGGTGTATAAATATGAAATTTATGTTTAAGTAGTAATTTTATTGTATGTTTTTTTGTGTATAAAGGCTCGGGAGCTGTGAATCAAGGAGCTCGTACCAAGGATTATTGAAATTAAGAAAGTGTATACCTTCTTTTGAGGTGAGTTGAGAAAACCATATTTTTCAAATCAGATTAGAACATCCTAAGACAAGGATGATGACTTGTATGCGAATTTTGAACCTAGGCAACGTATGGTAGAATTGAATTTCAATTGAATGCTAATATGCTTAGGTATTTAGTATATGACATTATTTTGAATAACTCTTTGCACTTGGAGTGCAACTGATATTTTCATTACGTATTTTGAGAAATGATATTGCTTTTAACAAACCTACAATTAAAATGCAATAGACAACGCCTTATTTTTCTAAAACTACATTTTTGAGCAACTTTGCACTTGGAGTGTAAAAGATGACTTTTATTTTATGAAATAATATTTTAGAACTTACCAAAGCATAATTGAGTCATGTATGCTGCATGTTTTTTTTTCTCTTTTAGCTTAGAGCTAAGACAAGGTTTCATTCATAAGTTGGACCGATAAATAAAAGCACAGTGCCTTACTTGATTTTTATACTTAATATTTCTATTTGATTTTTGTGATTGATGAGGTAACGATTGGCCAATTGTGTGCTAGGCACAACTAATTAAGCGACCCTCATACCCTTGATGCTGGTACATAAAAGTCGGGTCCCCGTATTAACATCTTTCTACGGGACTTGCGGGTGATTCCACACCTAGGGTCTGGACATCGACGAGGTCATCATCTAGGGTCATGACACTCTTGTTGACTGTAGTCCGAACTCACCACAGATGAAAGCCGAGCTAACACTGAGAATTAGTGGATGTGCATTTTAGTTTGGCCGACTAGTGATGACACATATGATTGTTTTGACTTATCCTGACATTTGTTTTTTGACAAGATTTGATTTATACTTATGATGTTTTTATACTTTTGTGTACTGAAACCGGAACATATGTTCACCGGATGAGTGAATTAATAGGCTGGGCTTTTATGGTTCCTAACTAGTATACGTTGAGTCATAGGCTAGGCCTATGTGTTTCTCTGTGTTATATGTTCACTTTATAGGTTATTTATATCATCTTGGTGTGTATCAATTTCTATTCGCGATAGATGTTTTTCCTACTCACTGAATACATAGTGTACTCACCTCCCTCCTCTTTCCAACTATGCAGTTTAATTTAGTGAGCTTGAAGCTCTGTGAGAATTATGTGGTCTTTTGACATTTTTAAACATTATCGCACATGGGTAGTCTCTATTTTTCACTTTTGTTGCATAGTAGCTCATGAACTGTTTTCTTTAGGTTGGTTATGTGAATATACTTTATAATTTTATAAATTTAACTTTTGACTGTTTTATCATTGTAAAAGACCTTATGTGTGAACTTTGATACTATTATTGAGGTTGCTTTGAGTGGACTTTAAAGTCCTGAATTTGTGGTAAAATTTTTGGTATGAATATAGAAATGTCTTTAAAATTGTTTGCAGGTTTTGGGATTTTTTGAAACATAGTTGTTGTGCTGTCCAAATTTTTTTTAAAAAAGAGATATTCAGTTAGCCTTGCATAGTCGGATTAAGGATACTGTGAGTGTCCTTAACCCAGGTATACAGTGGTTGTCATGGACCCGATGTGGTACCGAGTGGTGACAGAGCATTATCTAATTGACTAATTGTACTTGTTGGTAATATCGTCAATAGTTTGGATCCAATATAGATATTATATTTAGTAATATAATATTAAAATAAAATGAATATTTAGTACCAATATAGATATTATATTTAGTAATATAGTATTAAAATAAAAAGAATATTTAGTAATGTAATATTACATAAAAAAATTAAAAATACCTTCATCTTCATATATTTGATCAAAATAACCTTCAATTAGTTGATTAATTTCACTGGTCCCCTCCGTATTAATAATTTTGATTGTAGAAAAATAAAAAACACAATATTAGGTTAGATAATATAAAGATAGATAAAATAAATATATTAAAAGAAAAGAATTTATTATCAATTTCTTCATTATTTAACCAACTTTGAGCACACATAAGGGCTTCCACTTATGTAGGATTTTTAATAGTAGTTTGGTTTGTTTTAATTGTTTTAGATTTATGGTTTTAATTTTATTTATATGCTCTTTTACTATTAGCTTATGATTTTACTACTTGAGTTAAAGACTTGGTGGAGTTATGTAGTTGTAAAGGCAAATTCATCCCTATGCAAGATATAAAGACACAATCACCCCTATAAGCTATAGTAAAGATTAGATTTCATTAGTTTGGATAGACCTTTTCTTTTAAATGTAAAATTAAATTAATGACTCTAAAGGGAAAAATTATACGGTACCGAAGTACCTTACAATCTTGATCTTATTATTTATCTCTAAAGATTAAAACACTATGTTTTAACAACTTACTTGAAGTTTGCCTAATAATTATAGACATGTATACTATTTAACTACCCCATTTCGAAACACTTTGTGACCCTGATTGTGCTTTGTTTGTAAGACTCCAAATAAGCCCTAATTTTGCAAAGAAGGAAATTAAAATATAGGGATGTCAATTTTTGGGTATGCTTCTTCATATTTCTTATATAAATTGTCCCCTCTTTAATCTTTTGTCAATTTATTCTTAACCTCCACTCTTATCTTTATTTGTGTGGACACACTTCGTCTCTTACTGTTACTCACAAATTTTCAAAAGGCTAGGTGCAAAGGACAGGGGATCTCCCTATTCATATCCACTTACAAGCGTGTAAGTTCCTTCATGTTTTCCCTTCTCTTAACCTTGCTTCCCAATTACATTCCATTATATATAAAAAAAGGCCTAGGATCTTTTATTACTAAGGAATTGCTAGTTATCCTTACCTTTATTTCATTATTTTAATTGTTCTATATTAAAGATAATGTCTAATGCAAGTTCGGGGGAAGGACTTAACGATTTTGCTTATAAACTTTGTTATAATTTTGAAAGAATATTGATCAAGATGACTCATTATGAGTTTAGTTATTAATGTGATTTGATTTTTAGGTAAATAACTATAAGCTTTAATGATTAGTTAAGTTTAAGTTGCTTTCATTTTAAAAATGGATACTTGATTGCATTATGATACTTTTTATGAGTTGTACATATAATTAAGTTATAAGTGAATTCTTTTTAAGTATTTTCATAATCTTATAAGTGATTCCTTTTAAGTATTTTCATAATCCTATATAAATAGATAGTGTATGAATAAGCGAGCATTGAATAAATTCACTATGTTGGATTCAAACTAAGTAAAAATGGTTGAAATTTAAGAGTGGTACTACTAGTCGTTTAAAACGGTGACCTAATTGAGTAATTAAGAGTATTCATGACAAGGTGATTACTATCGCATCAAAAGGTTACGTGACTTTTCAAATAAGCTTCTAAATACTTGTGTTAATTTGAAGTAAGTGTTTTGTTTTAATTTTCATAATAGGGTTATGAAAATGTTGAAACAACATCCCTATATATTTCCATTTTATGCACTAAGTTGAGTTTTATGGATTGATTTGAAGTTTGAAGCATTATGGAGTTAATTGAATTGATTTATGACTTAAAGTATGTAGCTAAACACTTATCAATTTGAAGAAATTTGCAATTAGATGAATAATGAATAATCTTAATTGATCTGCTTGACTTGTCAGATGCTTTCCTAGAGTTGCTTCCTATTTAAATTAAAAGTAATGATTTTTTTTACTAGAAGATAAGTAAATGCTTATGTATAGAAGGATTTGATAAGTGCTAACTAAATTATGTTTTAACATGATTTTGAGAGCATTTAGCTTGTTTTTTTAAAGATTTTTGTTTAACTTGGTACTTAATTTAATTTATATGTATAAGCCCTGTTTTAACTCTCTTATGAAGAAGTGAATTTATGCAAATGGGGGTTGAGTTAGAGAAGTTTTAGAGTGATTTTAGAGGAACACAGGTTAGATATAAGCCCACATTCCCTAATATAACACCTACATGGACTATGTTGAACTAGTGTAGCTTAATAGGGCTTTTTGCTTCTTCAACAATTTGGCACATCAAGTAACACAACATAAACATGTCCCTGTGTCACATTACAATGTATTCTACTTCCTTAATAATTTGGATGTATGGAGACCATGAAATGGGCATGTTCTAGTGTTCCATAACATATCCCTTACACAGTGCTATGTTCACTAACATCAGGCCCATATTTAAAGTAATGATTCTTAAGTGTAAAAAAGAAGAGGAACAAACAAAAAATGGGTTTAATAATATACTTATTTTTTTACTTATGATAGCATTAAGGTTTAAGTAAAATAGGATTTCTTACAACTGTGAAGCAACATGGGACCAATATATGCCCACGTTAGTCTTATATTGTGTTTAAAACATTTTTATGATTTCTCAAGATAGAAAGAGGAGGAAGAGAGGAGAAAAGAGAGAGCCTTCTATACAAACTAGAGAACTAATTTGAAGCATCTTAGGAGAAGAAGAAAGCAACTTTATAAGAAAGAGGGATTCTAATCAAGATTTAATCAAGAAATATTAAGATTCAATATTAATGATTATTGTTTTTTATCATTTTATAAAATAATTAGGATATAGATTTAGATGGGATGAAGCTTAGGACTAGTCATTTTAGATTCATTTCTTTGATTTAATGTAAGAATTTAGTTATTTTGAGAATTATTTATGATTATATTGAGTGAATCAGAATATGCTACCATTCTTATTCAATTTTATATTTCACACATTATAATTAGGAGATTCTATATATGAATATATCACAATATAAGTAATGAGGGTTTAATTGGTTTCTAAAGATAGGACTATATGATGATTATATGTTAACGGTAAAATCTATCAAAGGAATTCACAAAGTGAGTTAAATGTTACTTTCATTTGAAAGAGATTTTGGTCAATTAACTTGAGGATATAAGTCATATTTTCTTAAGCGAGATTATAGTTGTAACTTAAGAATTCTTGTCAATCTAAACAACTAAGGTTAATCATCAATTCAAGACAAAATTCAAAATATAAGAAAGGTTATTGGGAGATTATATCTTAATCTTAGTTTACTCATGGCTTTATGCTTGCCCATTGCTTTGATTTTGTCAATTTTCATTGTTATTTTAGTTTAATTAATCATTTTTTAATTTCAATAATTCATTTTATTATATTAGATAATAGAAAGATGATTACTACTAATTACAATCGTCATAGGATTATTTTATGTTCCATTTATTTATAACAATTTCTCTAAGTTTATTCTATAAGGTATTTCTCTAAAAAGGTTAATTGAGGGCTTATACAATAGAAATATGAACAATTTGATTGAGATCCTCAATACATACCTTCGCATGTATGAGTTATTTAGTAATTATGGATTCTAATATGGATGTCTGCACCTTATTATACAAGAATAAAATTATACCATTTGGATGAGCTTCGTATTTGAGTAATGGGTTCCAATATTTAAGCAAAAGGTTTTAAAGCTGACAATTTACTTCTTTGATTCTAGATTCAAGAATGCCTAGTGCCATAGGCTTATTTTTCATCAAATAGTTTTTAGTTAAGGGAACTTAGACCTCTAATGTACCAAGTAGCTAGTATTGTGGAGTTATATCCTGATTTAAGGATCTTTTTTCCTATTTGATTTCCTTCTAATTATAGGTTTATAGCCTTCCTCCTCATATGTTGAAGTTTCATGCTACAGGATAAGTGCTTTTTAAGGAGTTTTAGTATCCTCCCCATTAGCAAATGCTTTTTGGTTTGAGAATCATACGTAGTTGATATGTGTATATTGATAATAGCAAGCTTATCTATGATTGCATTTTTTTTATTTGGGTGAATGGACAACTTAGTAAGTCGTCACTGTTACTTTATAATTTTTTTGTAATCTCAACATTTATAATTTGTAAACTTGTCTTTGTATTTATTATTTTGCCTATAATAATTGCTAAGGTTGTAATTAAAAGCTTGTATATGAAGAATATTCGTTTTTGGAATAATTTAATGATATTTTACTTTTTATATACAATGTTTCAAATTATCAATTATTTTATAATAAATTAACAAAAAATCTCAATATTATATACAATAATATGGATTAGCTAATAATTTCATCAAAATATGTATAAAAAATTTGACTACATTTATAAATCGTAGCTAAAAACTTTTGGAGACATTTTTTTAAAACATAGCTAATAATTTTTTGCTACGAAAACTAAGTATAGCAAAAAGGTATCGGTGAAGATTTCATGAAATCTCGCCAATATTTTTTCGCTAAGAAAATAAAACATTGGAAAAAGCTATTAGCAATGATTAGCGAAAAATGTTGCTATAGTTTTTAGCTATGAGGATTTGGCGACAGTTTTGGCAAAAACTATGAATCGTTCCTAATGGTTTTTGGTGATGATTTTGAGACTTTTAGGGACAATTTTTTTTATAGTCAAATGTGGTTTTTGTTGTAGTGCTTTTAAAAAAAATTAAAAAATTGTATTGAAAGATTAAAAATGAAATACAATATTAGAAGAGTAGCATGACTCTCCTATAATAAAACAACACAGAAGACATTGTAATTGAAAAATGATAAAATAACATCACCATATAATACAATCAGACCAACTAGAACGATAGCATAGCAAGACGAGATGTGTACGCTAGAGCAAAAGACCATAAGAATGACATCGTTGCTTTAACTATTGTTGAATGTTGTATATGGGAGATAAAATATCGCCTTATGAAAGGAGTCTCGAGAAGCTTCTTAATTAGGACAACGGGTGGGTTCTCCATCTTAAAGTTGGACGATTGAGTTAAGGATTCCCATCTTAAAAAATCATGCCTTTTCTACTTCCACTAATCTTTGATCGAACTATTAAGGGTTTAATGACCTCGAGATTCCTCATATCTGTCACTGATGGGAATGAGTGGATTCTTTGGTGAGAGGTAAACATCATTATCCCTCAGAATATGTGTGTTAAGCAAACAACTACAGTTGTATCTAGATTATTTATTTGAGATTAACCATTGTTATCTCTCTTGAACAGTCTGGGAGACAAAGTAGATAGACACAAAGATTCCAGGCATCGAGAGGAACAACCTATGATAACAACTTTGGGAGTACATCTTCCAACAGGTAACAACTTAACCACTCTTCCTCGTACTATTCCTCTTTCCTTTAGTACTGCATGTGTTAGTTAGCTCAGATTCCATTCTCTAATTATATGTTCATTAAACATCGGTAGTTATTTAGAGAGACAAATCAATTCTCTAATCCTAGTGATTATAGCTTTTAACACCTTTAAATGTGAAGACATTAGCGTTCGAAAATTTCCAAGTTCCTTTCTTTCCATATTTCCTCTAGGCTAGGAGCCAGTGAAATGAAGCATATCACTTTATCCTTTTTATTTGTTAGTCTTTTAAGTTGTCTAATATGACAATAAGCATAATCTCATTCGATCTCTAATGACACTTCTCTTTAATTCTTTTCAATATTCTCTCAGCAAAAGGTCATTAGAAAAAAGATGATGTAACATCCCGTTACTATTAGCAAGGGTATTTTGGTAATTTAGGACAGACTGATAGGATTTCATTGCATTCACTGACTGAGCATGTTACTGGCCTCTAATTATAGAGGAACAGGTTTATTGCATATGCATTTTTCCATAGGTACATGCATTCATGATTTTTCGGTATTTCACTGTGAGCTTGAACTGACTGAATTGACTGGATCGTGATTAATTGAGAAATTAGGAATAATTGGGTCCAAATGACTGATTTAGAATTGTTTATGAGTGATTGGTAATTTATAGTGGCTTATAGGAAATTTTCGAGAAATTCGGGAGAAAATGTCCAGACCGAAAATTTTGGAGTGACAGACTGATTGACTGTATATTACTGAAAGAACTGTCCAATGGCCATGGAAAAATTAGGATTATACTGATAGGAAATAAATACGTTGAGCCATTGAAATTTAGAGACTGAAATTTGGACTGATTTGGAGACTTAGGTCTATAAATACTAGGGTTGAGGAAATTGGGGAAAATTTGGCTAAGGCATTTCGTTCTTCCTCTTCCCCTACGACGTCCTTCGATTTTCTCCCAACGGTGAGATCCTCTGATTTTTCCCTTATGTTTTTTTCCTAGTATGCTAGGCTAACTTGTTTACTGTTATTGATGAAGGATTGAGAGGCTTTAGAGTGGAGTAATCGTTGATTTGGAAGATTTTAGGGTTACGGTGGTTTTTAAGGGATTTGTGGATTGATCTGTGATTGGTAAGTTTTAATGGCATTAATGTTGTTATTAATGGTTTCTATTGCATTTATGACATTTATTATGGTTGATTTGGGGTAGTTGAGAGTGTAATGGTGGTTTTTAGAGAGAGGAACGATCGGAGAAGACGAGCGGATCGTCGCACGCTGCGACCTGCGCGCGAGCCTCACCGCGGCGAATTTTTATTCGTTCGCCGCGGCGAGGGAAAAGAGAACGTCACGGCGAGCATCATTTGGTTGACCTCGCGGCGAGCTGGCGTGAGGCGTTCGCTGCGGCGAGCGTGTTACACGCCGCGACGAGCGACCCGTTTACGCCGCGGCGAGAAACGCTAGGTCTCGGCGAAGGGAACTATTTTATTGGTTATATTTCACTTAATTAGGCATAATTCATGGTGTAGATGTAACATCCCGTTACTGTTAGCAAGGGTAGTCTGGTCATTGGGTTGAATTGATAGGATTTCACTGCATTCACTGACTGAGCATGTTACTGGCCTCTAATTATAGAGGAACAGGCTTATTGCATATGCATTTATTCATAGGTACATGCAT
>JANSVB020000357.1:29432-40538 GCA_025504935.2 Erythroxylum haughtii
CTTCACCAAAGACCATCAATTTCACTTCAATTCTACCTTATTCATGCTTTAATACCTCATCAAATTCATGTCCAAACCAATTCAAAAATCATTCATTAAGTAACTACAAATTAACATATTCCACACATCAAAACCAAACTAGAAGTTATCATACAAGGATCATTTTTCCAACATTCATTTATCATCATCCTAACATAGATTTCATGCTAATTCAATTATCATAAAACTTGTAATAATACATGCTATGAAGTTTAGTAATCCTTTACATAATTGCCTTTAAATTCCTTCTTCAAAGAACTAATCAAACCAGCCCATCATGCAACCAAAACACTTCCGAAAATTAGGTAGGTGTAGGATGATCTTAATACCCAAAAGACAACAGCATAAAAGATAACTTATGGTAGCTTTCTTGATGCAATATCTTGTAAGAATTCTAAGTAAAATTGAAGCAAAAATTCATAGCTAAGAGAAGTGAATGGTTTCAGTGGTGATGCTTCAATGAAGGCTACAGAAACTTCTTGCAAGTTTAACACCTAAGCTGCTAGGTGTCCTAATCTCGGAGGAGCACATATCACCAATGCATGTATCACATTTGTTCTCCCTTTAAGCTACCAAATGTCACAAACCTATTAGGCCAGTTGTCACTTAATCGATGTTGCCAAATACTTATGTAAAATGTCAACACATTAGCCATGCTAAATGTCACTAAATGTATAGGCTTAGTCATCCAATTTTCATGTTCCAACTTGTCTTGCCACTTAACATTTTCCTTGTCCAAATGTACATTTTAATACATCAATTTTCTAATGGTATCAATTAATTCCAAAACACTAAACATGATCCATTAAACCAAAATTCAAGATCAAACCAAAATTCAAAACATATACAACTTACAATCATGTCACAATTTAACACCTATCATATATGCCTTCATAAACATGTAACATTTAAACTAGGGTATAATTTGGGGCCTTATAGTATTAGAAGCAATTTCAAACACCAACAAAGCTATTGCAAATAATGCCAAGGTGATGACAGAAGGCTATAATGACATTCTAACTAAGTCATTTAATAAAAACATGACCTACTTGAGTAACTAGGGGACATTCATCATAAATGTTTGCCTTTGCGATAAAAGGATAGGTTCATTTTAATATAAATTAACAAAAATAATGCGTTGTTTAATAAATCCTACTAATATTTATGAATAGCATGACTTCTTATTAAAAGTTATTTAAGGATAGTTACAATTTTGATTGACTAACTAATTATCAATGTGTGTGTGTGAGTGAAAGGAGTGAATGAATTTGACATTAAGTATTGATTAGTATGTATATTTAGTATGAAGTACTTAGATATAAATTTTATATGTTAATAAGTTAGAATAGCTAGAAGTATTATGTTCTTAGTTAAATTTGATTCGTGAGGTTCAATACCATTATACCATTATTGCATATGTGTGTGTTGTTGTTTGGTGTGTTTGTGTTTCTTTGTTTTGTTTTTGCTTAAGGACAAGAAAATTTTCAAGTGTAGGGATGTGATAGTTGTAGGTTACATGATGTTTTAATAGGCATTTTACTATGTTTTTAGTTGTTAATTAATTGATTCATGCATGTTTAGGTTTAGAATTATGTTTGTTGGTTAGATATTTTTATTTTGAGTGCTATGTAGGTTGGAGCATACTATTGAGCTTTAATTTTATGTGTTTGAGATGCTTTGATGTGTTTGTTATTGTTTGAGATCAAATATTGAAGAATGGAGAAGATTTGCAAGAAGCTCGTTAGAGGACCTAGCGTCATGATCGTGACAGAGACTCTTTCAGCATGCCACGATCTTGGCTTGTGCGAAGACAGACACAGACCGACCTCCAAACTTAATTTTTTATAGGTTATTTCAGATTTTTGGGCCCAGGTAAAACCTAATTTTTACCCTAATTAGTAAAGGACTACAGAAGAGTAGAGAAATGACCTAGAAAGAAGAGTCTGCATTTGGCATTTTCGAAAAAAAGCTAAGGAAGAGGAAGAAGGAAGAGAGAGAAGAAGATAAAGAAGAAGGTGGAGCTTCAGTTGCTTCTTGAACCTCCAATCGTCCAAGTTATCTTTTCTTCTTTTCATCTTTTATTTCATTCATTTGATGTATGGGATGGAATTGATGATGATGAACCTTGGGTTAAGGATGTTCTAACTTCTTTTATAGATCTATACATGATTTAATGTTAATCTAGTTGCCTTTTTTGTTAATGATGTTGGTTGTTATGATTATTTGTTGTAATTGCGTGCTTCGGTAACAAATTGAGAGAGTGAATTGACAACAAAATTATTAGGTCAGGTAATGACAGTTAAACAATTTAATAGATCACACAAACAATCTAATCGATAATTTATATGGTGAGAGATCTCGTGTGAGGACCTAATTATGTATTGGAATGCTTAAGATCTAATTGGGTTATGGGCTATTTTATTAATCAAGATATTACATGTTCAGTAATTGAATTTAATTAGGGTTTATGATTTAAGGCTTAGTGATTACAACTCGAGAGAGACTAATCCACCCTTCAAAAGTCTAGGACCAACACCACATTAACCCAAAAGTAACTAAGTTGGCATTAATGATAGGATAAATCTCCTTTCTCATAACTTTTTAATCTTCCTTGCTTGAATTTCAATTGTCAATTGGTGGTGCTCAAATTTAATTTTTTGCATTAATTTAGAATTTTCATTTCAGTCACTCCATATTCAATTGCTTACTTTTCTGTTTAGTTTTTAATTTCACTTTAATTACACTTTTAGGCCTTAGACAAATTAAGATTCGATTAGTTCACTAATTCCTTGTAAGATCAACACCTCATATATTACACTACGACCAATACGCTTGCGAAATATTGAGGATTTTATAAGATTAGAAAGCTTAATAACCAAGTTAAAAAAATTGAGACATTCTCAAATGGCAAAATATTGCTAGCCTGTGTAGTATAATAAAGAGAGAGGAAGAGAGGGGATTGCCAATCCCTAAATCTAGAAAACCTTAATGAAAAATATCTCCTAAAAACTAGGATTTGTTTTTACTTTTAAAGTAAAGAAACTTTTATTTTCCAAAGTGGACATGTTTTACGACATAACCATATCACAGACTATACGATTCACTAGTTTTTTTCAAAACCTTTCAAAATAACAATGATAGGTGTGAGTTATAGTGTATTTTTTAGGTTGTAGAGTGTGTTTTTAAGTGTTTTCTTAGGTGTTAATAATGTATTTAGGACTTAGACTTATGTCTTTGTTAGTGCTTTTGTGTGTTTTATTTGGTTATTGTTGATTAGGGCAAGAATTTGATATTGATGCATGCTTTAGTGGATATTAATTATGTTTTGATGATGAATGCAGATAAGAAATTCCAAGAAAATATGAAAAAGAAGCTGGACAAAGGAAGCAGTTATGATCGTGCATATGCATGATTATGCAAGAACACAGGATGAAGAGTTGAAGACTCTCTAGCAAAATTATGCATCATGGACAATCGTGACAGAGAGTACTCACTCCTAAAAGAATCAAGAAATATAAAAGGAACGAAAAGCACAAATGAGGAGGCTAGAAACACCAAAGAAGAGATTAAAGAGAGAAAATTCCTTAAAAGCAAAAGCTACATAATTTTCTAGCTCAAGGAAAAGAAATAGAAAGCATCCATAATTCAACATTTTATTCTTTCTTTTCTTTCCTTATTATTGAATGTTGATTATGATCAATTTAGGATATATTTTGGCAATATTTTGCTAAATTTGTCTTAGGGATTATTTTTGAATTGTTTTGTTAAACTTTTATGTCCTTGATTTAATAGAGATATACTTTGTGGTGTTTATTGTTTTATATTTAATTTGAATCTAGAGGTTAGACTGAATTATCTGCTTTATATTGTACAACGAGAGCTGGTATGATAATAGACCTACAAACATCAAATTAACAAAAAATTGAAGAGAGAACTTAATTATTTATTAGTTGCCCTTAGCATAGCTTTAAATCCAATTTAATAGTTAGGAAGAGTTTTGCTAGGATGAGAGGTCACATCTTAATTCTTATATATTTTAATTAGGATTACTTAGTTAGATCTTAAGATGGGGTAATCATAATTATTGGATATCTAGGTTTGAATATTATTAAATCAAGAAGGTGAAGTGAAATAAAACAAGGATATAAGTAATTCCTAAGTTTTCATCATTAATTAATCAACAAATTTCGTTTTACTTGCTTAATTATTCAACTATCAATTTTCTTTAATTTAGTTTTCTTAGTTATCTTATCATAGTGTGGACCATCAATAAAGTGTTGCAAGAATTGTTAGGTAATAATACAATCCTCTTAGGAATGATATTTTTTATATTATAAGATATTATCTATATACTTGCTGGTATAGATATGTTTCAATTAAACTTTAACAAACAACACAGGATCTAACACACTCATGTCTGTTTAAACTTAACTTTAACCTTGATTTAGCTAATATCTCTAAAAAATAAGAACATGAAAATTTTATAGATTCTTCTAATATCTTTAGAGAATTTTTAATCATCTTATTCAAAGTTCAGATGAGAAAGTTATGTCTAATTTATGAATCAACATTGTCCAAAATTTCCCAAGTATCTTTATTTTGTTCTTAGCATCTCCATTTTGCATCCTAAATCAAAATATAATCATAATATTTATATTTAGGTTTAAATTGGGTATGAAGCACAAAATTTTAAGGGAGAACATCATAACAATTTTTTTTTACTATTATCAAATTGTCCCAAACTTAGCTTTTGCTCATCTTTATGCAAACTTGCTTACTCAAGTGAACAATAATCAAAAAGCACCATGGAACTCTTTCCTTATGATATTAGAAGGTGTATATACTATAAGGAATAAATCTTGTTAAGAATTAAGTAAAACAATATCTCATAGTTAAGTTTCGCAAGAAAATTTGAATAAAAATCAACATAACAAATTCATTTAAAAGTAAGTGTAAAATTTTAGTTAACTTTTCTCACAAATTTTACTCAACTCACTCAATTGTTTCATGGATCAAGTTTTTTCACTTATATTAGTCTTACAAAAATTTACTATCGTAAGCTTCCTTGGGTACATTTTTTTATAGTTTTCTATTGATGTTTCTAAAATGTAAAAACAAAGAAAAATGCAGTTGTTTGATTTATTTATTAATTTTAAAATAGAAATGTAATAACCTTATAAAAATGAAAATTTGTTTTTTTCCATATGTTTTGACAACCATGTTCCAAAACATAAAACTTTTTCCTATAATTGATTACTCTTTCTTGTAGAAGGTAGTTGTTATGTAAATGTAACAACTACAAAAAACTTCAAATTTGTTTTTTATATTTTAATAATCAGTTTCCAAAATAGAAATCTTGTTCCTAAAATTAATTATTCTTTCTTTTTTTAATTTCCCTTCTTTATTTATCTATTAATAAGACGCAAGGATGTACACTTTACTTTTTCTATCACTACAAGGATCTTACACCCTTTTTGATCTTCAGTAAATAACTTGCTTGGAATCAATTCATATACTTAAGTAATTTCTTTTGAAATTAGGCAAGTCCATATATATGTGGGAATATTGCATTAATGTATATATGATTATTGGGTTGTTACCTTGTTTTTTTGTTATTATTATTATACATCATATAGTCACCCTCTTTTCTCTCCCTTTCTATGTCTTGTATCTCTCATATATCTCTCTTCTATTCCATAATCTCCCCCCATTGTATCTATATATTAATCTTCTCATCACTTGAGAATACAACACCTCGATGTTTGTTTTTGAACCAACTTTAGTGATTAGGCTTTAGAAGTGTTGACCTAATAGTTAAGTTTTAAAGTCTGTGGTGAGATTGAATAATTTGGCAAAATGGGTGTATAGTTTTTTATGAGTGCAAGTGTATCACTATGTTCATATAATATAGTTGTTTAATTTCCTCAAACTTTTTTATATGTCTTTATTGGTTTGATTAATAAATATAAGGAGGTTGGTGTTGTGATTTCTCTTCCTTTTTTATCTTTATATTGTCTATATTTGTTTGTTGGTGCTAATACAAATTAAATGATTTGAAGATTCTCATATGAATGCCAAATTCATATTCTTAGGTAAATTTAGGTTATACTATTCAAATTTCAATATCTGCTATTTATGTTTCTCATCTAATTATTAACATAAAATTTGTCCATTCTTTACTTTCTTCTATGTCCTTTCAATGTAAAAAACTGTTGAACTTATTTAACAAGTACAGAAACATACTGAATAATTGATAAAATGAACTAAAAGAATTAAATGCTCTTAACAAGTGCTACCTATATTCAATTAAGAGCAAAAAGGGATTAAAATACATATCAATTTCTAGTCTTGTTTCTTGAAGAAAGAACCTCCCATCATATTTCAAAATAAATATTTAAAATAATATTAACAAGAAAAAGATAAAATCCAAACCAAAAATTACAAAGAAATACATTGCATAAAGTAAGTGATAAGGTCATATAATATAGGAACAAAAGTAGTTGGAAGTAATAGTTAGTTTTTCCTTTAAACCTCACCTATTTGCTAGAGTAGGTAAGCTAAAGCCAAAGGCCAATAACAACTTCCTTTATCTCACTCTCTCTAGCTCTTTCTCTCTATGTATACTATTTCTCAATTTCTTACTAGGATCAAGCATAGGTATCTATCTAGATTTCCTATGATCTACTAAGTTTGAACTTGATGCCTATTCTATTATTTGTAGAAGTATTACTTTTATGAACTTTGGTTTTTGCAATTTATTATTAGTGAAAAAGTGAATATGCTTTTCTTTGTTAGGTTATATAAGTTATTTATTTTCTATTAAACTTCTTGACGTAAGTATGCTTTATTTTTTAAAAGGCTTACTTTTTTTTTGAAAAAAACATTTCTAAGTTTCTATAATGGTCATCCATGCTTTTTGATAAATGGTTATATAGAGATATTCTAGCTCATTTATAAAACCGTTGTAATGTTTAGAATGTCCTTCTAAGGAAAGAATGTACATGAAACCAAAAAAGGAAAAAAAAATTAAAAGCTCAATGGATATGCTATAGTTTCTTCACCAATTTGTAACCTAAAAATAAATTGCATTCATAGGATTACGTCAGAAGCTCTCATATCATATTTCATTGTTTAATATTGTACATAATTCTTTTATTTTGATTATGTATCTAACCATGTAGTAAAATATTAGATTTTTGGAATACTAGCAATAATTGAATGACATATGAAACTACATGATGTTGTTTGATATTTTGAGCAACCAAACTAGGATAACAATACCTTTTCAAAAAAAAGGGTAATAATAAGATCCTATGAGTAAGTGTTCTTCTACTAACGACATCATTACTATTATTCTAAATGACTGAAATAATCATTTTTGGATTATCAATTTTATAACTATATCTATAGTACAATTCATTCCTAGGAAATCCCTTCCAAAATTTGTTACTCTAATCATTCAAAGATATAATTTGTTTGAGATGGTTTTTAGAATAAGAGGTCTTCGTCAAAAGTGAGTATGATAAGTTTATCTCTCACTATTTATGTAAGTACAACCCATTTTACATATCCTAATTAAACACCTTTTTTTCACTTTTTGGTATTAGCCAATCTACTTTACTACATGCTATTAATGAAAATTAATATTCATTTATTATTAGGTACTATAAAAAGTTTATTAGTTATTGAAATTTTGTATAAGTATGTTTTATGCTATGAAATGTTTGCTTTTTATCTATAGGAAGCATTTCTTAATTTTCATCATAGATAAGCTATGGGTTGTAGGGAAAACATATTGAATTTATCATGTTGATGTAACTAAATGCCAAAATGATTTATGTATAAATATTTTATAAGGAAGACATGTGGCTCTAAATTTCTTCTAAAAAACTTATCCTCCAATTTACGATTGCTTAGTATTTCTATAATAATTTGGTACTTCGTATTGGAGGCATTTTTTTCATGTCCACTTAATAACATGTTACACTAAATATATCAATGTATAACTAAGATCAATTTAATTTAAGTATTCGTAACTATGATTGATTCTTATATCCTTATTTTTCAGCCCAAGAATGCTTCAAATTTACTCCATAATAATTTAAAACATTGTCAACCTTGATGTAATATAAATCTATACAATTGAATTTATTTTTGACCCATTTCCATACCAGTCAACTCCAATATTTTTCAACTATCATTTGACTTTAATACTTGTCATTTAGGGTTGGGTTCCTAATTCACCTTTTAGCAAAAATAAAATTTACATTAGCCCAAAAACATCATTCATATGAAATGAAATTTTATGAATACGTGAAAAGAAAAGTTTGGGGTTTTACAATCATCCCTTTTTACAAAAGATTTCGTCCTCAAAATTTAACCAAACGTATAATGACATATTCAAAATAAATGGGGATATAACTCCTATATAGCTTCTTCTAGTATGTAATTCCTCCACAGCACTTTAATTAAAGGAATAATCTTATTACGTAGAACCTGGTCTTTGTGGTCAAGAATTTGCACCGGTTCTTCTTTAAAAGTCAAATATTCCTTTAGATTCATTGGTTGCTCTGTGATTACATGAGATGGATCAGCTAGATATTTGTGAAGCATAGACACATGGACGACATTGTGAATCCTCGTATGTTCGTCTGATAACTTCAATTGATACACGGCTGATCCAATCCTTTTAGTAACTTCATATAGTCCCACGTAACTCATACTTAATTTACGACATTTCTCAAATCTCAATATGCCTTTCCAAGGGAAATCTTAAGAAATACATTATCTCCAATCTCAAATGCAAGATCCCTATGGCGATTATCCACATAGTTTTTTTGTCTATCCTGAGCTATCTTTAATCTATCCTAAATAATATTAACTTTATCTGTTGTCACTTGCACAAGTTCGGGATTTATTAGTTTCCTTTCACCTATCTCATGTCAACATACTGGAGTTATGTGTTTTCTTCCATAAAGTGCCTAATAAGGGGTCATGCTAATGCTATCCTAGTAACTGTTGTTATAGGCAAACTCTATTAATGATAGGTGTATGTCCCAACTCCACTTGAACTCCATGACACAGGATCTAAGCATATCCTTAAGTATTTGAATAGTTCTTTTTGATTGACCATCCATCTAAGGGTGAAGGGTAATGCTAAACTTCAAACGTGTACCTAAGGCTTTATGTAATCTAGGCCAAAGTTTGAAGTAAACCTAGGATAACGGTCTGAGGCAATAGAAATTAGTGTACCATGGAGTTTCACAATCTCATCCATATACAACTAGGCTAATTTGTTTAAGGGATAATTATTCTTAGTTGTAAGGAAATGTGTAGACTTTGTTAACCTGTCCACTATCACCTATATAGCATCGTTCCCCTTTTAACTTCATGGAAGTCTTACAACAAAACCCACAATAATCTTCTACCACTTCCATTCTGGGATAGGGAGGGGGTAGCATTAATCCCGTAGGCTTCTGATATTCTACTTTTACTTACTGACAGGTTGGACACTTAGAAACAAAGTCTGCTATTTTCTTCTTCATCCCTCTCCACTAATAGTGCTCTTTAAGAGTATGGTACATTTTTGTGCCACCCGGATGCATAGCATAAGCTAAGGAGTGAGCTTCCTCTAAGATCTCTTTCTTTAATTCTTCTACATCCAGCACACATAATCGTTGCTCCCTGACCACTGTGCCATCTTCTTTAATAGTAAGATCCATTCTCTGCCTAGTCTCAACTTCTATCTTCAATTTCATCAACTGCGAAGGGAGACTTACAGGACATACTGACATATACAACACTACCCATGTTAGTGACAGATGCCCCCAAAATATCACCATGCATGTTGGGTAGTCTGATCAATATAATCATATATATTAAGACTAAACATCATACTATAGGTTAAATCACAATTAATACATAAGCGCGACTCATTTCAATTCCAATTCAAAACATATTCAAAATTCATTTCTATGCCAATTCAAAGCATATGCAAATTTCAATTCAATGACAATTCAAAACATGTGTACATCTCATTAGTTTGGAACTGCATTTAAAACTCAATTCAATGCGAAATCAAAGCATATGTAAATCTCAGGAAGATTAACTTTTAAACTCAAGTAGTAGCACCAATGGAATTATTCATAAGCATACTTTTCATAAAAAGGTAAAAACCATCTTTACAAAATCAATTTAAAGGTACATTCACTGTTTGTTGTTGATATGTGTTTAATTGTTGATGCATTTAATTATTTAAAATTAGAGATTAATAATACAAAAATGTTTAAGATACTCACTTTAATTCATATATGATTTTTAGGTTCAATTTGGAAGTAAATAAATTAAAGTGAGTTGCAAGCACTACATTTGGATCATTTTTTGAAGAATCTTAATCTTTTGTCATCATGGAGCAAGAAGGATAAATATTGGAGCAAGTAATTATTGCCAAGAAAAATAAGACTTATGTTAAAAATACAAAGAAAGATTAAAGATGAAAGAAGCCAAGTGAAGAACCAGCCAAGGCGACAGCATTGAGAGAAGCAAAAGAGCTGTGGGCTAGGAGTGAGTTGTGGGCTAGGAGTGAGCTGCATTAAACGCAACGTCCCAGAGAAGTGAATCAGTAAGGTTTTAAGGAGCTAGCAATGCTAAATTGTCTAATCAATATATAGGTGCGGCAGTAGAAAAACGAGGAGGCGCAGGTGCAGCAGTCCGTCGTGGAGAAGGGGCAGCTTGCTGGCATGAAGGCGTGGAGGATAGAGCTTGCAAGAAGAGGAGAGCAATTCATCTATGCGTTAAACGCAGCGCTGAGGAGCAAGAGGCTAGGAGGATTTAAGTGACTAGAGAGACATTAAATTGTCCCATCGAGCTTCAACACAGTGGAGTAAACAGTGAACAGAAAATAGTGGAGACGTGAAGAGAGACGTAGGTAGCTTCGGTAGGGTTAGTAAAATGAGGGCCGAAGTATTTTTCTAGGAAAGACCCATGAAAAGTTAGACATCTTGATGCCAATTCAAAGGCGACATTGACATCGACAACCTGGGTTAAGTATTTTTTTAATTATTTTGT
>JANSVB020000360.1:76904-88200 GCA_025504935.2 Erythroxylum haughtii
AAGCCTAAATCCGATTCAACTTAACTTCCCAAAATACCCTTACACATTTTAATCCTCTAATTTCTTAATTAAACCTTTATTAACCTCAATTAACCAATACCAAGCCCAATTAATCAAACTAAGCCATAGGCACAAAATTACCATAATTCATACTTAATGACATCATAAAAGAAAAATTCGGGGTCTAACAAAATAGGTAACTTATTCCCTACAAGAACCAATATTCTTTAAGAAAATAGGTTTACCTTGTATATGATAGGGTTACTAGGTTCAAGTAGCTTGGATGGATAAGCATGCACCATTTGTGACAAAGAACCTACCTTTGGAGTAGGAGGGACAATCATAGTTTCGATTAATGTTTTACCTCCAACGATAAACTGTCAAAAGTTAAGACAAAATAGGAAATCAAAATGAAGGTTAAGTTACTTTAAATGAAAAGAACCTAATTTAGATTGGTTAGTGCTGAAAGAAAAAAAGAAAGATGAGGGCAAAGATAGAAAAGGGAAATCAAGTGTAGTGTGTATGCAATAAAGATGAAGTAATAATGGTTAAGGAGAAAGGCTAAGACAATCATAGGAGGCTCGAGTGTAGTGAGAAGGAGGAGAAAACTAGGCCAATGGTCTAATTCTCTCCAACTCATTTTTCAAACTTTTCCTATTTTTTAAATAGTTCTTATTTATGTAGTTATATTTAAATTAAATTTGATTAATATGGAAACCTTGCATGCCAAAAAAAATAAGTAGAATAAGCTTGAAATATATATATATATATATATATATATGGTCATCTCCTACTAGTCACAAAAAGTCAAAAAGGATAAAAGAATTATTTTGGAAATTAAAGAAAGAATAAATTTTAAAATAGAAATAGAGCTTTACAAGCTTAAAAATTTATAAGTGAAGCCAAGTTATAATATAATGATATACATGTAGACAAAAACTTAAGTACGAGAATCAATCTTATACTCTAGTGAGGAGATCTATCTTTAAAGGTATTCAATTGGCCGCTTTGACAATTAGCGGTTGATTAGATTAAGGACACTACTTAATCTGTTTATTGGTAATTCAATGTTTCTAAAGTTTCAAAGAGGAAGTTATTTCAAGTATGTATATAGTATAAAGTTAGTTCACCAGCAATTGTTTTCTAATTCGTGAGATTAGCTTAAGTTTCACTTGGTCCCTAGTTTTTTCTCTTCCCTAGAATAACTTAAAATTCCTTTTCTTCTAGACAGAGTACATAGTGTTGCCAAATGCAATGATATAGATTTTTTTATCACCACTAGACATTCTCCTTCCTCGTTCTAGTTTTCTAAAAATATTAGTGTGTAAGAGAGGCTAGTTTCTATAACTTTACAAAGAGATTGTATTTTGCTCCATATGTATGCATGTTTCATGATAGAGACAATATAGCTAGGAAGAGTTAAGGAAACTCAATCTATTTGGAGTTCCCAATTTTTGCTTATAAATAAGCCGTATAAGGAAAGAGACTTTAAGGAGAGCATTATTGCATTAAATATTTCCATACCATGTTATTTTATGTAGTTAAAGTATAAATCAATGGGGCATTGGTGAACCTTCTAGAAGAATCCTTTAACCAATGATAAGAGTATTCCTCACTTCATCTAGGCCTTTAATCTAGGATGAGCTTCATGAATAAGGATGAATTATTAACCCAATCACTCCTATTTATTAAGCATCTTTATATACAAGGATTTAGGGAATATATGTTTTAAAGTTGGAAGTAAGTTGGTGTTAAATAAAGGACCTGACTTACTCCATTTGTCAAACTATAAAGATACATTTTTTCCTTTTCATTCATGCAAGTAATGTTTTAGTATAGTAGCTCCCTCATTTTATGTAATTGTGTTACAAACTAGGAGGTAGTGATTTTGTCGTAAAATTTATACATGATCCGACCTTTTAGAAAGTAAATATATTTCTATAAGACCTAAAGAGCCTCTTTGTTAGTGATAATACTCCAAATTCTTCTTCTTATAATGATTTTTTAGATAAAGATACTGGAATAATGCCTAGACCACCTACTTTCCTTGGTAAAGAAATATCTGACCATTTGACTTTAGGAAATTACTTCTTATTCAAGTCACCAAGCCATAGGAAGCTCTTTAACATATTCTTTATAGTTTTAATTGTCCCTTTAGAGATAAATATATATGATGACTAGTAGGTGTGTAGGGAATAAAGAATGGAGTTAGTCAATTGTAACCCTTCCAACAAGTTGCTTATTCTCCTCTAAATTTTATCCTGTAAAGGTGAGCACTTTGTGAAGGTTAATCTTTTGGTTGTGATTGGTAATCCTAAAGTGGTAAATGGAGGATCCTTGAGCTGCATATTTGAGATTGAGGTTAACTAGGAATCTATGTATTTTTCACATGCGGAGCCTATTAGGTAACTCTTACTGCTATTGATGGTTAATCCAGAGGACAATTTGAAAGTGTGCAAAGTAGACATAATTATACATATTGATTTGTCCTCAACTCTTGAGAGAAGGAGCAAGTCATCTTTGCATGTAGAGTGGAATTTGAAGTTGTCTTGCCTAATTGAATGGTCTATCAACTTCTTAAATGTTTCCATACATAGAATGAATAGATAAAGTGAGATAGGATCAACTTGTCTTAACCTTTTTCCCCTAAACAAGTTGGCAAGTTCACCACCATTAACTAAGATTACATAAATAGTGGTGGAAAAGCATTGATTAATCTAGTTGATGAAGATTTTTAGGAATCCAAATACCTTTAGTAAGTGAAAATATAATTTTAATGAATTGAGTCAAAAGCTTTGTGAAATATTCATTGATTGCATAATTTTAATTGGATTTTCCCTACCATAACCTTTAAACAATTCTCGATCCAGAAGTATATTGTCTCCAATCAATTTTCCTATAATAAAAGGCTCTTTGGAAGACACTAATGAGAGGTTTTAGAATAAACTTAAGTTTTGAAGAAATAAGTTTGGCAAATAATCTTATGAAGAGTTCTGTAATATATATTAGATATGAAAACTTTAAGGGAGCTTGGATTTTCATTTGAGGAATAAGGTAAATGAAAATTTTGTTAATTCTCTTAACATTTTGCTATTCTAAAAAATATCAATACAACATCTTTAGTGAGTGACCAAATTTTTTTTTAGAAAAGAGCATTTGGTCCATTTGGATCAAGGGACTTACTTGGATTAAGCTTAAGAATAATTCCTTAATATCCTCATCATTTAAATGTTGAATAAGAGAGTTTGTTTTCTCTTCTATAATTTGTTCAATTATAAATGATTTATGCAAGTTAACTGAAGTATCTCTAGTGTGTTAAGGAGTATTCATATGCTTTTTGATTCATCTTCTTTTATGATGGAGCTAAACCTTTATTATATTTAATAAATGAAGCTATTTTATCAGTGTTCCTTCTTATAAAAATAGATTTTTGGAAGAAAGAGGAGTTTTTGCCTCCTTTCAACTACTAAATTCTTTATTTTTGTTTAAGTAAGGAGTTATGAATTTTTAGGGCTTTAATGAATTTAAGCAATGCCATTTTCTCTTCCATTTTCTTGAGAAGATCACCGGGGTTTAGGTAAAGTTTTAGGTTAGCTAAGGTCAACTATAGTTGAATATTGTATATTCTTACCTAGTTTAGCTAATTGAGATCCTGTTTCACCATTTATAACTTTCTCATATAGATGTCAGCTTTGTGACAACGAAAATGTAAGGAAAGACCAATGATAATAGCTTCTTCAAATCCTTTAACCTTTATCAAATAATTATTAAAACTAAAAGGAGCTTTTCTTGATTGCCTGAGTGAAATTATGGATGAGTATTGGATAACAGTATGAGAATAATAGATTGCTAAAGGTGGCATTACTCTCTAATAGCTTTACTAAACATGCCTTATCGATAAGAGCTCTATATATTTTTTATATGCCAATTTCTACTTTCTTTATTGCTCCTTGTGTATAAATAACCCTCAAATTGTAAGTCTGTGACTTTAATTTGCTTACCTAAAGTCTTTACTGAAGTTCATCAAGCATCCATTCCTAGCTACTTTTAAACTATGGAATATGTTATTAAAATCTCCTAGGATTGGCCAAGAAGAATCAATAGAGGAGTGGAAGCTTTATAGTTTTGCCTAAAGCACATTCATTTGAAATACATAATTGGATCCACAGATAAAGGTTATTAAAAAAATTAAGCTTTTCATGAACTAGAGTACTGAGAGATGTATAACCTGATTAGAGGATTCCAGTGGAGAACCTTCAATTATGTTTGAGTCAAATGCAATGACTATACTGTCATGGTGGTGAAATTGATTATTAGAGATGATATTCTAATGATTCTCCAATAAATGACTTCTTGCACTTATCTTCCTCTAGTTTTGTTTCCGAAAGACTTATTAAGGCTTTTGTTTCCAATAAGGAATTCCTTAGCGTCTATTGTTTCTTGAGCAGTTAATGCCCTTACTTTCCATGTGAGGATGGACATTAGGAATGAATAAGGCTCCTTCAACCTTTTTCTTTATTCTTCCTTCTTGAACTTGGTCTTTTAGTCCTACTTAAAACCCTGTAAAGCTAAACATTCTACCACTTGTTCCTCTTGACCTTGATCTTTAGGGATATTAGTAACTGGGGACTATCTTTATGGAGTTCAAAATGCCAGCAACAACTGAACTTATCTATTGCTCGTTTCCTGATTACTTAATTGTCTGTAATCTTCAAGTCTCATCTCTACTCCCTTATGCTTCTTTGATTTCTGGTCAAGAGGAGGTGAATGAGCCAAAAAAAACCCTCCATGATTGGATAAAATCATCATGATTTATTCATGGAGTTAGCAATTAAACTTGAGTTAGCCATTGCTTGTGTCTCCTGATTGCTCAATTGGATAAAATCATCAGGATTTATTTCTACTCACTCCCTATTTCCTGATTTCTTAGTTGATTTTCCTATTTCTAGTCCCGTAAGCTCAGTATAATCTCATTTATTGCAAATCTCACCTATTGGCCTCTGGAATTTACCATATTTAGCCAATGTTGGTCTCTGTTGATACGAGAGCCTAATGAAGTCTTCATAAGTTATCAACACTTGGGAACTATGAAAGATAAAGAATTCCTTGAATTAAAATAATATATACCTTTTAATCCGATTCCATTTTTCTTTCCCCCAAAACATAATGGGGGCCAGCTGAATATGCGCACCTGGTGCAACTGATACGAAACAAAGACAAACTAGAAAACAAAAAAAGTGCTAGACCATTTCTGTTTTTTCCAGCCTCAATCTACTAGGTAGTGAACCAACAATATTAGATGGATGTGACCTCCAAATTATAAGTAAAGGACTATTCATCTTAAGATTGTTTTCCTTGTAACATCAAACACTCGGCATCAATTTGTCACTCGCAAATTATGGAGCGTAGAATTATTTTCAAGGAAAAAAGAAAATGTTTTGCAGCATCAAGAAAGTAGAAGATTTAAGAAGCTAACATATAGTGATACAACAATTCTACATGCATTTTGGCTACATGATGAGGAAATGTAAATGCAGAAGGCTAAGTCTTTATTCAATACACATTCTACCCTATAGATCAAGATGAAATTCCAAAGCATGCACTCAAGACATCTATTATACCTGTCAATAGTTATCTACTTCCCAGAGAGCACACCGCCTTTTCACCTGTACGTATCAGAAACCAAAAGAAACATAGAGATGTTTGACATAATTATTTTTCTTTTATCAGAGGTACCACAATGACGTATCATGCTTTGGAACCGGATCCACTGAACTCTCAACTGATGCCGGATTGAAATATCTAAAGTCGGTAAAACTGTCGTTTATGTTGGCTTCAAATCCTAGATCAAAGCGAACATCACTTGATGTAAACACTGTTCCCTTAATTGGCATGTTAGTTTCATTGCTCGTGTTGTTTCCAAGTAGGCCATAGAAGTTGTCATCCTGCTGAAATTTAAACTTCTGATTTTCATCTCCGATAACATTAGCAGTCCCAGGGTTCAAGTTCTTGTCTTGCTCAACATTTGTATCATAAAGGGAGATGAGATCAGATATCATTTTTTGCCCATCGTCTGGAAGTCCAAGACCCGAAAGATTGATTCCAGCTGTCTGGTTCATTGGTTGAGTTGCTTGCCTAGCTTGAGAAAATGGTAGAGAACAGATTGCTGGTTTGTCCTCATTAATTTGGAAATTTGACAACCCAAAACCTTGGGAACTATCAGTTCTATAATGACAGTTCCTTTGATGATTATTTCTTGCAATCCTGTCCAGAAACCCCAGCCGATAGTCACTGTGGGGGCATTCCGGGAACTCACAAGTGTACAACTTAAGATCCATCATGACATGTGGCTCATTAGCTGTCTGCTTCCGTTTCTTAATGAAATCCGAGTTTGTTTCAACAACTTCTCCCTTGATATGTGAAGCCATTGGTGCCACCATCAATCTATCATTTTGTATAGCTGCTGCACCCATATCAAAGATATCGATGTTACGAGCTTTCATATCCTCTTCTACTTCAGGAGTTGGTTCATCATCCACCATGTCAACATCATAATCACTAGCATCACCAATGATGAAAGAGCCGCTTTCACCAGTAGACACAGGCTGGCAACTATCTGGATATAGTTTTCTGGACAATGCTTCTTCCTGATTAATTATTGCCAACCAAGTGGCGCTCTCTTTGGCAGTCATCTTATCCTGCAAGCATTTAGACTGACGGACAAGCTTGCGGATCTTGGCAATGTCAGGGGACATGTGTTTAATAACTGCTGTTAGAACACTGACCTTCCTAGCTTTATTCAGATCATGAGGCTTCTTGTACGGAGGAGGACCCTGATCTTTGTGCAGACCCAGTTGAGGCCACCATTCCTCGGTACCTGTGGGCCACCATGGTGGAGGAACGCCCTTTTCCAATGGGAAACGCCTCTGAGGTGGATCACAATGCTGCATCAAAGCTGATAGAAGTGAGCCAAGAGTTGTGTCTTGCAGCTCTTGCAAAGTGTGAGGTGTAGATGCCATTACACCACATTCATCAGTCTTTCCAAGGATAGAATGATCTGCTTGATACTTGGCAATTGCAGCAGGTCCATTTCGATCAAATCTGACCTTTTCCTTCCACCAAGCCCGAAGATTGTCCGATGCTCCGGTCACTGGCTTCCCCTTCTCAAGAATGATCCCGTATACAAAACCTTGAGCTTTGCAAACTTCCATCATCTTCAGCATATATTTTAAGATGCCATCATGTGCCCTTGACATCTTCTTCCTCCGAGCTTGCTCCTGAGACTGACACTGCTTTGCATTATCAACACCTTCCTTACTCTTATTCTGTTCTTTACGCCTTCTTAAAAGCATTCTGTCTTTCCACATCCGCCTCTCAAGTTCATCGATATCCATCTCTTCATCAATGTAATCCTCCTCCATTGTTGCAAATTGTTCAGGTTCTGGAGCCAGCTCTCCTTGACCAAGAGAAGCGGCGATCATGTCAAAGTTGCCACAAAATCCCATTTCTTCAAAATTTCCCATTTGATCTGGCATTAGTAGATCAACTGATTTCAGCTCGAGAAAAGGATGATTTTGCTAATCTACACCCCAACCAGTCATTATTCAGCCATTCTCATGCTCCGCACTTCAGGAGCTGTAGCCACAGAAAATGATAACAGTGTTGGAGCGAAAGAAAGCAAAATAATTGAAATAACTGAACTTGGCAAGATATTCAGTGATGCGATAGAGGCAGCTAATAGTGGGCTTTCTAATGTTATAAACGAACAAGAAATAAAGATTCATCAATGCCATAAAAACC
The DNA here is from genome assembly GCA_025504935.2 of Erythroxylum haughtii. Lineage (NCBI taxonomy): Eukaryota > Viridiplantae > Streptophyta > Magnoliopsida > Malpighiales > Erythroxylaceae > Erythroxylum > Erythroxylum haughtii. The sequence goes on from JANSVB020000360.1 coordinate 84,705, forward strand.
AGAGGTACAACAGAGACGTGAAAAACTGAGGAGAAAAAAGGGTAACAAGTAACAACCGAATAGGACACAGCACAATACCAACAAACCAAAGACATGCCACTGAAAATAATCAAGAAGCTAAAGCATATTACCCAATAACCCTGTATTAATCAAATAAATATGTAGATACTAGCCTCAACAAGTTTGCTTTTGCTAAACTTGAGTGAAAGATAAACAGGGTATTAAATTTTTGGGTACCAAGTTCCAACAAATCAGCGATAACCAGCCACCCAAAGCAAGGCCCGATAGACAAGGGATTCAGACAATGAGTGCAAATAAACCTCCAATAAAGCTGTCTGGAGAACTGGTAGCTTCATCGCACTTTCGGATATTTTAATTAGAAAAAACTAGAAAAATACCAGAATTAAATAAACAAAAATGTTACTAATTTAAGCTATATCATTTAATTTTACGAAAAGGTGAACCATAATCCTGATTTGGATGGGTAGGGTAAAAATGATCAACAAGTACATGACACCCAAATCTCATCATGCCCAAATGCTTCTAAGACACGGAAAGTTCAACTTACAAAACTGAAAGCAGAAACTGGTTTCTGCTTTTTAGGAAGTAAAGTTTGACAGCTTTCCCTCTATATTGGAACCCAGAAAACGAGAAAAATTCATAAGAGCCGCCAAGGAGGTCCAAAACGACGCGATTCTACATGTGAAACTCAGCAATAAGGGTGCATGCAGAGACAGATGATGGTGATTTACGAAGATAAAACTTTGAAGATTGATAACTTGAATAGCTAAATCAGTATAGTTTAAGCTAAAACTGGCATAGATCTAATCGTCAAACGGGCAGGAATAAGACCAAACAAAGAAATTCACAAAATAGACAAAAGGAAACGGAAACATGTAACCATAGGGTAAGAAGAAAACATACAACAGCCGAGAATGATGAAGATGATAATATTTGGGCTACCGAATAAAGAAAGCTCTCTGCAGTCAGTCAGTCAGAAAGAAAGAAGAAGAAGAAGAAAGAAGGTTGAGTCTGCCGTGTGCTTTTTTGCTTCCTCAATTCAGTGCACCCGTAAAAGGTAGACAGGAACCACACAGAGCACAATGACAGATGGGGTAATAATCGTGTTAATATGGGCCCATTTTGCGAGATTCGCTTGGGTGTGGTCATCTGATCTTGCAGTCTACTTATGGTAATGGTGTCTTTATCTATTCATTTATTTGTTTATTTAGAAAACATGCAATAATAACAGTTGTGACAGATGGCCAATCTAACTCAGCTTTCTATGGTCTTGTCAATTTTTGTAATAATTGTATAAATCGAACAGTAATCTTTTTTGTTTTATAAAATAATCGCATCAAATTCATCACTTTATCACTAAAGATTAATAGAATATAACCTCAGGACGCAGATGAATTAGTAAGGGATTCTCCTAATTTAAGTAAGATCGTAGGTTTGAACCCTCCTCATGTATGCAACTGTTTAAAACTTAAGGTCAAAATTTTACCTTTTACAAGGGACCTACCTGACTCGAACAGAGATTAGTCTAAATATGGATGACTTAAAGGTTCCTTTTTATAATTGAGACCCTCCTAAAACACTTCGTAGGCAACCAAAAAATAAAAGATTAATAAAATATTTTTTATTAAGATAGCTAATTAGTCCGAATCAGAATTAATATTTCAATATTACCTATCCATTTACAATTTGTAAGAATATGTTTTAATTTAAATTAAAATGAAATAATTGGGTCTTGCTATTAGTGTATTCATACTTTCTTCAACATTTGACTTAATTTATCAACCGAAGCTTTTGTTATTATTATTTCTCGAATTTAATATATTTGTCATCTAAAAAATAAGTGTTCATCTTGGTTTCAGTTCTTTTATAATTTTTAGTTGTATTTTTAGTTTTCTCTTTTAACTAAAAATAAAAACACGTTTACTTGTTAATATGGATGTAGTTATATCGATATAGTTGATAACAATTACATATATAAATATAGTTATATCTATCTTCCTGATAATACTTAGATATTAAATAAAACTTAAAGATAAATTATTTTTAATCACTTATATACTATTTATTAAGAAATTATCAACAAAAATTATTTTATTTTTATTAATATATATTATATAAGAGACTAAAATAAAAAATAATTTAATTTAAAAATTAATATTTATTCAAAAATTAATAATTTTTAATTATTTTATTTGAAATTTATATATTTTGATGATATTTTAATTTTAATTATATTTATTAATAATCATGAAATTATATTTTGTTTAATTTAATTAGAAAAATTGAACGAATTATTAATAAATTTAATTTTCATTAATAATTATTTTATTAATTAAATATAATATTAAATTAAATTATTCATAATTTTAAATTTTAAAAAAAATCACTTTTTGTAATTTTCATAAATTTTGAAAATTAAAAGAAGTCAAAACCAAAAACAAAAATAAAAAAAATCAAACAAAATATTTTTCACTAAATTTGAAAACAAAAACGAAAGATAAAAAATATAAATGAAAACAAACGGATCTTTAGTGATTACCACTACATACTAGGTGAAAAGAGTAAATGCCGACTGTTTTGTTCTTTGTGAGACTTTTTTTCTCATATTTCTGCCCGTGCACCTTTTGATTAGAGAGACTAGTCATTTTGTCTGAAATTTTTTATGGAGATACCTAACGTATTGATCTTGATTTTGTACAGTATGATTTGCCATCGGAGCTTTGTAACTTATCTAGAATTTTGTGAATAGTAGCTCTAATAGGAGCTCCTTTTAGGCTTCCTTGCTTGCAAAGAGTTGGAAACAAACCACCATGAGAGTTTGATTTTACCACATGATTATAGAGTGTGTTCATTGTAGTTGTTAAACCTCCATCCTATGAAGGTAGGCAATGTTAAGTTATCAATTTGCGATTATTTTGTATTTAATTCTCTTTAATATGTTGAAATTATTATTCAAAATTAATAGAATTGTCTCATAATTGTTCTCAGATGATTTTCAACATCTTAGAGATGAAATTGAATCAAAAAGATGCATAAGAAACAAAGAAAATCTTAAATTTCAAGTTTGGCAGCAATTCAGTGACTAAGCGTGGGCACGTGCAAGGATTAAAAAGAAATTTTGCAAATATGATTTTAAATTTAAATTTGATTCTTTTGAGATTTTCATAATCTTTTAAGATCAGATTGATGGAGATTCACAATTTGAACATTTGGGAGATGTGATCTGCAAGAGAGGAGGGAAAAGGAAGGGGGTTGGAGGCATTAAAAGTGGAAAAACGTGACTGTTCGTGTTAGTTGTTGTTTTAGGATAGTTAAACAATTTTTGCAGTTTTTCTCTTTCATTGTTCTTACGTTTCTGCATTCTTTCTTCTAGTATTTTCTTATTCTTCAAGAAAGATCAGGGATGGAGACTCGTTGTGTTGTTATTTCTTTGATTTCTACTTTTGTTATGAATAGCTAAACTTATTTTCTTGGT
>JANSVB020000360.1:88300-107075 GCA_025504935.2 Erythroxylum haughtii
CGAGGAGATTCCGGCAAGTAGAATACTGCTAATATAAGGTACAGCAGAGAAGGAATGGACAGTACACCAAGCATCAACCTCCAACTAGGTGAGGATGTTAATGACATCCCAAAAATCATACAATAAGACAAAAACATGCCTCCTGAACCAGTGAATTGAGGAAGAGTATTTAACCGCCCTCTGATATCTGATGGTGCAGTCTCAGATATGTAGACTGGGACAATAGTAACAGCTAAACCAATTCCAAATCCATCTAACAACCTTGCTACGCACAGAACAATCACATCTGGTGACCAAATCATTATCAAACCACTTATAAAGTAGAGAATTGATGATGTTATTAACATCGGACGGCGGCCGATCCAATCCGATATTGCTCCCGAACATGTTGTGATTGCTGTGGCTCCGATCAGTGACATGGCCACAACAAGACCTTCCACTGTAGATTCTAGACCGAAGTCCTTCTTGATGTACACAATCGCACCTAACAATACAGCAGAATTCATAAATAACTCAAAAGCATGTGATTCTGAGAAAAATTTTCTCAGTCGACATAGAAGATCAAGATGGAGTATTTGAAGAAGGTACCAGCAATGGTTGCATTATCCCATCCTTGTAAAAAGTTGCCAAGGCAAGCAGCAATAGCCACCACTGCAGCTCCGTGTATGTTCATAACTTGTGGATCAAAGTTCTACTCTTCAGCTATCCTGTAAGAACAAGAACTTCAGAATATCTTTATGAGTCAAGCACAAACTTTTCTAGTTCTGGAAATAGAAAAAGATTCAGGTGGAAGCTAGAAGAAAGCATAAAAGTTTTGGATCTCTAGGCAGATAACGAAAAGAAGGATGTTAAAGGGGGAAAGGGTTTTGTTCAAGAGAAACAGAGAAGAAGTTTGTGAAGGATATGTATTATGTGAACTGGTTTCCATGTATTAAGGAGGAATAGATTATCAATCAACTGTTTGTGATGGAAACAGGAAGTGGTTCAAAAGTACTAAAAGGACCAAGATTTAGTGTTTTTTAGACAAAGCCCACCTTAGACAACTCAAGATGAGATCGGACTCTCATCCCAACAACCCTTCAAACATTCTCAAGTCATCATTCACTCACTCAAAGACTCAAAATTTACCAGAACCCAGTTCGAAGAATGAAACTGGCTAACTGATGGATGGAAAAATCAAAGAAGAGTAACCAATAATTTGTGTGGAAATTGGAAAAAGAAAGATAGGGTTGGCCTGGAAACTCCTTGTTTATATATCTATGGCTTGGAAATGGAACCAACCAACTGATCAAGAGAGGTTGTGGTAGAGATTCTTTCTCTGTGTTCATTAGCTCTGTTCGGTATCTTTTTTTTTTTTAACTTTTTAATTTTGACTACTAATAATGAAGCTGTTAAGGTTAAAGTTCTGTGCTTTGAACTGTCATACTCTGTTCTGTAATAATTAGCAACAGTTAAAAACAGACAATACATTTGTCTTCTTCTTTCAATTTTCCTCTGTTTTCGATATTCTCCATTTACCCATCTTCTTCTGTTTGCGATATTTATTTTTGGGTCTTATAAATCTCTAGATCTCACCTTGTATCTGGTTTATTTAACAATCCTTGTACTGAAAACAACGTTTCACGATTTAGATTTAACTGCCCACATGAATTTTAAGCATAAACGCTTGAAAAATGGAATAAAAAATGGATCTTTTGATGATCAGAAAGTGATGTTCACAAGCAAAGATTTTGAGTAGTTGCAGAGCTACCCGTCAAAAGGAGGAAGACAGGTCAATGAGAGACTATTAGATGAAAGTGTAGAAACCGAGATCTTCGTGAAGCCACATGGAGCGAGATTAGAACTTGTCAATCTGTCTACGCTATATCTGGGAAGTGAATTGAACTGAGAGCTCTTTTGTCCGAAAAGTCCAAACTAAGCTTTGCAGAAGCCAAAAATTGCCAATTACATTCCTTTCCAAGACGTGGCACTAAGCCATTTTGATCGGACTTTTAACTTAAATTTAAGAGGATTGGTTCGATTTGATCGATTGATCATCTCTTACTTTGTTAGCGAGCGTAGCGTTTGTTAGTAGAATTTTTTTATAAAGTTAGTTGATTATTTAATTATTATTTTAAAAATAACTTTTTAAAAAGAGTTTTATACAATAAACTATTTGATAATGTAAAAATAAAAATTCTTTTAATTTTAACTATATTTTATTTTATAATAAAAATTATTTACATATAAAAATTATTTAAAGTATATTAAACAATATATAAAGTATAATATATTAATTATTATATATTTTAAACCATATAAAATATAAATAAAAATATATTTAACCAAATCTTTTATCTAGATTATAATATAAATAAGACTAATATCAAAAATAAATATTAAAATATATAAAAAATTAAATAATATTATATAAATCTTAAAATAAACGTGAAGATGTGTTTGTTGGTATTGTAGGAATTATGTGTAAAAATATAAAAATAAAAGGAACTAAAAATAGACTCATTAATGATATGAAAAATTTACCTGGAAAAGTACTTTTTTAAAAAACTTCAAATTTGAACTTCTCAAAAAGTTATATTTTAGCTTCCAAAAAAATTATTTTTGTGAAAAAGTTCTTTTGAATTTTACAGCAAAATACTTATTTTTCTTAAAAACGGCTTTTGCAGTGAAAAAAAACTTATTTAACCTCTAAATGTTGAAACAAACAGGCTCGAAATCTACAATGGTTTTTTTTAGTTACCCACGAAGTGTTTTAGGAGGGTCCTAACTATATGAAGGCATTTTTAAGCCATCCACTTTTAAATTAATCCTCGCTCGAGCCAGGTAGGTCCTTTACAGGAGGGAAAGTTGTGACCCTAAGTTTTAAACGACTGCATACATGAGGACGGTTCGAACCTGCGACCCTATTTAAGCCAAGAGTGGATGGCTTAAAATGATTTTTTTTTGCATAAAGGGAAAAAGAGTACATCGAAAGCTAAATGAGTAGGGGGAAACAGGTCCCCGACATATCCTCCAAAAGGAGACTATGGCACCCTGAAGGTGGAACATCAAAATACATGACTCCAATGTTGTCCTGACCTGCCTAGGCAGCGAGTCAGTCCGCGCATCTGTTGCTCTCTCGGTAAACATGGAGATGAACAACAGACCAGTTCCGGTTGAGAAGTTCCCTGATACCCATGACTAGAGGGTTGCCCGACTGAGAGTGGGATGACACATAAGACAGGAGCTGGTGCACCCCCACTGCTTCCACTTCCAACTCAATCCAACGGAAGCGCAGTCGCCAAGCCAAGGATAGACCTGTGTATACGGCCCAGATTTCCGCTGCCTGCGCTGAGCACCAACCTATGAGTTGTGAGATCCGCCTTGCCAAATGTCGTCACTGTCGCGAATGAGACCACCAGCGGAAGCCGTGAATTGGGTAGGACTACAAGCCCCGTCAGTGTTTAACTTGACCCATCCTGCCTGCGGCCGACTCCAACCAATCAGTTGCACCTGACGGGGACGAAAGCTGGTGGGGTCTAGGTTGTGCCGCTCAGTTGCCTTCTGAGCCTGATCTGCAAAAGACAAGATAAGAAACGAAGGTGAGGTGGGCCGGACAAAATTAAAATCAAAAATAGATTTGTTCCGCCATGTCCAGAGGAACCAGCAGGTCAACCCAAAAAGTAGCGGCCAGTCCCGGCCCTGCACCCGACGGTGCCGGAGGAGGTTGGCATGCAACCAGTCTCTGGCTGGAAGAGCAAAGGAAGGCGAGGAGACGATGTCCGTCTGGAAAGATGCCCAAACGCGACGCGCCAGAGGACAATCCCGGACCACATGAAGAGAGGATTCTTCGTGTGAGCAATGTAGGCAGGTACCGTCGTCGGTCAGGTGCCGTCGCACCCGCTGCTGGTTACTAAGCAAACGATCCTTCGCAAGGAGCCATAAGAAGGAGCGCACACGTTGAGGACCATTCCACTGCCAGAGAACCCCCCACAGACCAGATGGATCGGCAGGCGGGTCGCCCAGAAGTAGAGAGTAGGCCGAAGCGACAGTAAACAAGCCATGCTCAGAGGCTCCCCAGACCATCCTGTCTGGGCCCCGAAGCGGGGAGGGGGGAAACATGCCGGCTATAGCCCAACAAATCGCAGGCGGAAGGAAACCCTGAAGGGCCTCCAATTGCCACTGGCCTGTGGGGTCGACAAAATGGCTAACCCTGTGGCTAATGATGGAGTCTGGGACAGCCTGGATAGAATGAGACAGGATCATCGGATAAACGTAAGCTCTTACCTCATAATCTTGAGAAAAATTGGTAGTTAAAGGAATAAATGGTCTACGATTGATAAATAGAGTATAAAAGAAGTTTTAGGAAGATTTTTATGGCAATGATTAATGAGTATATGTTAAGAGCTTCCGTGTAAGATTAATTAGGAGTGGTGCCTTACCCATATAAAGGTGTATTCAAAGTGTATTTATAAGCAAGTAAGTTTTGGATGATAGTTAGAGAATCATTTGAACGATAAATTTGTTCTTTAATCCTTTAGTCACTACCTCAACTCTGATACTATTTAGTAGAATATTCTTTAATGAATAGTAGCTTTTACAGGGGTCTAAATTGATGCCAATTGTTAAAGCAAAATCAACTATTCTTTAACTCTAGTAATGTTTAGTAGAATAGTCTTTAATGAGCAATATTTCGGTAGCTTTTGCAATGGTCTAAACTGATGCCAATTGTTGAACCAAAACTATGTATTCTTTCCGTGACCAATTCTGCATTTACAGAAAATTTTAACATGCTCCCTTATACTCAATATACGTCTAACATGCCCCCTACTAGGTATCCTTGTCTTTATGGAGTTTTCATATCCTTTTAGTTAGTAACATCCTATTCCTGTCCTTTTATATTTGATTCTCAAGCCACCCTTATCCTTAGGTAGGAACAAATCTACCCATTTGAAATTAACCCTTGTTATATCTCCTTTACTATTCTATAGGAAGTTTTTGAGCACTCTATCCATTACATTGATAATGTTTATAGGGAGAGACCAGTTTAAGCTCCATTAGATATATTAGTTATTGAGAATGAAGGTTATCAATTATAGCCTGCCTATATAAAATAAAAACTTATTGTTCCATTATCTAAGCCTCTTTAAAATGGAATCAAATAGGGATTATCAATCTATAGAGGAGATTCTTTTGGTGGTGAATAGAAGATGTTTAAAAGGGAATCGATTACTTTTAAAGCCTAATTTTAGGCTAGATACTTAGCTATTGTTTGATATCCCAAGGAAAAATAAATGAGTGTTTATTATGAGGCTTGATAGCTTCTTAAATTCTTATAAGAATTGTATAAAAACTTAGATTGATTCTTGATTTGCACCATAAACTAACAATAAGTCAGCTATAAAGGAGAGGATGAATAATTTGGTTTGCTCATACTTATCTTGATATTTGCAGCGTCTTTCTTTCTTAATATTCCTTGTTATCGTATGGGTTAGGGCATCTATGCAAAAAGTAAATAAGTGAGGCGATAAAGGGTTATTGCAATCCCTTAGCTCCTTTGAATATTTTGACTTGTTCATCTTTATAGTGATATCTAAAGCCATTTTTCTTTCTCAATATTCCTTGCTATCATATGGGTTAGGGCCTCCATGTAAAGACTAAACATGTAAGGTGATTAAAGGTCATCCTATTATAATCCCTTAGCTCCCTTGAATATGTTTGTTGGCTCCCCATTAATGAGAATTCTATATGAAACTTTAGAGATACATTGATATAGCCATTTAAGGTGTTAAGATGGCAAGCTGAAAGCTAATATAATACAAAAGATAAAAATCTAGCTTATAGAGTTAAAAGGCCTTATGGAAGCTATATTCAAAGCATATCTCTCAATTTCTTTCCTCTTCTCATGGATCTACTTCTTAGGGTTCGCCAAATTTTTTAGTATCAATTTTAGGCCTTGCAGCCAAAAACTTTGAAAATAAATTTGTAGATCATACTATAATAAGATATTAGTCTATCATCAAGTAAGCCTAAAAACTTTAGAAATGAGATAGATATATTTTATTTAGCTTACTTAGTATTTTCCCTTTGGAGAAAAATTATAGGATTGTGTTTGTAACTCTTGAACTATAAAGCTCCATGTTTTTTATTTAAAAAAAACTAAATAGTCAGTTCATTAGATTCAAGTTCCTTCTTCGAATCTACATTGGACAAAGCCTTCTTAATACTTGATGGGGTATTTAGTGTGTCCTATGAGTTTCAAAAACTTAGGGACATGACCTATGATACAATTATGGTGTAGCCCTTGAATTCTTCTATAGCCAAATTATTAAAGACATAGCCTAAGGTGTGGGCATGGCTTAGGCCATAGATCCTTCTATAAAAGTTTTATATAGATACAAGTTAGGGCACCAATGTGTACCAAGTTGTAGATCCTAGTATCCTATGTAACCTTTAGAAACAGTGTAGGACATAGGCATATCTCCAAGTCATAGAGTGTTTTGGAAACTCAAGTATAGGAATATTCTGAGATATAGGCATATTCTAGACCATGGATCTTTTATTCTACCGAGGTCATGCTTTGGGTCTTATTCAATAATTAAGCTCAACATACACCTAATTTTTAAGCTTTCTATTATCATGTTCTTTGAATATTTCAATACTAATGATCTTTAAATTTCCTCTTTAGGCTTAACTATGTTGAAAAAACAAACTCAAAAAATATATAACATAGAATAAAAATAACTATAATAAGATATAAAACTATTGGCTACTATTAAAAATAAATAATCAAAATTTAATATTTAAAATTAATAATTCATTGAAAAACTTGTTGTATTGTTTTCTAGTTTTCTCTATCAAATATTTTACTCATAACCTAATGCAATTCGCCCTATAATTTGGTAGTAATACATTTGTGAATAGAGTATCAATCCCATATGAAAGTAAATAGTAATACAATAAACTCTCCTACTATTAACTAGTTAATTAATGAAAGAGATAAGGTTTTTGATGGTTAATAATTAACCTAAACCTAAACCTAGGTAGAGTAAACATGAGGTAAAACAAATCACGCAATCAAGAGAAGAAAACGTATCTGAATGTAATCTAGATTAAAAAAAAAACTCTAGTATTATTATCATTGTATTCATGATTTATGCACTTCTTTAGCTATAACCACATATCCTCTAGTTAGTTAACCTATATCTCTACGAAGAAACACCCTTTTAAATGTATTAAATTCTATAAAATTGCATTCAAGGTCTCACTGACATCATAAAGATCATGAAAGTCTATCTATAGCAACATATTTAACCTAGTAGAAGTCATGTTTAATTCACAAGTAAGGTCTCTCGAATTGTCCACAAGTCGATTTTGATCATATCAATTTAGTAGCATGATTAAATCTTCATTAATATTAATCAAAGATCATTCAAATATATAATTCTTATTCATAAATAAAATCAATTCAATTCATATAAAGGAAAATAATAAGTTTCCCTCTTATCTAAAAATATGAAATAATTAACCACTTATCATATTTAAATCAATAAACACATAAAAGAAACAAAAGAAATCAAAAATAGGAAAGCTTTAGGGTTGATCTCAATATTTTGATATGAATTTTGAGTTCTTAAGATTATTTTGATTTTTTTTCTTGAATGGACTACTTTAGGCTCCTTTAGGTTGTTTTTCTCTCCGTTGGCAAATAAACTTACGTCTCGAATGAAAATTTATGAAAAGGCTAAAAAATACTCAAAAACTAGGATTTTGGAGCTCTTTACAAAAGGGTTGACACTATTTCTCTATAGTGGATATGACCTTAGATCGTAGATCTTTTAGCCTAGTTTCACTTCTTTACACGAGCTAAGATATGCCTAGTTCTCATAATATGCTTGATATTGATGCTATTCGAATCTCTCAAAAATCTAAATATGAAAGTTCTATATTTCTTTCTTAGATTTTCATTAGCAAATTTAATCATTTCAATAAGAGGTAAAATGAAATAGCTATTACTAATTTAAGAAGTATTATCAAAGTTGTCTAATATTGCCTAAATATCTTCATTTTGCTCTAAATACCTCCATTTTCTTCCTTCTTATCAACGATCATGTTCAACTAAGAACTGTGTTTTTTTTTTCATATTTTCACTTAAAATGTTCTCCAAATCTTAGTACAACTCATTCTAAGGCAAAATCTTGAAGAATCACTTAAAGCTTAATACAAATCAATTAAACCAAGGTAACTTATATGAAAAACATAGTAAAACACATAGTGAAATATAGATCTATTTTATTCTCATCAAATACTCCCATACTTAAGTTTTTTTCTTATACTCAAACAAATCAATCTCAAAAGATGTCAACCTAAGTAAGGTAGATTCTATAAAAGTTTAATAATTTCATCAAAGTAGTTAGCTATCATCATTATTTGTTTAATCATCCCATTAATTAACCACTTAGATATCTAGATAATTACACTAACTCATAATTCGATACCAACCTACAAAATAATCCTTCAAATTCAACTTAATAAAACAAATTTCTCTCATATATAAAGTGGATAGTGAAAAAGTAAAAGTATAATATAAGAAGTATATCAAATACCATAATAAGAACAAACTAATGCAAATTTATTTTAAATTTTTTAATATATTATATCGGGCATGATTTTCTTGGCTATAAATTCATCTTAACATTTTTACGTGAGGTTACCTGTTACTTAAATCAAAATCAATATAGTAGAATTTATTAGTCCTCAACTTTATTCAATTTTTTTACATAATTCATAATCAATATAGAGTAATCATCCACTAAAGAATCCAAACTTGAAAATAAAAATGTGAAAAAAAAATCATATGTCGACTCGTCATTTAATCTAAGCATCCTTCTTAAAACTATTCAATCAAGTTTCAACAATACTACTCATCAATGATCATATCTATTAACCTAAGGCAATCAGCTCACAAGACATTATCACTTATAATATACCAAATCAATTACCTCAATCTCCTTGCTTACTTCTTTATAATTTTCACTTACCAAGCTAATTGCAATTGGATTGAATGCTTATAAATAAACTAAAACTTAAGGTAATCACTCCCACATATTTAATTTCTATATTATCCTCGATGTATGCATAAATAACACAATAAATAAATAAATGAAAATATGCAAAATGTGGAGAAAGATGAAGTTATTAAGATCGAGAGAAATTTATTAAGCCTTATTCTTTGATTTCCTTTCATTTGCATTCATAATTAAGACTAGGGACCTACACAAAAAGTAAAAAAAAATAACGAAAAATATATAATGAAAAAGAAAAGAAATAAAAAATAAACGTGTAAAAATAAATTAAAAATAAACATCTAATAAATAAGGACCCTATTATTAAATGAAAATGAAGTTCATAAAAGTAAAGAATTGGGATGTCTCTTAATAAGTGCTTCTTTAAAGTTATTTAGTTAAACTCTAAAGTTAAGGAGGCAGATTAAAGGACTTGAAACCTCCTAATTTAGGATTTTCTATGTGTTTGAGATCATTCCCATCTATGCCTTTTGGTTTTCCTTTAGCATCCCCCATCTTACTTGATGATACCCTAAAAAAGATCATAGACTAGAATATATCATATTAAGAAAATATTAAGGATCACCATAAGAGAAACAATGGTTTTTCTCTTTAGATATATTAAAATTCTCCTTGTTCTTTTATTCTTTTTCCCTAACAACATCCTCCTCTTCTAGCTTCCTTTTCCTTACCATTTATTAACTTTTCATCCATCAAGGTGTCTAGCTATCTTCTCATATTCCATAGAATCTTGCACTTTATTATTAACCAATGACCCTTAACGTCTCTCAATTAACAAATTTTCTAGGGAATCAATCTGTTTTTCTATGTTATAAATTGAAGACTTTTGATTTGAAATCAAGCCTCAGAGATGGACATAAAATTCATCATTAAGTCCTATAGAATCAATTTCTCCTTATATTATTGTTGTTAATAATATTGAGTGGAGTTGGCCCTTGAGTTATCTTAATACTCCATAAGAGCTTTGGTTGATCCCCCCACTCTAGATTTAAATTGTTACTATAAGGGTTGGTTTAAAGTTGTTGGTGGCTCTCCCAGTAACCAACTTGTTAAGTTTGCACAGAAAAAGGATTCCTAATTTGGTGATTATCACTGTATGCTTTACCTTTACACTAATAGTAATACAATGCTTATGTAAGTTTTATTGTTTCAGTTAGGTTTTTTTTTTTCTTCCATTGAAAGCCTCCAAATAAGCTGCTAGAGTGGTCAAATCATCCTCGTTTTGTATACCTTCTAAGTTAGCGCCCATGTTTTTATTGATTACCATTGGCAATAATTGTTTGTCATCTCATTAATCAACTCTAGGGCAACTTCTAGATTTTTTGTAATGTAAGGCTCCTTCAGCTACTATATCAATTATCTACTTTATAGCTAAGTTCAAATTATTGTAGAATGTCTAAAATTGAAATAAAGTAGGTAACTTATTGTACAAAAAATTTCTCAATAGATCCTTATATCTCTTCTAAAATATGAAGAAATATCGTTCATAAGTGTTGTATGGTCATACAAGGGTTTATGCTCTCCCTCTATGTCAGTAGGCTAGCAAAACTTGTAATCAACACAACATCAAGCACATAACTAAGGCATTAAAAATTAAGGAAAGAAAATAACATATAAAAAACAAAAAAGAAAATAATCAGAGTAATGGTGACTAAGTTTCTTAAGCATCCTTTTCAAAAAATTCAGCACGCAAAACCGTTAACCTGGAATAGCAATTTCACTGTTGGAAACTGATTGCTCTTCCTTTGGTGGGCCTTCTTAGGCCAAGACGATGTACAATGGGGGAGGTTTAACCCCCTCTAATATGTCCTTAGAGAACTTCCCATCCAACATCGCCAAGTGCGACGAAGTCAGGGTCTAGTAGCATAAAGGAGGCTCCAATGAATGTTAAACACAATATTGGAGCATGGAAATCTAGGCCTCAAATACAATGTAATAGAGTATAAACACAATATTAGAGCATGTAAATCTAAGCCTTAAATATAATATAATAGAGTAGAGCTACGATATTTTCCAAATGAAATAAAGGATGGTATCCTAACTCATCCAATGGAACTCCTCAAAGAAGGAGCAAGTGTATGGGCATCTACACTGGTGGGTGTTTTCTAGAATAAACGTTTAGCTTTTCCAATGGTGCAGGCATGAGCTTTGGCAGGGTGGGGGGAAAACGAATTGTAAAAAGTAATGCTTCGAGATGAAGACTCCTTCCTCTTCAAATTTTTCGCCGAAAGCAACATTCATAAAATTTTAGAGCACGGTCTGTGACACATTAATAAACAATCGATGTTCATTCAACGTTGGAGACCTGGTTTTGACTTCAATTCAGGTAATATTTATGTTATTCCATTATGGGTTAATTTTCATATCCTCTCAAATTATGAATGATTGAAGGTTTAAGCTTCCTAGCAAGCTCACTAGGAAAGCCTATAAGTATGGATGCCCAAATTGCTAATATGGAAAGAGTGTGTTTTGCTAAACTTCATGTTAAGGTGAGAAGAGATTGTATTGTTCCTGATCAGCTGCCTATCATGAAGTTAGAAGAAGATGCTAATCTTATAAAATATTTTGTAGCTATTTTATATCCATGGAAGCCTAGTATAGTGAAGAAAAATTGGAAACCTATGGGAAAATTATTTAGATCAGTGAGTCACAATGAGCTCATAGGTTTTGATGAATCAATGACCTCAAAAGGAAAATTAGCAGTTGAAGTAATAGGGCACTTGGAAAGTCCCAGCTCAATAGGCAATGAATTGATTTCTTTCAATGTTGAATTGATTTCATTAATCAGAAGATATCCAAGGAGAGGAGCATTCCTGTGCAAGGTGATGTATTGACTATGAATGAGGTGGAGACTCTTCCTAAAGTTAATAGGGTTATGTAAAGTGAGGAAATTGAAATGAGTTATGCTAATGCTATCATTGAATTGGAATTGGTTAAAATGCCACATGATAACTTGAGTGTGTAGGGAAAAAAATCAGTTGAGCAGTTAGGTTATAAGAATTCGGATGAATCAAGTAGGGAGTATCCATTAGTGGGAGAAACTGATAGCAAGCAAGCACATAGTGTGGTTTCTTTGACCAATGAATCATTAGCCGATAGTCTTGAGCAAGGGGTCAGTACGGGTTTGTAGGATAGGGCAGTAGTATTACCAATTTAGACAGTCGAAGCTTTGATTCAGGGCTAGCGTTCAACGATGAATGTATATTAAATTTTATCAAAAAAAATTATCAATCCATTACTACATTCTAGGGGAAAATTTAGGATGACAAGTGTGTTTATGCTTACTTTCTCTATGGAAGCAAAATTGGAGGAAAATTAAAGTACAAAACAAAATGATGCAAATGGATGTGTTAAGAGAAAAATAAAGATAATTGTACAATTTGAAAAATGCTTCCTAAATTAGGCATAACTTTCTCATTCAAAATCCTATTAAGATGATTTAGGATGCTAAATAAATCTTTGGGAGAGATCTAAATCTTTTGCGTTTTTAATTCTAATAGAAACATATAACCTCTATTGACGTGTCTCAAAATGTGTTTGCTAGTAGGAAAGCCTTTTTAAAGATGTAAAGACCCTAACTAAAAGTAAGCTTATTAGTTTTTAGTTTAGTTTTAGGTTATATTTAGCAGTTATTATAGATAGAAGCCATAAAAAAACATATTACATTTATAATCAACAATGAGAAAGATCGAGAATCATTATAAAGAAGCATGTCACATCAAAAGATTGAGATCTTTAACAATGGAAACCTTTTTTATTGATTCTTCAATTATTTTGTAGGTTGTTATTGTTTCAAGAATGATTTATGGATAGTTTTATATTATATCATGATAGATTGAACACTAGTTTTTAGTTCTTATATGACAATTCAGTTTTATATTTATATAAAAAAAATTATATTGGTGTTGTTCTTAGTGCTACTTAAACAAGTTAAGCTTAAACATAATCTGAGTTTACGTATAGATGTTGTTTAAAGAACTTGTATATAGATTAACTTAGACTCTTATATAAAGGACTGAATAAGATACTAGAGATAGTCTTACATGTTGCTTCTGCTATTAAGATGACTTTTTATAAAGTTTCATAAAACTTACAAACTTTTTAAAATGAGCTAATCAGATAGAAATATTAGTGAATCAATTGAGATATAGGCAGCTGTAAATTGAGAAGTGACAATTTGTTATATTAGGAGACTCCGCTAGTTCAAGTCAAAGAATCTCTAAATAATTGAACTAAAGTTAAAAGATGATGCCCTGTATATTCAAGACGTTATATCATATTCAATTTATTATTTTTAATTACTTTATTGTGTTATTTTTGGGAGTGTTCTTATCTATTTGATTAAATCTAGAATTAATTTAACTTAATCTCAATCTTAGTTGTTGACTAAATCATAATAAGAGGGTTGGATATGATATATTCTCGTGGGATCCACACTCTACACTTTTGACTATACTATTGCAAAATGATAAATCTACTTGCCTATAATCTTAAACTAGGATAGTAGAGAAAACAATCAATCACGTAGCGAGTTTTAAAATCATAATTTATCATAATTCTTAAGTGTTGGAGTAGATTAACTGATGACACACCATATGAAATTATGATCATTCATTGCTTGAACTTGTAATACATGACACAAGATTATTGATATTTTGACTTATTATTGACTTTTTTAATCCTTGTGTATAATGAAAGGCATCTTTATTGATCTTTGGATGACAAACATGGAAGTGTTAATCGAATGTGTGAATTTTGAAATTTTTTTGAAAATAAAATCCAATTGTAATGCTTAAATGGATAAATCGATATCACAAAAATTTACGCAAACACAATACATATAAAGAGAAGAGAGAGAGTGTACATTATAGATTTATAGTGGTTTAAAAAGAAAGATATTGCACATCTTTTTTTCCAAGAGTAAAAACTCTTATACATCTTCTTATAATTAAGAAGGATCATTCTAGATTAAACTTATAATCAATTACACAAGATAATAACCCCACAACTCTATAATTCTCCTTCTTGCTCACATTAATTACTCATTCATGCTCACACATATATGGATGCACTTAAACTATATCAATAGCTAGATACTTACCACTATCCTGTATGTACCTATAACCCATGTTCTTAACCATTAGGAACATGAACTGGTCATTAGAAACAAAAGCTAAAAATTAGAGACAAAAAATGGTCATGACAAACTAACTATAAAAACAAAAACTAGTAATCACAAACTAATAGCTGGGAATAAAAAATAATTATTAAACACTTAAATTAGTTATTACAATGACTAGTTCTAAGTAATTACGTCCACCATTGATTATTTGATCCCTAAGAAGTTCGTAAATAGAATATTTTATTTCTCAATTTACACTAGAATTGGTTTATATAACTCATATATTCATTCAATCAATGCCTCTTAAACCCTTACTTTAATTAATAAATCTCCTTAATTTTGTCGATCTAAAAAGCAAAGTACTTATACTTTGCTCTTAATTTGATTGGCTTATACCGATGTTAGGTTGACTGGTGTAGTTTAAAAACAAACTAAAACATATCATACACATATTTGATCAACTTATCTCTAATACAAATCAATTGATGTCCCTCTAGAGAATAATTTCTCACCTAGCAACATTCATTTGGTTAACTTCTGCCTCTCATAGATTAACCTAACCACTTGAAACGTAATTTTACAATTCTCTCAAGTTTTTAAAATTTTAATATCTTTGATAATAAATTGAATATCCTTAATAAGTGTTCTTAACCATTCTAATTCCTCTTGAAATACACACAATATGATATATTTATGCAATGTTGAGCCTATAAAACATTGAGATGACCAACATTAGGCTTTTAGAGAAATCACATTGATTTACTACTTATGAAATGGTTTATTCTTCTTTGTTCTTAGTTATTCACTTGAGTTATCTTAAACTCTTCTTATTCAAGTACCTTTCTTGTTTTTAGTATAACCTTAATTACATAATTAATTTAATTAACTCATTAGATCACTTTATCTCTTTTAGGATTTTGGCCCAGGTTGGCCATAGCCCTAAAAAGAATGTGCAAAACGACGTCGTCTTGTTAATTTTTTTTTTTATAAAAATGTAGACCCATTGGTAAACCCGTGGTCGAGCCGACAGCCACCGGCCCATCGGTCCGGCTCGCTGCATTACCATCCCTAATATTTTTAATAAAACTTATATTTCACACATTCCTTAGTTTATAATAAATTAAATTTATTAGTAATTTAAATTATAAATCAAAACTTACTTCAACAATATCAGGCCCTGATTGTTGAAATCGTCCCGACTCGCTTAGAGTTTATTAGTTGATTGAGCCGTAAGATCTTGCTAGTTAGCCCTATCATAACAAGCTTTTTTGGGTCACACCCACCCAACTCAGGGGGTAGCAATATGTAGAGATGATCCGCTCATTATTTAAGCTATGACTATAGAAATTAGTTTAGGCACCTACTCTTTCGCCTCAAAAAAAAGAAAAATTGCCTTGTTCTTGTTGATTCAAGCACCCTGAGAAGAAGATTTATCTGTGCCCAAACTTCTATAAAAGATAGCTTCCAAGCCAATTACCACCAGGTTGAACGAATTTCTTGATCACACTAATTAATTCCTCGTGTATCGTGTGCTGGGGACCATATATTATCCGGACGAAAATATTTTTCCGGTCAGCAGGAGAGCCATCACATCTTTTATCGGACACCTCTGAATTCTCAAAAGGCAAACGGACATATTTCACGACTTCCCTGTGCTGAAAGAATCGCGATGGCTGAAGTCCACAAGGATCAAACATTGCAGTATCGAAGGAAGACTCGAATACTCTAGTGATGATAGTCTCAGTAAATTTTGTTGGGCATATCGGCATGCAAATGGAGTAGCTCTTACTTTGGCATCTTGTTGACAGGCAGTCTTTGGTGAACCAACTTCCATTTTTGCCTTCAGCCTGTTGTGTCTGATTTATGAAAGTCTTGTGC
The DNA here is from genome assembly GCA_025504935.2 of Erythroxylum haughtii. Classification (NCBI taxonomy): domain Eukaryota; kingdom Viridiplantae; phylum Streptophyta; class Magnoliopsida; order Malpighiales; family Erythroxylaceae; genus Erythroxylum; species Erythroxylum haughtii. The sequence continues at coordinate 104,366 of JANSVB020000360.1, forward strand.
TGCAATGAAACAAATGCAAAACGCACCCTGGTTTCACTTTTCAGTTGTTCTCTTATATTTGCAACTTCATGCCCTTTGCAATTTTGGAAAGGGATCTGGGTTGCATTGTTTAGTCTCAAAGAACTAGGCGTGTACTAGAAGCCCAACATGTTGAATTAACTTCCATATTATCCAAGTCATCAAAAGTTTCACGGCATCCTCTCTAAATATGGAGCCTAAAGTAAAGAATGCATTTACGTGAATACCTAATCCATATATAAACAACTAATGTATATGTCGAAGTGGTCGAACCCAAAAGTACGATTGCTACAGACGAATACCAAGACAGTTAAAAGGATACCGAAACAAAAACTGCAGTAAACTATCAAGCCAACGACCAGCCGGTTCTACTACAAAATTAATAAGGAAAAACATGTCTATTACATCTTGCAATTAACACTGAAAATGAATGATTTTTCTGTAGATCGTTTCTCAACGGTTAACACTCGAACAACCCTCCACACAAAAATTCATGCCAAGTTACACTCACATATTTGCACTCAGCATAACGGATTACCACTTAAAGAGTAACTTTCAAAATCTCTCTGCTAGTCTAGCTGTAACTTGTCTAAGTTTAGAGTACACCTTTCCAGCGGGGGATCCCAAGATGAGGCTGCATAGGGAATCCCTTGCAACTTTGATATTTTGGAAAGATCCCAAAATGTGGATCTTGGTGTCAGCAATCACAATCCTTGTCTTTGTGGCATTTTCAATGGCAAACTTTGTCTTGCCACCTTTACCTGACAATCTTCCTATGGCTCGGGACAAATGCTCACCACGGAGGGTTTTAACATCCTTTATGTCAAAAGATTCAACAAAAAGCTCATCCATTCCTAAGAGTGCGATGGCATCTATCACATCAAAACCTAGCATGAATGCATGGACAAAATCTGCACACTTCTGTAGATTACTGATGTCAGGTGTGGCCTCCCTAGTTTTCAATTCAACTTTCCTGGCCTTGAGATTCATACGGATGTCAATCTTCATCTGTTCATATATAGGTGTGTATATATCCATCCAAGCTTTCTTCAGAGGCGAATACCTGTGTGGTGGAACTGAGACCTTCCTAAATTGAACTTGACCATCGGACATCTCATGAGCCTTCAAAGGCTGAAACTTTGGCTTTGCGGGCAAAGACTCTGCTTGAGGTTTTGATGGAACTGCTTCTACTCCCATATTTGCAGATGCTTCAACTGGCTGCATTGCAACTCCTATAGCTACCGCAACTAGAGAATCAAGCCTATTTAGATTTAAAAATTGGTTACAAAAAACTCAACAAAATTGCTGTCACAATGAAATTCACCATTAATACAAATCTTCTCTCATAACTCCAAAAATTAGCAGACCAGAGGAACTTCAAAAACCAATATGAAGACGAAGTCATAAATCAAAAACTAGCAACATTAAATCCAAAAGCGCCATGTATAACAACATAAAATAGGTTTTAAAATGTTGATCATCTCCCCATCTTTCTTTGTACTCGCATGATGTGTTTCTTTGAATACTTCTACAATAAAATCCAATCTATTACCTTTGAAAAGTAATTTCAAAGACGTGCAGTAAACATGAAAGAGCGTCTTTATCTCCTTCCTTCCAAAAAGCCAACAATCCAATGAAACATTAACTGAAAGCTCAACTTAAATCGGTGGTCCATCCAGTACATTAAGGACTTACAAGTTAAGAGTAATATCAACCCACCAACCACTAAGAAACCATGAATTGCCGACAATACCAAACCCAACAATAACTTAGATAAAAGGAGATAAAGCCAGAGAGGGGAACAGATATACACACCTGTCTATCTCCGTCGGTAAAATAAAACGGAAAGACGGTGAGGAGAATACGGCTGCGTCCGTGAGAGAGGGGCCTTCTCTGCATAAAGCCGCGGGAACTAGGGTTTTTATGGGTTATAAGATCTGTTCACATCTATTTGTCGTTTTAAGTTTGTTCAATGTTCACTTGCGTACGGTGCACCCTTCCTCATGATTAATGAGCATGCACAAATAGTGGTATCCAACCACTTATTTTCCAAACTTATTCTTTTGTTAGCCTTTTTTTGATCGCAAGGATTGTAATAATAATATATTATTAATAATAAAATTATACGCAAATTTTGTCAATAACTATTTCACACTTTTTATTATTTTATACCTCAAAATTGAGTAAACCTTTGTACCGTAGTTTTTAAAGAATTAAACTCAATATAAATGATAATCGTATTAAAATTAGTCATCATCAAATTTTTTATTATAAATATTTAAGCTCTAGTCATTAAATTTATTCTATTTTAAATATAAAATGTTAAATTATCAAGATTATAAAATTTTATATTCTTATTTGACAATAATAATTTACGAGGAGAATATTTTAATATTATATCTATTTAATTTAAATAAGGTTAAAAATAAGTTAGGTCAGACTCAAGAAGCTTATGGTCTACTTTTGGTGAAAAACTTTTTTATTTCAATTCAAACCTGATTTAAAGTCCAAGTTTGATCTCGATCGAGTCTGGGCCCAAACAACCATACAACTGAAGGCCTTGAAAATTTAAAAAAAATACCGAGATGAGAGAGGAAGATCCTGTAGACAGTAAAAGAGAGAACAAAACTATAGCAATAGAATGAGAGGGCGAAAGGGCGAGGCGTTACTGACGTGTGGAAATCTGGCCACG
>JANSVB020000361.1:7460-39435 GCA_025504935.2 Erythroxylum haughtii
GAAATCATAATCCAAGTTTAAGAATCAAAGATCAAAAAGATTGAAACTTTAAGAATCCAACACCAAATGAAACTGTTGGATTATGAGTTGTAACAGAAAGTGACACTAAAACAAGAGAGAGACCGTACCACCAGGGGTTCTTCCAAAGATACTGGAATAGATAGAACAGTGGGCTTATAAGCAAACTGATTCCGTGGTGAAGTGTATATTTTTCATGGATTTTAAATAAATAAATGTTCATTATTATAGGATATCTCTATGCATTTACTCCAGTGAAGATGGTTAGTTACGAAGAGTTCACCACGTTGGAGAGGGAAACGGAAACCCTTAATTAAATATCGAATAAAATTAAAAATTAAAATAAAATTAATTAGTTAATTATATATATCTTAATTTTAAAAAATTAATAGATTAATTAATAAACTAATCAATTTTTAATAAAAGTTATTAAATTAAATTAAATTAAAAAATTAATCAGTTTAAATTATAAGTATTGTTTTTGTTTAAATTATCAAAATAATGTCATTTTGATCAATAACTTCTTTAACCCATTAAGGTGAATTATTATCAAAATGATATCATTTTGCCTTAATCCACTAGGACTTGAGCCAGTCATCCTAAACTTAAACCCGTCCATTCACTTTTGAACAGCTCAATCTGCCATGTCTAGTTCTGGGATTCTGAGTGTTCAACTCTTTTCCAGTTAAATCAAGTATTCAGAACAGTTCTGTTCTGCACCCTTATGGATGTATAGCTAAAGCAGAAGAATGAAAGTACAACTTAAGAGTAAGATCAAATCACGCTGAGATTTGCAATGGCATAATCCATATTTAATTTAGTAAGCTTGTCCAATGCTTTTCAAATTCTGTCATTCATTTAGGCTAAGCTAATATGTAGAAGCACAACAAAACAGTTGCAAAAAGTCATCCAAAAAATTGTTTCTATCACAGGTTTGGCCTTTTGGGCGGCAAAATAGTTGCATCCCATAAATGAATGGTGACAAAGTGACTCCAGAGAAACATGATGTTCCCAGGAGATTCAAAGTTCAACTATGGTGAAGAAATTCTGTCTCCAGATACTGTTCTTTCAATCTCACCAATTCTTTGTGGAGGCCAGACAATGTGGGTTACCCTTCCATTGATTAAACCCAAAGGAATCTGCAGCGAATAGCTCCTTCGAGTTAGAGAGTAAGAAATATCAAAGAAAACGGACATGTATGTTCCGGGGACTGCCGAGCGTGAGAACAAACATACCAGCCACCCTTCAACTTTGTATCTCGAGGAAAACTGGAAATTTTTATTTTATGACAAGTATTATAGCATCATTGCGTTCAAACCAAATCCTACAAAGACAAGGAACTATTGCAGTAACTTACCGGACCAAAAGACCTAGAATCCATGCTAGAACTTGGATTATCTCCCTCAACCCAGCAGTGCCCTACTGGGACCTTAATCACATCAGATGAATAAGGAGTTGCAACCCAGTCGCCAGGTAAGCCGATAATTCTCTTAATATATTTTTCCTTGTGATTACTCGGGGACCTACAAAAGCATGCAACCAAAGCAACATCAGATACAAGCACAACAAGAATCCTGCAGTAATATACAATCATGGCATTGCATAATGACAGTAAAGTGGGAAGATAGATCTTCAAATTTCCAACTCAATCATGACATTGCATAATGACATAAAAGCGGACAGATAGGATCTTCAAATTTCCAACCCTTCACCAACAATAAGACACATATATACTTGTACGAACTGGGATAAGATAATCAAAAGCAAGACCTACCAAAAAACTACGACATCACCATGTGAGAACTTGTATTTCTCAAGGCAAAACTTCTCCACCAAAACATAGTCATCTGCAGCCAAAATGACAATCAAAGGATCAAAGTCCACCAATGAGAAATACCACTTGGTCTTTACTCAGTATTACCACTAAACAAACCTCCGTAAGTGTTGGTTCTGGGGTTAAAAGTGGGAGACATGGAATTTCCCCGCACCGGAACAATGCTTCCAAATCGGTCTCGAACAGTAATTCCTACAAGCCCAATTGTGAAGAATTTCTTTGTAGCGTTCCACCAGAAGTAGCGAGATGCCATTCTCCAGGCAAATGCATGTCAGGAAATGATTTATAATAAACTGTACCACGCACCATTGCAAACACGTAAGACAATTACGACAAAAGGCAATCACACCGTTTAAGCATCATCAATAAAGTCACGTACACATAGCTTAAAATGTTCTTTTTGATTTTCTAAATTATAAATTATTGCATAACCATTTATAATAAAGTGTAAGATGAAATTTCCTATAAACTATACAAAAATATTTATATAAAATTAATGATATAAAATATTATATATATATATATATATATTGAAAATATCATATTTATTAAAATGTGTAGCTATGATAATATTTATTCCCTTTTTAATTTTATTATAATAGTTAATTATAATGTAAATGTAAAAAGTTAATATCTAAGAACAACTTATTTCAAATATTATTTTCACAAGTTTAAAAATTATTATAATTCTTTTTAATATGATTTAAAAAATACATATATTAAGTTTATAATATAATATTTTCAAACTTTTAATTTTGTTTATAAATTATGTACAGAACTCTTAGTTGATGGTGTTAATGTAAATTATATAATTCAAATAATAATTATATATGTAACTTTTAGTTATTGTTTATTTGTTTTACTTCTAGATATTATTGTATCTCTACAACTAAAGAAATTATAAAAACTTTTTTATATCCGCATGTAAGAGAGTACAAAGTTTGAATTATTGTAATAATATTGTATTTTCATATTATATCTATTATTAATAATAATTGTAAAATATTATATTTTTGTTACATATATTAAAAAAAATTAATATCATGATTATTCTGAACGCATTTAAATTTTTTTATTTTATATTTCATATTTACACAAGCCTGAACTTAAGATGTGATCATTTTACCAATTGCATACCTACATGGCATACACGTGGATTCATGTCTCAATGTCGCTGCTAAGGAGGGGAATAGATCATCTGTTCCATTTAGTCTGTATCCACTCTGTTCCATGAGTTTTCATCCATCCAATAATGAAAACTCATGGAACAGAGTGGAAACAAACTAAATAGAACAGACGATTTGATCCTGCTAATGGGAGCACTAGTGTATATATATGGAAGCATAGCTCATTAATGAATGCAATCTATGTTCATAATGCTTGTGCTGATGAGATCTACAGCACCTCACCTGAACATATACAGTAAGTTTTGCATAAGCATGAAAGGAGGTCCTTAGTTTACTGTCCTTAATGAAGTCAGAGTAGCCAATGTGCAAAGCTTGAGATTGATATCCATCTACCAACAGTAAAGTTTTTTCAGACCTAAACAATCGTAGGTTATAGAAACATGTAAATAACTTGTAGCTCAGAACATAATAAATCAATGTATTTAGAGATACTACAACTGCTAGGAATGACGGTAGTCATCCCTTTTCCCTGGAACACGGATCTTTTTATAGAAAGAAGCAAGAGAAGAGAGATATAAAAAGCCCCTCCACCACCACAGATCCCAAACCGTTTATACACATGCATTAAAAGGGGTGGGGCATTTCATCAAACAATATACATGCATTATTTCATATTCCCATTATTAAACATATAAAGTTCACAAATTAACCTAATCAGTATCACCAAACCACAATAATCTCCAAACAATCAACAATTAATAATAAACCAAATTTGAGAAGAGATATTACCTTATTAACAACAACACGATGGTTAGTTAGTGACGTCGGTGACTTCACACTTGCGACGGCCGACGAGGGAGCTGGGGAAACAGAGAACAGAAGCGCGGGATTGAAGAACAGCAGAAAAACAAATGACACGACGAACGGAAGAAGAAGTGAAGAACAGAAGAACGTGACTGGGTGAGGGGGAACTGGGAAGCCAGGCCCGAGTTTAAGCGTTGAAGCATTTAAGCCGTATTTCTGCCACTAAACGACGTCGTTTCGCTCTCAAATCAAAACGACGTCATCTATCAAAGCGACGTCGTCTTGCTGAGATAAGTTATGTTTTATTATATAAAAACGTACTTTTGTTTTACATATCTGTCGAGTCACTAGTTATAGGCTAGGTTAGTTGGTATGAGCCTAGGCTCGATCCGAGCTCATTTGCCGTCGGCCTATGGCCTGATATGAGGCTATTCGGGTCAAACTGATGTTATTAAATTCGATCGGGCCCGTTGACTAAGGACTTAGACCAGGCCGAAACGGGTCATTTTGCCTTCCGATATTAACTTGATAAAAGAAAAACAACAAAATAAAAAGATAAATAATATAATTTCAATGAAAAGTATATAATTAAAATTTTAAAATATAAAACATAATTACAATTTTGTTTATATGAAAAATATGCATAATAATAAGTCATTAAAATTTCAAAAAAGTTTAATTCTATTCTACATTTGATTAGAATTTTAATCAAATAAAAATTTAAAAGTTTATAGAAATTTAAATATTTATTAAATTTTAAATCAAACATGAATTAGATTAAAATGAGCTAGAACTGGGTTTAAGTTCAAATCAATACAAATTGTTTTAATATCTCAAACTCAAATCTTATCTCTAAATTATATCAATTCATAATTTTTCTATCGAATTAGATTGAATATAGTTTAAAATAACAACATCAACAACATTCGTTGATCTCTAAAGTTTATAGAGATCCAATAATATGCAATTTTTTACAACATAGTTGTTTTGATAAACTCGCGTAAAAAACATACGCATTAAAATAAAAATAAAAATAGACATAAAAAGTTAATAATAGTAATAAATGAAAACAAATAAATATGCGTAAATAAATATATGAAAAAGTAGTAAAATGAATAATACAATAAATATAAATCAAGGTAAAGAATATAAATAAATAAACAAATATACAAATAAAAAAAGACAAGTAAATAAATAAATTAAAGAATTCATTATAATAAAATATTTATTTAAATAAATATAATTAAAATTTGGTCAATAAATCGAAAATTAAACTAAAATTGAAAATTTTAATTACATAATTACTTTTATTATTGTATTTTAATTTCTGAATTTAAATTTTTTTAAAATAATCATTTTTAATGTTATTATTTTTAAATAAACTATTATATACTTATAATAAATTATAAATTAAATAATTCGAGTAAATTATTTGAGACTTCATTGAAATGATATTTGCAATCGCCTTTCAAGTCTTACACTCTCATGCAATGGCCTGAAACTCGCCGTGGCATCCTTCTCCGATTCGGGCGAACTGGTCTGAGAAATGTATCTCTGATACGATGCAATTTCCTGACAACATCATCCATGGTCATCCTCTCGCCTGGTGAACTGAGAGAACAAGAGACTCCAATTCTCATCACAGAGACTACACACTCCTCTATAACTCTTTCGTTGACTTGGGACTCATTGCCTCTTGTTCTTGCTCTTCCCCTGTCAAGTTCAGGTTCATCGCCATTGTTTACGGGATCGACAAGCATGGAGAGATCAACAATATCCATGACATGTTCAGGTAAAGCTGTTGCTACGAAGGGGTGAAGGCTTTCATCTTCTTTGAAAAACTCATCTGTTGGTCTTTTCCCTGTAAACATCTCGAGCAGTAGTATACCGTAGGCGTATACATCTCCATGTCTGGAAACCTGAGTTCCTTGTCCATACTCTGCAATATGAAGTCCATATCCGTTAAAAATGATTCTACGTGCATGGAATTTAGTCACTACATAATAAAAATAGTGTTTGAAAATAACATTGTTAAGAATTTTTTAAAAATTAATTAAATCAAATCAGATTTAGCAAGAAACAAACCTGGAGGGATATATCCAACTGACCCTCTTAAGCAAGCAGACAAAACTTTGGTTTCAGAGTCATCATTTGATCCTTCAAGCAGAAACCTTGCAACTCCAAAATCTCCAACATGAGCTGTCATGTCTTCATCAAGAAGTACATTGCTTGGCTTCAGATCACAGTGAATAATCGGAGTTTCACAACTGTAATGAAGATAATACAGAGCAGAAGCAACATGAATGGCTATGTCTAGTCTCTGGTTCAAGCTCAATCTCCGATGTTCCTCAGTTCTTGGATGCAGCCAATCATCTAGATTTCCATTGCACATGAACTCAAAAACCAGACATTTGAAGTCATTGCCTTGATGATCGACGGTGGAGCATGCGGTTATAACCTTGAGAAGGTTCCGGTGACGGATGCTTCTCAGAGCATTACATTCATCGATGAAACTCTTGGAGGCGCCACGTTCTTGAAGGTTCATAACTTTGATAGCTACGGTTCTTTCTTGATCACCAGAGATAATAATCCCTTTATACACAGAACCAAAGCTGCCAAAACCTATCATATTTTCTTCAGCCAGGCCATTGGTTGTTCTCATGATGTCTGAATAAGTCAAGAGTCCGTGCCATTTTCCAGAGGAAGATGACCTTGTCCTGGAGTTCCTCGCCATGTAATATACAGCAGAACAAAGTAGCAGAATACTCATAATTCCTGACAGAGTTGATGGAATCACTATTTTCAGGATCAGGTTTTGAATCTTTTTTTTCTTGGAGCAAGAAGGTAAATGTAATTCTGACACACCTCCACAGATCTTATAGTTTCCTGTCACAGAAAGGGCACTTGCATTTGCGAATATTCCATCCTTTGAAAACTCTCCCTCAAAATCATTATATGATAAATTGAGAAGCATGAGAGACGACAACCTGCCAAGAAATTCAGGGATTTTCCCTGAAAAAATGTTCCGGGAAAGGTCTACTTCTCTTAGACCTCTTAAACTTTTCCATGATTCAGGTACAGTTCCTTCAATCTTGTTACCTTCTAAATGCAGGAGTTCCAAACTGGTACAACTACCAAGCGTGCCAGGAATTTTTCCTGTCAAATTGTTCACAGACAAATCCAACTCCATCAGACTTTCCGAGTTACCGATTTCCGAAGGTAGAGAACCTGTCAAGGAGTTATGCGACAGGATCAGTGACACTAAAATGCTGGAAAGTCCAAACAGCTGCTTTGGTATGGTTCCTGTAAGGTTGTTGAATGAAAGAGACAGGTTTTGCAATGGACAATTCCCAAGACTCGAAGGTATTTTTCCATCAAACCTGTTCTTTTCCATGTAAAGATAGCTTAATTTGGTCAGGTTTCCAAGAGAAGAAGGGATTGAACCAGAGAGTTGATTCTGACTCAGATACAATCCCTGTAAATTCTTCAGCTTCCCAATAGCATCAGGCACAGTGCCACTCAGGTAATTGTTTTCCAATCCAAGAAGGTATAAACGTTCCAGTTTATCCATCCCACTTGGGATGCTTCCATGAATCAGATTCTCTCCCATGGTTATTTCCCTTGCCCAGATCGAAAAGTTAGCTATGAAACTTGGCAATTCTCCTGCAAAATGGTTACCTGCAAGCCCCAACACTTGTAACCATGTACAGTTAACCAAAGAACTAAGGAAATCCAAGTCTCCAAGCTCTCCATTTCCTAGATGATTGTCATCAAAATTCAGTCTTTTTATGTTTACCAACCTCCCAAGATTTCTTGGTACAGGCCCTGTTAGACCATTTTGAGCAAAATCCACTGCTAAAAGCCCTGAAGCATTTGCCAAAGATTCAGGGACAGCCCCTGTGAAATTGTTAACACCAGCAGCAAATATTGTCAGCTTTGGAAGAGTAATGCCGATATCAGGCGGTAACCAGCCGTGAAGTTGGTTCTGAGCAACAGAGAAGTGGTACATGGAAGATAGATTATACAATGATAAAGGGATCGTACCAGACAACTGATTCCCATAAAGGTGAAGAAAAACCAACCTTGATAGCTTTCCAAGCTCACTTGGTATACTTCCTTGTAAATTGTTCTCTGCAAGTTTCAGAAACTGCAGAGAAGAAAAGTTACCTACCCAAGGTGGTATAGTTCCTGTGAGATTGTTGTTCCGAAAATTCAGGAATAGTAGCTGTGTCAACGAGCTGAGTAGTTCAGGAATTTCTGCTTGTAACACGTTGTAACTTACATCAACTTCTGTAAGCTCTCTACAGTTGCTGAGATTATATGGAATCTTCCCAATAAACGAATTCTGACTCAAGTTCAGAGACTTCAAGTTCCTTAAACGACCAATCCCCTCAGGAATTTCACCACCAAAAGCGTTGTCTCGCAGGTTGATTACACTAAGATACGTAATGTTCCCTATCGAAGGTGTGAGAGAGCCAACTAAACCTTGTGCCTCCAGGTTCAGAGAGAGCACTCTTCCATTAGATGGACTACAAGATACACCTATCCAGCTGCAGACATGAACAGATTCATTCCATGAAGTCAATATTTTGTTTGGATCATCAATTATTCCATCCTTGAAGTCTAGTAAGGCTTGTTGATCAGATCCTTTTGATGAACTGAGTGTTCTTGCAGATGTGAGTGCAGGACTGATGAATAATAGAAGAATTCCAGGAAGAACAGTGCACGAGAGATAACATTTCCTAAATTTAAAGCGAGGAGAACCCATCTTGATGCAAGTATGGAGCGATCTAGCTAGCTAGTTAAAGCAATTCAGAAATTCAATGCCAAACTATTATATGACGTTCGTATCTGGAGCCATATTAATGCGGAGATAGACAGAGTAGAATTATGAAACAGAGTACTCGGTCACTGCTATGAAGAGGTTGGAGATGCTCAAATGAAAAGGTTTGCCAAATAGAATAATGCATATATAGTCTATATTTTTTCAGCAGAAACATAACTAATATTAACGATTGGGAGAACTTATATATTTTCTAATGTAACACATAAGATAGACCTCATTATGGGATGAAATATAAGTGAGATTTTGTCCCACATCGAAAAAATATATGGCCTTAAGCATGCATATAAGCTTAATGAGTTACCCCTAACACCAATTAGTTTTAGGATGAAATCTCATTTAAGCTTGTATGTACTCAATTTATTTAGGCACAATTATATAAAAATTTAACATGGTATCAGAGAATGCCTGATCGTTCATAAAAGGGTTAACAATGAAGGACATGCGGAATACCTGATTTCGGTTTTATTCGATATTTCGAAGTAATTTTCAAGGGCAAACGAGCTCCAATCTCTTGGGACCTTCTCAGAAAACGTTCACAGACACTCGGTTAACGTCTTTCTACAGTTTTCTTAAAATGTAAGCGCTTTTAACGAGTCAGAAAATCCGTATACTTACGAATTACATAAGCAACTGCAGGAGACCTTAACTTTTATATTTAACTTTCATATTGAGTTTTCCTATCACAAGCTCGATATAAGTCCACTCCACACTAATCTAGATGAATTAACAACATGTTAGATAAGTATTTAATAGTCCTTATTATCGAATAATTTAAAGTTTTATTAAAAAATATATTGTTAAATAAAAAATAATTGAATTATTTTCGTTTATAAAATTGATTAATTTTTGAAAAATATTCGATTGATTAATAAATTATTCGATTGTAATAAAAAAGTTATTAAAATAAATCAAACTAGAAAATTAAAAAATAAACAAAAAATTTAATACGTTTAAAGTTTTTATAATTGATCTAATCTAACCAATTTTTAATTACTATTATTTATAAATATAGCTATGTCTACAGGACACCTGTTTTCAAGTCTGTCTCGTTATTGAATCTCATTTTATACATTTTTGCCGGTCCTACAATTTTGTACATTTTAAAAATTAGAAAATGTAATAATGACGTGATGGGTCATGTTAAATTTATATATCTGTCACATAACTGCCACATGGGATATTTATGTCACTAATGAATTTTATTCTTAATAAATTAAAAATATGTTAGGCAAATTTAATTTAGAATTTCCATAAATATTTAACATATTTTTAAATTATTAAATAATAAATTATAACTTGATGTTAGGTTATTGTTATAAATTAAAATTTTGAGCATCCCCTCACAACGGGTGAAAAGTAATTGATCCAATTCATAAATGTTCGCTAGTCATAATATGAACTTCAACCTAACGGATTTAGCTATTAATAAAACCGAAGTTAATGAAGGCACTACCGTTAGGCTATTTGATAAAATATTATAAGATTAGGTAAAGTTTATCACTATTTTTATAATTAGTCCTTTAAACATCATGTGCTTAATTCCATGGCGGTGAGTTAGTAAGGGACTCTCTTGGTTTAAGTAAGGTCATGGGTTCAAACCGTCTTCATGTATGCAGCCGTTTAAAATTTGAGGCCAGAGCTTTGCCTCCCACAAGGGACCTACCCAGCTCGAGCGGGGATTAATCTGAGGGTAAATGACTTAAGGGTGTCTTTCTATAATTGAGACCTTCTTAAGACACCTCGTGAATAACAAAAAAAAAAAACATCATGTGCTTTTCAAAAGAGGTACGAATTGTCCTAAGAAAAAACCTTATGATTGATTGCGAGGTCTCGATACACAAAAGTCAAGAACAATGACTTTCCTCCATGTGAAGTCTGATCCTTGCTTTTAATGCCACAACCTCCCTTGTCCTGTCGTTGAAGAAGCAATGATCTTATAGAAAAACATATTTAAAAGTTTTATATTTTTTTTCTCATTTTAAAAATAGACACAATAATCTCCATATTTTCTACAAATAAAATAAAAAATTATATGCAATATGACATAAAATTAGAAGTTAAAATGATTATTTTCTAAATATTGTCTTTTGTGCAAAGTTCAAGTATTGTACTTGAGTTTGATAATTTTTTTTGTATTAAAAATAATTAAAATCAAATTATTGCATTAATGATGTTTATTATAACAACTTTATGTTAGCGAAAATAACATAAATAATTAAATCAGAACAACTTATCTTAAATTGCAAAATGTCATAAAAAATTACTACTTTAAGTTAAAAATTCTCGATCTACGATGTAATAGGATAATAGGATCCAACCCTAGAGTTAATACCTTCATCATCAGCTTTGGTATACTCCGGAGTTAAGAACCGTCTCCGTGAATGTACAAGAATAAAGCAGATATATGTGACAAAATACGAAGATTTGTCAATGAAATACTTAAACTTTCAAAGAAATTAGGATCTAAGTTTGAAGTCTTAGAAAAGTTAGATCCCTCGTCAATTTTAAGCGGAGAGGTATGTTTATATATTGTAATATTATATACATGTTATCTAAAAGGATTATTGTAAATACTATTTTATTTTTCATTTTTCAATTCAATAATGTTTTTCAATATTTTGGAAACTAAATCGGCAGTTAAACCGGTAAGATAAGAGATTTAAGGTTTAAAAAGTTCAATCGGTATTAAATTGTCATAAAATTAGTTAAATATTGAATAAAATTAAAGAATTTAAAATGTGATTGAAGACGATTGTCGTTATCTATCAAAAAAATTAAAGATTAATTGAAAAAACTGTTAGATAAAAATTAATTAGTTTATAAAAACTTAATTCACAAAAAATGATTGAATACTTAATAAACTAATCGATTTTTAACAGCAATAATTATCTAAATAAATCGACCTAAAAAATTAAAAACCGAATTAAAAAATTAGCTAGTTCAAGATTTTTACTATTCAACTTTTTAAATCAGTTCGGTTTTTTAATCAGTGATGTTTTTTTAATTTAAATTCCTTTATTTATCTTTCTTGCTTCCTTTATTTATATTGCAAGGTATAATACTTTTTTATTATATACACGTACTTAAGTTTACTTTATATATACATATAAAGTAATTTACTTTATTATATATACGTACTTTTTCTTAATTTAGTACCAAACTTTTTAAAAAATTTAATTTAGTGACTAACTTGTTAAAACTTGTATAAATATGATAAAAAAAGTTAAATAATGCTAAAATTTGAAAAGTTAGTCACTGAATTAAAATTTTAAAAAGTTTGACACTAAATTTAAAAATATAAGAAGTTGGACACTTTTAAAAATCTGTCTAATAAGTCAAGTCGATCAATCTCGTTTGATGAAGTAGCTCCATTTGTGGATTCTAAGCTAGAGATCAAGCATAAGAGTAGAAGAAAAACTGGCAAGAATTTGGACATGAATGCTTCATCATGTTCTGCAGATTCTGACCTTATTCAAAGCAGAAAAGGAAAATAAAGAAAAGCTTCTATGCTGATCATGTGAAGGTTCAACTGAAAATGTAAATGCAGACTATTATATTCATATATATGATACAGATGGTTATGACTTCACGTCAGAGTTTTTATTCCAAAAAGAGCAAAATGATAAATAAAAAAAAAGAAAATTGAGACTCAAGATTATATATGACAATAACGACACTAATAATTTAATAAAAGTCTCACTAATTTGCGGGACATGGAGAGGTTAAAACTACACAGCCTTATTTTTAAATTGTAAAAAGATTGTTTTTGATAGACCGTATAAAAAATACTATTAAATAATAAAGTAATAATAGTTAAAATAAAATAAAAATAACAAATAGACATAAAAGATAAAAGATAAAAATAAAATAAATAAATACATATAAATTAAAATATAAAAATGAGCAATAAAATAAATAACATAATAAATATAGAAGAAAGTAAAGAATAAAAATAAAAGATAAAATAAGTAAATAAGACAATCGAGGAAGGAGACAAGTAATTAAATAAATCAAATAAGTCATAACAAGAAAATATTTAGGTTAACTAAGAAAATGTTAAGATTAAATAACTAAGAGGGAAGTAGCACATATTAAATATTGAGTCTAAATACAATATATAAGACTCGAAGAAAAATATTTAAAAAAATAATTAAAAAGAGAAGACCTCTCTGTATGTGATCTTACCCTTGTCATAGTATATAAAAGTTTTCTATCGAGGGCTATGTGTAACATCCTGTTATCTATGATGAGGCTTGAATAGTGAACAAGAGAAATTACTGAAGAATTAGAACATACAATTCATGTTTAAGCTAAACATGACATGCACATTTTTGCACGTTAAAATGATTGTACATATATTCATTGATATTTTTCCAGGTATAATTATGTTAGTAATGCGATTAAATTATGAATTGTGGATTATGTGTAGTAAAACTTTAATTGAAGACTATAAGTATGCATAATTTTTGGTGAATTTTTGGACTTAAAAAAAGTGAAATATGGACTAATTATAGTGTGACACGTGGACTGATTAAATATTGACAAATGACTCACATGTATGGTGACATGTGGACAGGTGTGATACCTACACGTGGATTAATGAGTTAGTGACAAAGGTGTTACACGTGGATTAATGAGTTATTTTTATGTTATTGATTCACTCTCATTGCTAGGAAATATTGCTTACTCAAGTAACTTTGATGATGTTTTATGACATAAATTTATACATGCATAAAGAGTTTAAGAAGTGTGGTTTCAGTGATGAATACAAGATGATGGATTTGTGAAATGGAAATTGTTCAAAATTTGTATGAAATAGATTCTGGTTTGAGATTTGTGAAAGTTTACGTAAATTGATGTGGGAATTAACTTTTGGAAAATTTACAGTAAAGAGAGGGAGTGAATATGAAGTTTCGGATTCTTAGTGCTTGAGTGGTAAAATTTGAATCTGATTGTGTAGAGCTTGTAGTTGGAGTTAGAAATGCAGTATAGAAGAACTAGGAATGAGTAAGTCCAGAAATAAAAAGGAAAATGGAAGGAAAAAAAGAAATTAAATTCTGCGAAGAAGAAAAGAGAAAAGCACGATCATGCTTCAGCACTACGATAGTTTCTCAAAAACAGCAAAGTCGCGATCGTACTTTTGCACGATAGTGTCTTCGCTGGATCAATTGCACGATCGCGACTTTCAATTGATTTTCTTTAAAGATATTATTTCTGAACATTCTTCAATCTTTTCATAGATACATGCATATTTAGTATCATTCCATAATATTTTATTTTTCCTATATTCCATTTTGGTATGTTATGATTAAATCATTTCGTTTCTAAGATCGTGACATTATTTTTACTGTAAAAATAATATAATTACAAATATATTAAACATGAACTGCAAAAGGTAAAAAGGAATTTTTATTAAGTATTGATAGGGCCAATTATTATACTGAGTACCAAAATAATATTTTGATTGAGGACACATATAGCATATCAAATCTTCTATTCTAATTACTTTATTCCAATCATGTTCTATTAAATCTCATTCATACATTTCACATAAATATATAAATAAGATTTAATGAAACATAATAGGAACACCATAATCAGAATAAAAGATCTGATCCTCACATAGATGCCCTACAAAATAAAACATTTATGTATGACTTTTAATAGATGCGAATTGATATATCGTAGGAATTTAATGCTTGATAATAATAGTTCACCATATTTAATGCTTCCATAGTGTAGAAGCTTATGTTAGCTGAAGTAGACTTAGAAAATAAAAAAAGAAATAAAAGAAACAAATTAAAAAAACACACAACTTTATATTTTAACTTGAAGGAATAATTCCAATATCCAAACATAAATCTTTTTTAAGGAACCTAACTATGCTATGTTTTATTGGGCTCAAACAACAACAACATTCAATAAAAATGCTGCTGACATGCAAAGTTTAACGATGTACTCCTCACTAGTAGAGAAGTTGTTTTCAAATACCTACATATAAAATAATCATAATGAACTATCAAGAAGAATCACTAGCATTTTTTAATAACAAATTAAATAATACATAATCTTTTAAGATTTTCTTAATTTAGTACCAAACTTTTTTTAAAAAATTAATTTAGTGACTAACTTTTTAAAACTTTTATAAATAAGATAACAACGTTAAATAATACTAAAATTTGAAAAGTTAGTCACTAAATTAAAATTTTAAAAAGTTTGACACTAAATTTAAAAATATAGAAGTTAATTAGACATTTTTAAAAATCTGTCTAATAAGACAAGTCGATCAATCTCGTTTGATGAAGTAGCTCCATTTTTGGATTCCAAGTTAGAGATCAAGCGTAAGAGTAGAAGAAAAACTGGCAAGAACTTGCACATGAATGCTTCATCATGTTCTACAAATTCTGACCTCATTCAAAGCAGAAAAAGAAAATAAAGAAAAGCTTCTGTACTGATCATGTGAAGGTTCAACTGAAAATGTAGATGCAGACTATTGAATATATATATGATGTAGATGGTTATGAAATGGACATCACATCAGAGTTTTTATTCCAGAAAGAGCAAAATGATAAATAAAAAAAAGAAAATTGAGACTCAAGATTATATATAACAATAACGACACTAATAATTTAGTAAAAGTTTCACTAATACACGGGATATAGAGAGGTTAAAAATACATAGCCTTATTTTTAAATGATAAAAAGACTGATTTTGATAGACCCATATAAAAAATATACTATTAAAATAATAAAGTAATAATAGTTAAAATAAAATAAAATTAACAAATAGACATAAAAGATAAAGATAAAAATAAATAAATACATATAAATTAAAATATAAAATAAGCAATAAAATAAATAACACATATAAATATAGAAGAAAGTAAAGAATAAAAATAAAAGATAAAATAAATAAATAAATGGACAAGTGAAGAAGGAGACAAGTAATTAATTAAATCAAATAAGTCATTACAAGAAAATATTTAGGCTAAGTAAGAAAATGTTAAGATTAAATAACTAAGAGGAAAGTACCACATATTAAATATTTAGTCTAATACAAGATACAAGACTCGAAGAAAAATATTTAAAAGAATCATAAAAAAGAGAAGACCTCTCTATATGTGATCTTACCCTTGTCATAGTATGTGAAAATTTTCTATTGAGGACTATGTCCTCGGTAAATTCCAATAAAGTCATATCATCTCTAATCACCTTCTCTTAGTTCTTCTTAGACTTTCATTTTTTTCCTTACTCTCTAAGTACAATTTTCTCGTATTTTCTCACCGGAGCGTCAGAGTAACTTCTCTTAACATGTTTGAACTACCTAAACCTTATCTCTCTTAATTTTTCATTAATATTAGTCATTTTTAATTTGTTTCTTACCTTTATATTCCTAATCTTATCTCTTCTAGTAAGGTTGCTCATCAAATGAAACATTCTCATTTTTTGATACCATTAATTTATGATTATACACTTATTTAATAGGTCAACACTCCGCCTCATATAGTATGAGCAACTTAATCATTAAACGATAGAATTTACCTTTAAGCTTGAATGGTACCTTCTTATCACATAAAAATTTTGACACACTTTTCTATTTAAATTACTTTGATTTGATACGGAGAATTATGTCTTCAAGATTGTATATGCCTGTAAAAGATTATAATGTCACTCAAATTCCAAAGATGGTCATTTGTCCATTTTGGAAGATTTTCTTTTCGGTGCTGAAAAAGGATTATATAAGATTCACACTCTTTGATGTTTACAAGTTAGTGAGTTGTGAAAATTGACCCGATTAGAGCAGGTTGGTAGCTAAATAGAACTGAAGGAATAATAATGAACACACATATTTTACGTTGAAAACCCCAAAATTAGGGTAAAAATTACAAACAATGATAGAAGAATTTTATTACTGAGAAAACTAGAGAATTACAAAGAAAAACTATACCAAAAAATACACATAATATTTTTTGTCTCTCTTTCTATTTCTTTTCTCTCTCGCCACAATCTCTCTTTTTTGCTTGTTATTTGCTCTCTTCATCTCTTGCTTATTTATAGGCAAGAGGTGTGTGGGATGGCTGGCCATTTGGCCAGCTATCTTTGACTTTGGTGGATTTATTTCAATTTTGGTAGGCACCGAAAATGGCACCTACAATTTTTGACAATCCTCTCATTTGAAAATTTGATTGAGAGTCAATCAGATCTTCACAGTATTCTTTCTACTTTGTCGCTTCATGTTGCTTACGTCTTTGTCAGGTTACGCGAGGATCGACACCACATAAACTTGTTACCATTGATTACTTTTGTCATAAAATCTGCTAGGTTATCTATTGTATGAATTCTCTACTTCTCCACTGTTCCTTCTTCCACTTTCTCACGAACGAAGAGATATTGAACTCGGATGTATTTTGTCTTTGAATGAAATGTTGGATTCTTTGCAAGATGCAAAGCACTCTGACTGTCACAATATAGAGTTATATTCTCTTATTTATTCCCAAGTTCTTCCAACAATAACTTCAACCACACAGCTTCTTTACTAGCTTATGTAGCTACTACATATTTTGCTTCTATTGTTGACATAATCACAACTAACTACAATTTTGAAACCCAATTCACAGCTCCTTTAACTAGTGTAAACACATATCTTATAGTGGATTTACTTTTATCAAGATCACCTGTATAATCAACATCAACATATCATTTGACAGTACAATCTGATCCTCCATAACATAATACAACATCTGAGGTTCCTTTGATATATCTGAGAATCCTCTTAACAGTATTCCAATGCTCTCGACCAGGATTCACCATGTATCTACTAACTACTTCCACTATATGTGCAATGTTTGGTCTTGTACCAATCATAACGAACATTAAGCTTCTCACTGTTGATGCATATGGTACTCGAGACATCTCCATCCTTTCTTCTTCATTGCTAGGACTCATACTTGAGGCTAACTTGAAATTAACAAGAAAAGATGTATAAATTAACTTATAATCTTGCAAGTTGAATCCCCGCAAGATCTTCTTAAAATAATTTTTATGAGAAAGCCAAATCTTCTTATTATTTCTATCTCAATGAATTTGTATCCCTAGAATCTTATTTGCTGATCCAAAGCCCTTCATTTCAAATTCTCTAGCTAATTGTGCCTTCAATTCTTTGATACGATCATTATTGGTGTCTGTTATCAACACATCGTCTACATACAACAGCATAACTATAAAATCATCTTTCTCAAACTTCTTGAAATATACACAAGGGTTTGCATTCAGTCTGTTGTATCCAAGGCTCATGATGAAAGAATCAAATCTCTTATACCAACACCTCGGTGCCTGCTTTAAACCATAGAGAGATTTGTTCAACCAGCAAATCAAGTTCTCTTTTCTTCAAAACCTTTTGGCTGGAGCATATAATTTTTTTCTTCAAAATCTCCATGAAGAAGTGCAGTTTTCACATCTAACTGCTCAAAATGCAAGTCAAATATAGCACACATTGTCAGAGCTACTTGAACTGTAGTGAGTCGAAAAACGGAAGAAAATATTTCATTCAAATCAATACCTTTTTTCTGAGCATGTTATTTTACCACCAATCTAGCATGATATCGCTCTACTTGATCATCACCGCTCTGCTTGATCTTGTAAACTCATTTATTGCCAATAAACTTTCTTCCTTGTGGTAGTGATACCAGCCCCTATGTCTTATTCTTATACAGAGCTTCAATTTCTTCCTGCATTGTTGCCATCCACTAAGATGCATCTGAACTATTCATTGTTTTTTGAAGAGTTGATGGCTCTCTGTTCTCGGTTAAAAGATAGCATGCAATATTTCTCTTTATAATATAATCTGAGTGCTAGCTCGGTACTCTTCTTATTCTAGATGGTCTTCGAGTATCTGGAATATCATATTCAATTGGTTCTTGCTCCTTGTGCTCTGGTACAACTTTAGAAGAATCGTTATGATCAACTTCTGTATCCACTTGTACTGTTGTAGTTTCTAGATTCTCTTGTATAATGTCAACATTTTTTTCTTGCTCTTGATTCTTATCTTTCATGAAGATAATATCTCTACTAATAACAATCTTGTGGGCGGTGGGATTTTACAGATGATACCCTTTCACACCTTTAGCATACCCTAAGAAAATGCATCTTCTAGATTTTAGATCTAACTTTGTAGTTTCTTGGGCATTGAACTTCACATAGGCTGGTCTTCCAAATATATGGAGGTTGGAATAATCCACTGGTTTACCAATCCACATCTCCACCGATGTCTTCAACTCAGTTGCAGTTGATGGAGCTCGATTCACCACGTAATAGGTGGTATTGACTGCTTCTGTCCAGAATTTCTTATCTAAGATTGCAGTTCTCAACATCGCTCTTGTACTTTCCAACAGAGTTCTATTCATCTGCTCTGCTACTCTATTTTGTTGAGGAGTGTATGTCATCGTGAACTGCCTTTTGATGTCTTATTGTTTGCAGAATTTATCAAATTCTTTTCCAGTAGATTCGCCTCCATTATCTGAGGGCAAACATTTGATCTTCTTACCAGATTCGAATTCTACCTGCGTTTTGTAAAATTTGAAAATTGGAAATACATCTACCTTCATCTTGATGTGTTGAACTTTGATTAATTCTAGAATTTATTTGTTTTTGAACTTTGATGTGTTGAATTCAATCGATGTTGCTTACTCATAATGCAATGCTTACAAAAGGGTAGTGATATCTTTGTGAGACCTGGAAGTAAATTATTCTCTGCAAGTATCTTTATTCCTTATTCTGACATATGTCAAAGTTTTTTATGTCACGTCATTGTAGATTTGTCGTCTGGACTAGTTATTGCAACGGATGCCTCTCCTTCTTGCAAAATTACTCCTTTTAGCATGTACAAATTTGCAACATGAGTGACATATATCATATGATAATCCAACTTGTTGTGTCCCAATATTCGGGATCAAATCGTTTATGTCCATAACCTTGTGGATGAGATTGTCTGGAACAAAATTGACACAAGGGTATGGGCACAAACGATTTGAACCCAAATATTGGGACACAACAAGTTGGATTATCATATGATATATATAGGATTGACACAAGATTATGGGCATAAAGGATCTCGTTCTCCAATATTCCAGGACAAATAACAAATACAAAAGCTTTGAATATTTCCAAACTTATCTGTTATGAGGTCAACAGTTCTTAGCAAAATCTATTAGGTGGTTCTTCTTAAAAGATTTGAACTTTTTGCCTAGTTTCAAGAAGTACTAATGTATTTAGTTCAAAGCAGGACTTATATGCTAAAACGATTAGATGACAAGATATAAGATGAATTGCAGGATGACTTCACACGCTTAGGCCCGTTGTCTCGTCAGTGCTAAGCTGCAAAGCACTGTCAAAGGCGATTCGGACGTTTAACACTTTGATGATTAAGTTGGTTTTCTAAATTATGAAGTTGAGAAACAATATTCCATGCAAAAGAACTTTACACCTCTGGCATGAGAGATCTTATAATGGAGATGATATATTCTGGTGAAACAAAAACATGCTCACGTTTGATCCTGGAAAATCAGTTTATATCATACACGAATCATGATTTTCTATACACACATCTGTTTAGAATGATTTGAACGTTCAACTTCAGATCATCCAGCAGTTCATGGATATTGTTTTTTACAAACATATCTGTTTAGAATGGTCTGAATGTTCAGCTTCAGATCATCCAGCAGTTCATGGATATTGTTTTCTATAATGTTCAACTTCAGATCATCCAGCAGTTCATGGATATTGTTTTTCGGCCTGATATATTCTTGTTGATCACTTTCGACTTGACCACCATAAGCATCACTATCTACACCTAATGCACTGCTGCATGTTCTTCCAGAAAAAAAATTATCAATCTGCACGGGATACTCATCAACTTCATCCGTTCGGGTGGCAGCAAAAGAAAGGATTGAATCGATTCAGAAAGAGCTGATGAAATTTGAGAGTTCAGACAACTTGAACGAGGAATTTCATTGCAGAGTTCTGAAATTCTTTGACAGGAACTGCCGAAGTTCAATTTTTCATGACATGGTTCTCACCACCATCATGTCCCTGGAGAGTGTAAGCTTCAAAAGTATAGTCCTATCTTCATCAGTCTTAAGGTTTCTAACTAAGAAAAAGATTTCCTCATTTTCTCCTGAAAATTTTGGACCAAAGAAAAGGAAAATTGTGGTCACAGACATTTTTCCAATAATAATAAGCAAGAATCAGTAATCCATGCCTGAAACTTGTAATTCTCAAGTTGGACATTGACTATAAGCCTTTGCTCTTAATTCTAATTTCTGAGAAATGCGTCTCTAATTCCAAGCAACTTGCTCACAACAACGTTCATGGCCATCCTTCTTTCTGGTAAGCTTGAAGAGCATAAAAGCCCGATACTCAATACTGAGGTCACACATTCCTGTAAACGTTCGTGGCTTCTGATAATTTCTCTCTCTGTTACTCCATCTTTCTCATTATCATCTACTGGAAGAAGCATTGATGGGTCAATTATGTTCAAAAGATGGTCAGGCAAAGCCATCTCAACGAACTTGTGAATGGTTAGATCATCTGTAAACATATCTTCAGTTGGTCTTTTTCCTGTAAAAATCTCGAGCAACAGTATTCCATAGCTATAGACGTCTCCAATTATGGAAACTTGGCCTCCCATTCCGTACTCTGCAATGTTTATTTATGTTCTTGTTAGAATCATCGTAAGCAACTGAATGTACCTCAAACTGGATCATAAGTACAGAATTGAAAAAATCTGCAGAAGTTGAAGATCCTGAACCTTGCAAAGTACCTGGAGGTTCAATGTGTAGTTAGTATTTATGTACCTGGAGGAATGTAGCCAACAGAACCCTTCAAGCCAACTGACATTTTTTGATTTCTGGATGGGTATTTTGATGATTCAATGAGGAACCTTGCTAGTCCAAAATCACCAACATGAGCTACCATGTCTTTGTCAAGAAGCACATTGCTTGGCTTCAGATCACAGTGAACAATTGGAGTTTCACAGTAGTGGTGGAGATATTCTAATGCAGAAGCAACATCAATGGCTATGTTCAATCTCTGAAGGAGACCCAGTTTCTTACCTAGATGTTCATTCCCAGCAGGTGGGTGCAGCCACCCATCTAGATTTCCATTGGACATGAACTCAAAAACAAGACATTTGAAGTCTTTGCCTTGATGATCAATGGTTGAGCAGGAAGTGAGGATCTTGAGGAGATTTCTATGTCGAATGCTTCTCAGAGCATTGGATTCATCAAAAAAACTCCTTAGAGCTCCTCGCTGTTCAAGGTTTAAGACCTTAATGGCAACAAGTCTTCCATTGAGGGTTCCTCTGTATACAGATCCAAAACTGCCTGAACCAATGAGATTCTCAGCTGCGAAGTTACTAGTTGAGGTTTTGAGTTCAGGATATGGACTATCTTCTGGCCACTCTCCAGAGGGAAGAGCTTTCTGATCTTTCCTTGACCTTCTTATCTTGTAAAGTATAGCAACAGAGCACAAGGAAACAATGAAGAGTACTGCAATAATTGTAACTGGGATTACAACCCTCAGATTCTGAGATTTTCCATTTCTTTTTTTAGAGCATGGTCGTAGAGATAATCGAGGATTACCACCACATACATTGTCATTTCCGATAATGGAAAAGCCGGTTGCATTTTCAAATATACCTTCTTCTGACAATTCACCCTCAAGATCATTGTAAGACAGATTGAGAAGCCTGAGAGATGGTAACTTGCCTAGAAATGTAGGAATCACCCCTGAAAAGTTGTTGTGAGAAAGATCAAGTTCTTCTAACCCTCTCAACTTCCCCAAGGATTCAGGAACTGTTCCAACAAAACCATTACCCTCTAAATTCAGGCGTTCCAAGCTGATGCAATTGTCAATGGTGCTGGGAATTTCACCCGAAAGTTTGTTCTCTGACAAGTCCAGCTCCCTCAGATTCACCAATTTACCAACTTCTGAAGGTAGAGAACCAGTCAATGAGTTCTGGGACAAAACCAAAGATATCGAGATTGAAGAGAGACCGATAACCTGTTTCGGTATAGATCCAGTCAGACTGTTGGTTGTAAGGTTCAGAATTAAAAGGCTTTGGCAGTTGCCAAGACTTGGGGGTATGCTTCCCTGAAAATTGTTTTCGTCCAAGGAAAGCGTTGTCAGTTTAGTCAAGTTACCTAGTGATGGTGGAATTGGACCAGAGAATCCATTACCATTCAAATGAAGACCCTGTAAATTCTGCAGCTTGCCAACGATATCAGGAACAGTTCCATTCATGTTGTTTTGTTCCAATCCCAAAAGGTTCAGGTTTACCAGGTTCTCAATCTCAATAGGAATACTTCCCTGAATCCTATTCCCTCCAATGCTTAGAATCTGTAGCTGTCTTGACAAGTTACCTATGAAGCTTGGAAGTTCTCCTGCAAATCGATTTCTTCCAAGACCTAATACCGCTAGATCGGTGCAGTTAGTTAAAGAAAGAAGAAATTTCAGGTCTTTACTATCCCAATATCCTAGGTTGTTATCATCAAAATTAAATCTAACTAAACGTTGCAAGCTGCCTATATTCCAAGGAACATTCCCAGCTAGAGAATTTATGGCAAAATCAATCACCAGAAGTCCTGAAGCATTGGAGAATGATACAGGTATAGGCCCTGTGAAGTTGTTTACTCCTCCAGCGAATATCTGGAGATTAGGAAGCGCAAGGCCTACATCTACTGGCAGCTGTCCCTGGAGCTGGTTTTCAGCAACTGAGAAGTAGTATATGGAAGAAATATTATAGATTGAAGGAGGAATCGTACCAGAGAATAAGTTGCCAGAAAGCTGAAAGAAACCCAAATTTGATAGCTTCCCAAGTTCATCAGGTATGCTTCCATGGAAATTGTTAAAGGAAAGTGAAAGACCAATCAAAGAAGAGAAGTTTCCAATCCAAAGTGGTATGGTTCCTGTCAGGTTGTTAGCTCCAAGTTCAAGGACAACTAACCTTGACAAATAGCTAAGCTGTAGTGGAATGTTACCAATGAAGTTGTTATAAGCAAAAGCAAGTACTCTGAGATCCATTAAGTTGGTAATATTAGTAGGAATCTTCCCTGTGAAAGAGTTATAGGTTAAATTGATATGCTGCAAGTACAGTAAACGACCGATTTCCTGAGGGATTTCTCCATAAAAACTGTTTTTCCTGACATTGATTCCTGTCAGATATGTAAGGTTTCCTATTGAAGGTGGAATAGAGCCTACCAGTTTCTGAGACTGCAGGTTCAATACCATGACTCTTCCATTACTTGGATTACATGAAACACCTGTCCAACTGCAGAAATTGATCGAGTCATTCCATGAATTCATGATCTGAAAAGGGTCTTCTGTTATCAGATTTTTGAAGTCTAGTAAGGCAAGTCGATCAGTATCGTTTGATGAAGTAGCTCCATTTATGGATTTCAAGCTAGAGGTCAAGCATGAGAGTAGAAACCATGCAAGCTTTGAGAAGAACCGCCAAGAACTTGAATAAGAATGCTTCATCTTGTTCTGCAAATTCTGAGGTCATTTCAAAGCAGAAAAGGAAAATAATTAAAGCCCTCTATCCTGCTCTTATGAAATTTTATTTTAGAAAGGACAAAATGAAAACAAAAACAAAAACAAAATGACAGAAATAAAATTTTAGACTAAAGATCAGACGGTGACTTGATTCTGATATTTGGTTCAGAATACAAATTTCCAGGTAAATTAACAGCCACCTGAAAGATCAGTAATCTTAAACAAGCCAATTTGCATTTTTCTGTCTCCTTCTGGATCTGGTTTATATGAATCCTTGTCCTTTTTCAGGTATCTTCTTGCCAAAAAAGTGAGGTATCTTCTGTCGAAAAAGTCTTGCTTGATAATGATTTCTTAATTAACAAATAACAAACTTAATTGAAAATGGTAGATTCAATTAACACTATCCTGAAGCAGAAGTGTAAGCAAATTGACTAAATATTGTTTAGTTGCAAATTGGGGACCAGAACTTGAAGATTAAGCTGTAAGGTACTCTTCTACTGTTTCCTATAGCTTTCATTTTGGACTCTTGTTATTAGATGTACTTGAAAAAAACATGCATGGCAAAGATTGTGATGTTATTCAAAATTAGGATGGCAGTTTCGGTTTGAGCTCGACCCGAACTCAATAAATTGGGTTCAGTTTGGTCACATGTGGGCCTGGAGCCGCCTAAAGCCTGGACTGAATAGTCCAAACAATGTTTTAGATCAAGCTTAAACTTCAAAGGTGGACCCTTGTTCCATTTTAGAAATTTTATTTTCATTGATAAGGTTAAAGATCCTGGTTCTTATATGATTTAAATTACTTAAAATTTAAAAAAGCCTTATAATATTTATAATTATGGAAAATATTCTTTGTTATCTTTAAATTTTTAGAAAATTACTTTTAGACTTTCGTCAAAAAATATTAAAAAAAACACTCAACATGAACAGCATGCATGAATAAATTAAATGTTGATGATATGAATAAACTCAATTATTAAACCTAATTTAAATCAATTAAATCCAACTGAAATTAATAAATTATTATAGTTCAAGTCAAGTGTAAGAGATGAGTTAGTTCATCATAACAACAATATTTAATTTGCTCACATCACATGTATTTTGTCATAAATTTTTTAATTGAAGTATAAGAAAATTATTTTTTTCTAACTATAATGTTTTTGATAATTTGATCGATTAGATTTTTTTAAATAAGTTAAATCACAGCCAGCTCATGTCTTTTACCCAATGTTTTTAAAACCAGACCAGAAATTAAACCGGTAAAATAAAAGATTTAAAGTTTAAAAGATTTAACTGGTATTAGACCGTCATAAAATCGGCTAAAGATTGAATAAAATTAAAGAATTTGAAATATGATTAAAAAGATTATTTTTATTTATCGAAGAATTCAAAATTTAATGAAAAAAAGAGATTGTTAAATGAAAATTAATTGATTCATTTTAGTTCATAAGAACTTATTAATTTATAAAAATTAACTAATTAATTAATAAACTAATAAGTTTTTAATAAGAGTTATCAAAATAAGTCGAGCTGAAAAATTGAAAATCAAACTGAAAAATTAGACGGTTCAAAATTTTTACGATTAAATTAGTTGAACTGGTTAAAATTTTTAATTATTGTTTTAAACCTTAAACATTTTATCTTACCAGTTTAGTTTTCGTCTGATTTCTAAAATCTCTTCCAAGACATTAATTCCATGTCATCTTCAAAGGCGTGCTTCCAACTTTCATCGGAGCTAATTTGTGAAGAAATTAAAGCACGCCTCACGTTTGATCTAGTAAACAAATACAAGATTATACAAAAAGATCTTGACCACCATAAGCATCTAAAAGAGACTCATTCCTCTTACCATATTGTTTCAACAAATTCTAACAAGAAATTCTATTGGCAATGTTATACCATCTTCTACTTTATTGTGCAAAACAACCCTGCATTCCTGTCATTGGATTTTCTATTTTGATCTTTTATTTCTGTGCCAATCGTAGCATTGTTAATATTTCTCCACTGTCTATTGACAGTGGATGTTAGAAAAATGATTCAAAATATCTTAAATTTATTGAGGATAAATAAGTCTTTTTTTAAGGTTTGAATGAGTCTTAATTTAGTTGTGTTTTGTTCCTAGTCCATAGGTCATTACCGAGTCCATGGGTAGAGTGAGCATTTTGCTAATATTATTGAGTCTGTAAAGTGCCTATAAATAATACTGTTTCTATTGAATAATATATCTCTTGCAGTATTTTTTTTATTTGTTACTCTATTTTTCATTTGTACTCTTTTATATCTCTATTTTTTCCCAACAATTTGGTATCAGATCCTGGTTGGTTTTTGAGTGAAACACGTGACTGAGTGATAAACTAAGAGAGCAAGTATAAAATAATATAATGGGAACACTTAGTTTTTCTTCTCAAATTGGTTTTTCTTCGTCACAGCCACTCTTATCAATTTTCAATGGTGAGAAGTATGAGTGGTGAAGTATAAAAGTAGAAACACTACTCAAGTCTCATGAGCTATGGGGCTTGGTGGATTACGGGTATATCGATATACTAGAACCAGATGAAGAAACAGAGAGGAGATTGAAGGAAATTAAAAAGAGGGATGCCAAAGCACTATTCATTCTCCAACAAGCAGTGCATGACACTATTTTTTCAAGAATTGCAACAACAACTACATAAAAGGAAACTTAGTCAATACTTCAGAAGGAGTTTCAAGGTGACGCAAGAGTCCTAATCGTAAAATTACAGTCACTAAGACGAGACTTTGAAACCTTGATTATGAAAAATGATGAATTAATAGCAGATTTTTTTGTCAAAGGAAATGGCAATAGTCAGTCAAATGCACTCATATGATGAACAAATTTCTAATGAAACAATTGTTGCAAAAATTTTGAGGAGCTTGACACCAAAATTTGATCATATAGTAGCTACTATAGAAGAAGTTAAGGATTTATCGATTCTTTTAATTGATGATCTGATGGGGTTCCTTCAAGCTCACGATTCATGAATCAATAGAATGATTGAAAAGCATAAAGAAAAGACATTTCAAGTGAAGGAGGAAACAACCAAACCTGAAAAAAATGATCATTCTGTATATCCTTATTGTAAAAAATCAAACCACCTTCATTATAAATATTGGTGGAGACCAGACATTAAATGCAACAGATGCGGTCAATTGGGACATATAGAGAAAGTTTGTAAAAATGCCTCACAAAAGATGCCAATGTAGCAGCTATGGTCCACTTTCAAGGAATGATGAGTTATTCTAACATACTATGCCTACATCCATATCAGAATATGTCTTATGACAAATATGTTTATGCCTATGACCATGCAAACAACCATGTTTATGTTTATACAGAAGACATCTCTACAACCATGCGCATACCAATGCTTGCATCGATCATGACATTTTGAATCAAAGGGTAGTACTGAAAAATGATTCAAAATTTTTAGGTTTGAATAAGTCTTAATTTAGTTGTGTTTTGTTCCTAGTCTATAGGTCATTACCTAGTCCATAGGTAGAGTGAGCATTTTGCTGAGTTTGTTGAGCATTTTGTTAAGATTGTTGAGTTTGTAAAGTGCCTACAAGTAGCACTGTTTCTATTGAATAATATATCTATTGCAGTATTTTTTTATTTGTTACTTTGTTTTTCATTTGTAGTCTTTTATGTCTCTGTTTTTTCTAACATTATAAACATATTCAAACAAGTTTATGATGTTTTACAAGAAAAAAGTTATGAATCTTCATAGGATACTCATCAACTTCATCCCATCGGCATCCCGGAACCAAAAAAGAATTGAGTCAATTCGAAAAGAGCTGACAAAATTTGAGAGTTCAGACACCTTGAACAAGGGATTTCATAGCATAGTTTTGAAATTCTTTGATAGGAAGGGCAAAGTTCAGTTCTTCACGACGTGGTTCTTGCGACCAATGTCTTTTGGAGGAAAAGAGTTCGTATCCCTGGAGAATCTTTTCAAAGCTCATCCTGATGGGTGCTTAATGATTCTATCAAAATCCATGGGCTCTAAACAAGGTTTCAAAATCCTAAAACCATTAGTTGATCTTGGCTTTAAGATTGCAGCAGTTACACCCTATGTAACCTTTTTGTTGAATAATACCCCGGCAGAGGCTTGGTTTGACGAGCTGAAGAAAGGCCACAAAGACCTTGCAAAATTCCAATTCTCTAGAATCTATCAAACTTATCATAATCACAACTTTGTATGGATAGGATTTAATTCCTTAGGGTGAAAACCATCACCTATCATATAGACAATCATGTTAAATCATCAAGAATATTTAGATATGTCGCGGAAGCATATCCGAATCCATGAGAACAACATGATTCATGAGTCTTGCAGTTATTCATCTTCCAAGTCAATATGCACGTCTATTTTCTATCAAGAACTGTCTCTCTTTTGACTGATGGGATATTAAAAAGACAATCGTTCGTATTGCTTGGGGACCATAACCCTAATGCTTTATATAATTTGTCTTATTTCTATTTTATCCCATTATAAAATAGAAATCAGACTATTGGGTCTCTATATATTAAAGCCCATATTTTATTAGATGTCATACAACTCGAAGTCTTTAACCTTAATAGATCACATTAACCGGGCTTAACCTTATGATAGCTCATATATAAAATTAATTCATATATATATATGTACCCACACGTCGGATTAAAGCCATTAGTTGATCTTAGCTTTAAGATTGCAGCAGTTACATCTTGTGTAACCTTTCTGTTGAATAATATGTTAAGAAGTCACTGACATCTCTCTTGATCTCTCCAGAGTCTTCATATTATCTTATATACATAAATAATATTTTATTATACAACTCTTCCATAATATTTTAGAATAATATCTAGAAAATTATATAAAGCCTTAAAGTCAGTTGTTGGATAAGACTTATGGAATATTATTGGTGGTGACAATACCACACCACCCACAGACGCAAAACAATTAAATAAATGGAAGATTAAAGCTGAAAAATCTATGTACGTACTATCTGTGACATTAAGGATGGCCTATTTCACTGCATCAAGGATGCAAAACACTTAAGGAGGCATGGGACAATCTAGCAACACTGTTCACTAGGGTAAATGACACAAAGATTCAACGGTTAGAAAATGAGCTCCTATCAGTCTCACAACAAAATGTGTCGATAAGTGAATATTTCACAAAAGTTAAATCTCTTTATGAAGAAATTTTAAAATTAGATCCTCAAAATGCAATTACGAAGACTAGAATGAGGAGAATCATTATTCATGGCTTATGGCTAGAATATAATGCTATTGTCATTGCAACTCGTGATTGTCCTAAAGAACCAACCCTTACATAGTTGGAAAATATTCTTGTCAATCAAGAGACCTTAGACAACCAAATGTCTAAAGTCTCATTAAAGGATGAGGAGAAAGCCCTATTCAGCAAACAAAGGGCATATAAAGGAAAAGGCAAATTTGTTACGGGACGTGCTTATGATAATCTAAGGAAGCCACTGGATGGCCGATGGAAAAACAAAGAAAGAAGATCTTCTCAACAAGGGGGAGCTCTGCAGGTTCGAAATAATGAAGACAAAAAGTATCGATGGCATAACAACCAATACTATAATTGTGCAAGAGATGACACTTCGCTAAGAACTGCCGATTCAAAAGAGTTGAAGGCAATGTTGTAACCTCTAACCAGAATGATAAAGACAGTAAAGAAGAATGGGATTTTCAAGCATCTGTAGTAGTAGAAGAGAATGTAGAGATTGCAACATCATGCATCGCTGAGCAAATGGAAGAATCTGCATTTGTAAAGATGAAGGATAAGCTCATCAACTACAATGATGATTGGATTGTTGATTCTGGGTGCTCCAACCACATGACAAGAGATAAAGAAAAACTAATCAATCTAGCATAATATAATAGACGATGGGTTGTTGTCACAACAAATAATTCTAAGTTACCACATTCACGTTGGCCAGACCATAATAGCACCTCAATATAATCCTCACAAGGTGGAGTTAAGTAATGTCTACCATGTGCCAAATATGAAGAAAAATTTACTTTCTGTTTCACAAATCACATCTTCAAGAAATTATGTAGTTTTTAGTCTAAAAGATGTTAAGGTGTATCGAAGTTTAAAGCCAACAAGTACACCCATCATGGAAGGGCAATGCTTACAGTCTGTCTATGTTATGTCTACATAAATGGCATATGTAAAAAAGACAAGGAAAAATAAGACATTTGATATGTGGCATGCAAGGATTGGACATGTGAGTTATCATAAGCTGAAGGCAATAATGAATAGGTCCTTGCTTAAAGGTCTTCCTCAGCTAGATGTTTGTGATGATACAATATATGCCGGATGCCAATATGGAAAAGCACATCAACTCTCTTACGAACAATCAACATACAAAAGTAAGATGCTGCTTGAGTTGATCCACTCTGAAATTTTTGGACGACTGAAACAACCATCCATTAGTGGATTTTAATATATAATTACTTTTACTGACAATTATTCAAGGTATGTATAGGTTGACTTTATAAAAGAAAAGTCTGAGGCATTAATCAAATTTAAGAAGTTCAAAAAAAAAGTGGAAAAAGAAGTAGAGTGAGGAATTTTATGCCTCTGTACAAACAATGGAGGAAAAATACACATCTAAAGATTTTTCCTACTACCTACAAGAAAATAAAATTCGTAGGCAGTTTAGTTTCTCGAGCACCTCACAACAGAATGGTATTGCTGAAAAGAAAAATCGTCAGTTGACATAAATATGCAGAAGTATGCTACATGCCAAAAATGTACCACCTAGATTTTGGGTCGAGTGTATGAAAATAACAACACACATTATCAACAAATTGCCTCAAGCTCGATTGCAATTTATCTCACCATTTGAAAAGTTGTGGAATATCAAACCATAGTTAGTCATTTTCGAGTCTTTGGTTGTGTTCGCTATGTTTTTGTACCAGACCACTTACAGAGTAAGTTTGATAAATAGGCAATTCAATGCATATTCGTGGGATATGATAGTGAACGAAAAGGGTGGAGATGTTGTGATCTAATAACAAATCGATGCTTTGTATCTACAAATGTGGTGTTCGATGAGGCATTGTCATGGTGGTCGCCACAAGCTGTTTGTACCTGATTCTAAAGCAATAGAGGAAGAGCTACAAGAAATAGTTCAAGGGGTCGTTTGAGCTTCACAAATTACATGAGTCAGTTGAAGAAGTAAGATTAATAGAAGAGTTGATAGAAATTACTGACACATCATCAAAGAGAAGTCTATGGCAAACTAGAGTACATTGTACAACTCTTGAAGGAGAAAGATCAAGTCAATTAGAAAAGCTAGAAGAACAAGGAGTTCTTTAATAGTCTTTACGCAGGTCAATTAGGAAAAGAAGGTCGGATCCTAAGTATGCAAATGCAGCATTAACGAAAGAAAATGATGTAGTTAGGCCAACAAACGATGAAAAAGCATCACAAAGCTTAGACTGGAAGAAAGCAATGGATGGAGAAATTCAAGCATTAAGAGATAATCAAACTTGGGACTTAGTGCCACAACCCAAGGATGCACGATCAGTTTCTTACAAGTGGGTTTTTAAGGTAAAGAGACGACTTGACGAAACAATTGAAAGGTATAAGGCTCGATTAGTTGCATGAGCGTTTTCTCAAGAGTACGAACTAGACTATGATGAAACGTTTAGTCTGGTAGCAAAGATCACAACAGTATGTGTCCTGCTTGCCCTTGCAGTTAATAAATCTTGGAAACTTTGGAAAATGGATGTAAAGAATGCCTTCTTACATAGAGAACTG
>JANSVB020000365.1:0-14076 GCA_025504935.2 Erythroxylum haughtii
ATTGCTTATCGAATTCTATTGACTATACCTGTGACTGTAGCATCAGCTGAGAGAAGTTTTTCAAAGTTAAAATTATTAAAAACCTACTTGAGATCATCAATGTCACAAGAAAGGTTGAATGGTTTAGCTATGTTATGTATTGAGAAGGATATGTTGGACAATATTGATCTTGATAATATTATTAATGATTTTGCATCTAGAAATGCACGGAGAAATTGTTTTTCCTAAATCATGATCCTCTGTGTATTTGTTAGTGTTATGATCATTTAATATTTAGTTAGTTATGTAAACTTATAAAATTGAGTCATTTATGTTTCATACAAATATGTAAACTTAAATATATTGTCGATTTATTGGGGCCCTGTTTTTAAATTTCGCCCCGAGCCTATAAAACTATAGGAACGGCCCTGGCAGTAACTCGGTTTTGTGAAAAATAACTCCAAAGCTGAAACAAGACCAGCTGTTGTCATATCCAAAGCTGGTTTGTCAATTCATAGAAGAGGAAGATTCATTGTTTTAGGTTTCGATAGTTGTTTTGGACTTTGGTTATTTGAAGGATGTAGGAATGGGAGCAAAGACTACGGATAGATCCGATACTACTGTAAGGAAAACAACGTAGTTCTATTGTTTTTTATTTAAAATTTTTTTAAAAAAAAAGTTAGTTTGGGTCGAGCTGAGTAAGACTTGATCCGAACTCGGGGTCGAGGAGAAGTTGTCATATTGGACTCCAGATTAGGGTTGGTAGTACCAAACACTTGCCAATTTTTTAATCATAATTTTTTAAAATTAAAAATATAGAACAAATTATTTTTTTAATTAGATCCAGGTCTAAGCCGCCCAGGCTAGACTTACCCCAATATTCAACTCTTATGAATAAAATGATGTTGTTTTGTTTAAAATAATTAAATCTCAAGTTAGTATGAGTCTAGGTCTGACTTATGAGTCAATTTACTGAAAATAACTAAATTTAAGCCCGTAAGCTTTGAATTGACATCCTTACCAAAGATCAGGTAGAAGTTGTTGGCCGAGCTTGGGATTGGGTGGTTTCAACCTATTTTCATAAATGAAAATTAGATTGATTTAAGAATAATACTTTAAGTCTGCTAGGAGTTTTGTGAGTTTTATTGTAATTGACAAAAATATGAAAATTTTTAATTTATACACCAAAATGTCCAATTTTATTTGAAGGATATTGCTTGTGAGTCGAGATATGTTAAATTTATAAATAACAATTAATTTGATTTAGGGATGATAACTCGGACAATTACAAAATGACATTGTATTTGTTATCATTGATAAAAATTCAAAAATTTTAAATTTAGAAATTAAAAAATGTTGGTTTCAATAATTATACCAAAACCACGCTATTTTTCTTAATTTAAACCTAGATCAAAGCTTAATCAACTTAATTTGTTGATTTCATATCTGATTTAGTCCAATTGAATTTCATTTACATTGAGTTAATGATGAAATATCACTTGAATTTCAAATTAAATTAAACTCTTAATTACCAACAATTTGAATGTCAGATTTCTAAGCTGACAAAGGATGTTTGAATACATTCAATTCATAACCAACTACGAGTAAAAAGCTTCTTTTTTATAAAAAAATTAATATATATCGGACATGGCCTTTCTATCCAGTAGTGGAAATATTGCATACTATTGAGTTTTTTTCAAGTTTTGCATTTTTGCGTGATTTTTACTGGGTAGGGTTGATGTTATTGTTAATGACCAATTTTAAAGTGTTCAACTTTATTGTAAATTTTATTGTATTCGTTTAAAACTATATATGTCTAAATGACATAGACATAAGGTTAATTTGTATATGTGTTCAATAATCTTTAAATGCTTAAGATCGATATAAATATTAAGACTTTTACATGTATTATGACAATATACGATAACATGTATTACTGAAGATAAACGATAATTATCTTTATTGATAAACCATCGTATTGTTATAATATATCAAATTTATAAGTGATTTATAAATTATAAAAAACATATTTGATGAAATTATTATCATTATTATTAGGCAATTGTGCAATTGTAAATATGATGTTGACGATGATGATTAGCAATAATTAAGCGCCATTAACCCACCAAACAGGAACTCCTGTCACAACTTCACCATACTCACTCTCACCACTATGCATGGCCAATGTCTTCGAGGTACAAGAGGAGGAGGACGACGACGTTTCATGGATCTTCTTCTTCCGCTGGGTGGACCAGGTTCTAGTTGGTTCCATTCTCACCGAGACATTGATAATGCCATTCCGACCATCTTTCGCATCTCGTAACCTGTAACTCAAAAAGCTCAAGTATCCCTCCGGTAAACACCTTCCCATGAAGTCCGTCACCGGCATTCTTGCCAACCCAACAATCCTATTCCCTGAAGAACCCTTGCGGTAGACTTCAAATGTTACGAAACGCTCGTGGACGGGCATGTCCATTACCAGTTTCTCGTTCCAAAATGGGTAGCTACCACCTTCAGTGTCAATCTTTGTTGTTAGAGAGTTGAGAGGACCGGTCCTGACGATGACATAAGTGCTGTTCTTCACTGGTCTTCGGTTAATCCTCAAGTCCTCACAGGATATAACAGTAACTTCGAGTCTGTGGTACGTACTTTGCATTGTGACAACCGTAAAGCTATTGGGTGCTAAAAGCTCATGTACAGTGAGAGGTAACTTGCGGGGAAAGGAGGAAGAAGAAACTGAGGTTGTTTCTTATGAAGTATAAGGTGTTGGGAAGTATAAGAAGAAATGGAGTTTGCTTAAAATAGGAAAACCTGTGGAATTAAGGAATCATGAGAATTGACTCGGACAAAAAATTGCTATGATCTCATTGGTGTATTTGCTTGGAAATTGAGTAAGTGTGTATGGAATAATCATAAAGATGGAAAATAGAAAGAAATGAGACATCATGGAGGTGAAAATATCGCATTGACCAGAGTGAAATCAACGAAACAATATTATTTTAATATCAACCTCTGATAGAGATGAATTCAATTATAAATTGAGTCAAATTAAACTGAACCACAAATAGTTTGGTTTAATTCAATCACGTCTAATTTAATTTGTTATTCTTAAATATATTAATTTATAAATTATTATAAACATATTTAATGGAATTAATAATAAATTGAATTTTTTAAATTATAATAGTTATAATGTAACATTGCTCTTATCTAAAATTATTTGTAATTCGTAACAATGAGATAATTAAGAATATATGAATCTATTAAAGGAGATTAATAATTATCTTACCAATCCCTATCCCCAATCTAGGCTTGGTAAGGGCTAGTTCAGGCTTCGACTTAGGGCTCGATTGCGTTTAAGGCTCCTAATCAAAGCCTACACTTGATCGGGCTTAAGTGACCTGAAGTCCGGTTAAATCCAAGCCAAATTCGATTAGGTTTTTAATAAAATTTGTAAACGTACTCGTTTAAAAAAAATCTAAATTTAACTTAAAATCCAGTCAATTATGATCGAACCTATTAATTTCGGACCAAACTAGTCTGGTTGGGATAAAAATGGTCATTCCTACCCCAGCCCCAACGAAGGGTTTTCATCATTCAAAATCTTACCGCAGCTACAAGACATTCCTATGGTCGCATCTCTAGAAACATTTGTATAAATTTATATTTTGTTAAAAGCAATTGATTATTACATATACTTTTATAATTCTCAAAGTTAACGTGTCAGATTTGCCTTTTAGCCACTTGCAGTAGAATAAAGTTATCCAAAATACATATTAATTGACTTAAAAAATAATAATTCTATTATTTAAAAAAATCATATGAAAAGGAGACTTCATAACTTTGTATTAATATTGAAAAATGACTATGAATTTAATATTATTTAAAAAATTATATAAATCGTTGTATATATATATTTTAATATAGAAGACCTTTCACATTATGTACCTATGCACTCACACCCACGAACACGCTCCTCCTAAAATTCTGTTGTTTGAGCTTCTTAAAAATCTGTATTTTGACTGCCAAAAAAATTATATATATTAAAAAAGTGTTTCTTTATTTTATAACTAAACAATCGTTTTTTGCGGTGGTAAAAAGTGCTTATTCACTCTCTAAAAGCTCAATCAAATAAGCACTTACTTAAATTTCGGTTAAATTCAAATTTTAAAGAATGATTCAGCGGTTTAAATAAAATATTGAAGTGACTAGTTTTAATATAAAATTTGAAAGTCAATATTATTTGGATAAAGTATTAGGCGAAGAGTTGAATTTGAATTATAATATTATAAAAATCCAATTTGTATCAACTTATAGTTTTCCAATTACGTCAAGTAGATGATGATATACACAAAGAAAAACAGAAAACAGGCTACCTGTTTCCAGGGGTAATGCCTTTCTTTCTAAGAAATGAATGAAGAATGAGTCTATTGCTATCTTATCAATCTTTCTAACTTTACTTCTTTAGTAAAAAACCATCATATTACGTATAAGAAAATATTGAAAAGGAAATGAACTATAAATTCTCAAGGTTCAAGCTTATCCAAAATTTTCAGTCAATAATCTTTCATGACTGGAT
Source organism: Erythroxylum haughtii (assembly GCA_025504935.2). Lineage (NCBI taxonomy): Eukaryota > Viridiplantae > Streptophyta > Magnoliopsida > Malpighiales > Erythroxylaceae > Erythroxylum > Erythroxylum haughtii. The sequence goes on from JANSVB020000365.1 coordinate 4,559, forward strand.
AAAGGGGATTCTTGTAAGAGCCTTAGGGATGGTATTTAGGTCAGGTCCATTCCGATCTGACTCGAGATTAATAAGTTAGGTTTGAATTGATTATACCTCATGTTTGAATTTTTTGAAAAATGGGCCTCATATAGGCCTAGAGCTCTAGCTACTTAGCTCCGTCCTGACCTAAGGCTCGATATTTATAAAATAAACTTCATTTTTTATTTTCAAATTAAAAAATAAATAAATCTGCCTAAGTCGAGCTATGTTGATATTCTTCAATCTTGTAAACACAACTCTAATTCAATTTGTTACATTTGTCCTAAGGCAAAGTTTCATAGACAATCCTTTCTTCTTAGTTCTTTTAAGGCTGAATGTATTTTTGAACTCATAAATGCAGACATTAGGGTTCCACATCAACATGCTACATATGATGGCTATGAATACTTCCTTCCTATTGCTGATGATCATTCTCGTGCTACATGGATTCATTTGTTATCATATAAAGCAATGTTTTCCCTACCTTTAAAGCGTTTGTTGCTTACATTGAAACACAATTTCATGCTACTGTTAAGATTGTTAGATCAGACAATGGTCTTGAGTTTTGTAACAATCAAGCACAACCATTTTATACCAATAAGATTATTATTCACCAAACTTTCTATCGAGATGCTCCACAGTAAAATGAGAGAGTTGAAAAGAAACATAAACATCTCTTTGACGCAGCTTGATCCCTCTTCTTTCAAGCTAACCTTTCAATCCAATTATGGGGTGAATGCCTTCTCATTGCCATAAACCTCATAAACAAAATTCCATTACTCATTTTACAATACAAATCTCTTTATGAATTCCTATGTCATCAATCACCACCTTATCAATTTCATAAATCTTTTGGATGCCTTTGATTTGTTGCTACACCTACAAAACGTAAAACTAGATTTGAAGCCAAAGCCCATCCATGTGTTTTATGGGATATCCCTATGGTAAAAAGGGTCATAATGTGTTTGATCACTAGTAAAATCATCTCTTCTAGGGATGTTGTTTTTCATAAACATCTCTATCCTTTTCATAATTCCATTCTTCATAAAAAATTCTCATCTTCTATTCTCTCTTCTCCTGCCTTGGATGTAGATTTTTCCTTCTTTCCTTTTTCTTATAATAACTTCTCTTATCCTTTATCTCAACATGATATTACCTCTACTCCCTCAAACCAACCTATTCCTTCTACTTCTCCTATACAACAATTCCCTCAACTAGAGCTCATAAAGCTCCCACTTATGAGCAAGACTACATGTACTCTTATACTAATAGCACCAATATTCCCTCTAATTAGTGCAATTTAGTCCAATCTCATCACCTTCCTCTCCCTCACCTAAGATCATGTCTCTAACCTCACTATATACAATGAACCTTGTTGTTATCAACAGGCTTCCACTAATCCAAATTGGGTTATAACAATAAAGAAAGAGATTGAAGGTTTACAGGCCAAACAAGCTTAGGATATGATTGATCTCCTTCATGGAAAAAGGGTTATACCTTATAAATGGGTTTATAAGGTCAAGTTAAATTCTGATGGGACCTTGGACAGACTCAAAACCAAATTAGGCATTACAGGCTTCTCACAAAAGGCTAGTATTGATTTTCAAGAGATCCTTTCTCCTGTAGTCAAGATGATTACCATCAGAACTATCATTGCTTTGGTTGCTCATAAAATTTGGGATTTGTTTGAGCTTGATGTTAACAAGGTTTTTCTATGTAGTGACTTGGAGGAAGAAGTATACATGAAAATGCCCGAGAGTATAGTTAATCATCATAACAAGATTTGAAAACTAAAAAAAATCCCTTTAGTTTATACATGCTAGACCAGATCCCACATTTGATGTTCAAATGTTGAGTTAGTTTATACAACAGCCTCAAATACCCCATTTGCAGGCTTTGGAACATGTTCTTAAGTATGTTAAAGGCACATCTGGTCAAGGTATTCTGTTAAAAGCTAATAATACTTAGCTCAAACTTCAAGCTTTCTCAAATTTGTATTGGGCCAGTTGCACTACATCTCGACGCTCCATCACTGGTTTTTTAATTTGACTTGGTCAATCTCCTATTAGTTGGAAGAGCAAGAGGCAAAGTACTATCTCTAAATCATCTGCAGAAGTTGAATTTAAAGCCATGTCACAAGTTGCCTTTGAAGTTACATGGCTCGTAAGGCTTTTGGAGAAATTTAATATCCTAAATCTTAAGCATGCTCTCTTCCACTGTGTCAATTAAAGTGCTATGGTTGAGAACCTGTTTTTTCATGAGAGAACTAAGTATATAGAGTTGGATTGTCACTTTACTTGCAATAAAATCATGGAAGGTTTCGTATTTGTCCACAAAATGTCAACTTGCTGATGTTCTCACTAAAATTCATCTTACTACTCAACATTGGCAGAATTTAACCATGTGCACCGCAGCAGACAGGAATCCCCATCACCACTCCACCGTCATGGCGATCGGCGCCGATGGGCACTCCCATCGCTGGCTTCGACGACGAAGCACACGGTTTCAATTTATTATTTCTCGTAACTGGAGCCTGGCTCCCCAGGTCGGAGACCTTTATGCACGTTACCACCCAGCTATACTCCAGGCGTTGGGCAACCTCATTGGTCAGACAGTAAAAATAGGTTCTAATACACAACAAACTCGAAGGGGAAAATTTGCTCGAGTTGCACGTCAACAGGTAAAGAACACAGAATTTGAAACCTGTCCTAATCAAATAAGAAAGGCAAAACTAAACTTCCAACAAAGCTAAGCAACAAGCCGAGACAAGGAATCGCATATATTATGCAAAGTCGACCAGAAACTGTAAACCAGAAGCTTTGAATAGCTTAGTGATTTTCATTATCATGATATCCTATCTAAAGTTGAGTGTCTCAAAAGGTGGTAAGTTCAAATCAAGCAGACGTCATTATACAACCAGAATAAAGAACTACTATCTTTCATACCTTTACACATACATCTCAAACCTCAGACCTACTTCATCAAATCATGTACTTCCTAACAAGGAAGATAGAGCAAGATCATTGATGGTCACATAAATAGTATTATATGACCTGTTTTCAGTAAATTATAAAGCAATTATTTTCCTTGCTCGCGGTGCTTACATAGCAGGGATGAAGATACATGAACAGAAGACACAAACAGACAGAAAGAAAAATCTTCAAATATTGAGATAAGTCTAGGATAATTAAACAGAAAATAAATACCACAATGCGAAGACGGGGTCTTGATATATCAGGTTGTCGAGGTAGCAGCTCCACAGAATCTGGGGTGCAATGGACACCTTCAATAACTGTTCCTTTGCTGATGGTTATTAAATGACGTTTGTGCACTTCACCATCAATTGTTGCAACATATCTACAATTATATTAAACCATGTGGCTCAGTAAAAGGGAATCCAACATACAACCACTTAAGAAGTCTATAGCAAATCTCTCTCAACCTAACTACAAACATCATTGGTGCAAAGATAGCCTATAAGGTCTTACTCTTTTGATAACTTGGAAGAAGGGTGTGCAAGCATTTGAGCAAAATCTCCTGGCAATAAAAATATCGGAATGACTTAAGGTCAAGCAATTCAATCTCCAAGGATGCTTGTTGATCATGTTAAGGAGGTAACTTCATTACCATCATTAGTAACAATAAGCAACCCAGAAGTTGCAACATCAAGGCGACCAACAGTGAAGAGTCGCGGTATAGGCAGCCCTGGATTCAATCTACCCTGAAATTCCAGATTGCTTATGACTTGATTTCCAAAAGGTTGACGCAAGCCGATAAATGTGATTATGAAGAAACCAAAACAGTAATTTAAGTCTTCTATATTTACTGTCATTATTCATGATAGTGTAGTGTGTAATATAAAGAAAGAAATTAAAAAAAAAGTAAAATGAAGCCGCCAGTGCAATCGTACCCAACTCTTCAAAAAGTCATCAAATAGGCACAAAACTGATTTGGTCTCTTTCTTCCCAGATGAGCAAATGTATCTGTGATAATGAGGTTACATTAATCTTCAAATTCAGAAGAGGCATAAATATCAACTAGGAGAGCGTAGGTTGTGATTACCAACCCCTTTGGCTTATTGAGAGCAAGATACACCTTAGGAGGCAGTCTCCTAGGAAGGCGGTTCCCGTTGACATAAATTACATCCCTTGCTGGATCCACTCGAGTCTGCATATAGAAAACGGTCACAAAATTAGAGTCATTGCCCAACTTAGTTAAAAAAACACATTCACTTTTCGCCACACGCTGCACATTATTCATGACGAAGCACGCACTCTCCATAAGATTCATAACCATGCCAACAAATTAAACCCTGACCTGGGGGGTATTGCACACAGAACCGTTAACGGTCACTTTACTATCAAAAATCAGCTCCTCGCTACTTCTCCTTGACGCCACTGATGAAAAGGTTCGGCAAAACCACTCATTCCAAATCAATATAAACCCAATTCATATTTCCAAAACAAACAACGCTAAACTGATAGTCCATGAAACAAAGTTCTTGGAAGCAGTTAATAACCTCCAGCAGCGGCGAGAACCTTACTGAGCCGTTGAGACGACTCTCTGAAATTCTCGTTGTAAAACCGACGAGCCGCTTTGGACCTCCGCGGCTCAGCCGCCACCGAACCGTTGGGTCCAGTTTCAGTCTTTAACTTCTTCTCATTCTTATCTTTCTTTTTCTTCTTGGGATTCTGGGTCTTGGCATCTGAAAGTGCTTGGATGAGGCGAGGCGGAGGGTGAGTCTGGAGCTTCAGGTTGCCATCCTCGCCGCGGACAATCCACGGAATGAACAACTGACCAGGCGGAAGAGCGCTGCAGTCTTGGTCGGTGTTGTGGGGTTTGGGTTTGGAAGGGGCAAAGGAAATGTTGAATTCAAACGACGGAGAAGAGGGGGACGAAGCAAGGGAGCAGAAGATGCGAGGGAGGGTACGGAAGGGCTTGAGGAGAGAGAAAGAAGACGGCTTTGGGAGCACCAAGTGGTGGAGATGTAGATGGAGTGAAGTAAGCGTACAAGTTGTCACCATTTTGGGGACTTTGGAGGGAGATAGAGATAAACTATAACAACCAGAGAATCTTAAATGTCCAAGAGTAAATTGTTTTTTTTTTTTTTTAAATTTGCCCTTTATTATTTAATTGGGCACAAATCATAGCCCATTAATTAAACCTCCCCCAGAAATCTCACCCGATTCCTCTTGTTTGGGCCAAGAAGTTCCGCCAACAGGTCTGTGCAGGTTCAGATAATGCTGCATCTCCATTTGTAGAAACCTGGAGATGGGAGGGACGTCCCAGTTCACTACTGCGCCTCTGGAAATTGAATGATTACTAGTTGGAGAAGAGCTCTGCTAAAAAGTTTTATGATGAGCTGAGCTTACCACTTGTGAAAAACAATTTTACGCAAGCTCTTTTAAGGAAGAAAATCAATGAAGCTAATAACGTCACAAAAAAGTTTGTTTACAAAACATAATTTTCAATAAAATGTCACATATTTGATCATTAATCTTATAGTTAATAGTGTTAAGATAACAGAGTAAATATTGTAACGTGGCAAGTTATAAATTAAAATTATAGAAGAAAACAACCTAGACTTCAATCATAAATAGAGCATGAAGTGAGAGAAGAATATAGTTTACCTAAAGCTAAAACACTAAAAATAAAGGACAAGAATTTTATATAAATAAGAAGAATTTGTGGTGTTTCCATAAGGTCGTGTTCTAGAAAATTGGATAGAAAGTCTTAAGAGCGCCGTTGACTTTAATCATCCATCTTTTTCAACATAAATGTAGTTCCAATTTTAAAAAAAAAATTGTTTAAAAAATATAAGGTGTTCATCCTACTTCAGGAGATTATTCGTAACTTTATGCTTGAAACCAGTAGGAGGGTTCAATTGTCATTTCCCGAGCTTCATTTATGGTCCATTACACGTGATCTAGCTTAAAGTCTACACATTTATGAAACAAAAAAGAAAATCCTTATAAAATCAAATATTAGGCCCTGCATAATAGAGAGGAGCAGAAGTTGGCCATGATACCTTAAGGTAAACCTTTTTTCTTTTAATTACATTAAAGTTAAACTAAAAAATATTTTTAAAAATTTTCTGAGAACCTTTCTTATGTGATGGGCCACGTCAATATTGTTAATTATAAGATTAATGGCAGACTAGTTTTGCAATGAAATTACAAATTTAGTTCGGGCTAATATTAGAAGAACAATTCGAAGTTTTAAATATCATTTTTTTCCAAAGAAAGAACATAAAATATAAACTTATAGGATTACAAAAATTAAGCTTAAAAAGAGCATCCTTAAAGCACTTTCTCGAAAATAAAAACTCACAAACTAAAAAGTTTGAGGTCCAAAAGATTTCTTTAAAATTGAAATAAAAATTTACAGTTTAAAAAGTCTCAAAATCTAATTTTTAAATTGTAAATTTGGCCATGTTATATTTAAGCATGACTTTGTAGGTATGCCTAAATTAAAAATAAAAATTTTGATAAAGCTAGCTTGATCATGACACCTTAGGCCTTTTAGGTTCATTTAGATTTAATTATAAAATTTGAAGATTAAATATGACTCTATTTCTATCAAGTTTATTTAAATTAATTTCTAAATTTTGGTAAAGTTATATTGATTGTGACTTTATAGGCCTGTTAAGTTCATCTAGATGTATTATATACCTTTGTTAAAGCAAAAGAACTAGGCTCCATAGGCTTGTTAAGTTTGTTTTGATATATTTAGAAAATAAGGTTCAACGCAGTTTGACTCTATTGGTTTGTTAAAATTAAATAAAGAACAATAACTAAGTAAAGCAGTATGATAAACTCCTTATAGTGAAAAGAAAATTTTATGAAAATGATTAAAAAGGAAAAAATACACTCACTCATTATTAAAACTACACCTCTACAAACCATAAAGAGAAATATATAAGGAATGAGAAGCAAAAGACCTAAATGGATATGGAGATGCCTCCAAAGGTAATAAGGTTAGCATTAACAAAGTTAGCAGATTCCTTACTCGTGTAACCATTGACTTTGACATCTCCACTAATGTTTTAAAACTCATGAAACTCTTCAGTACGACTCAGTTCAAGTACAACATAAGTAATATTAATATCTAGATTTTCAAATAACAGCTATAAGTATTTATTTGCTTGATCCCTAAGTCCTCTAACCTAACAACATTTAGTGACTTTAGACCTATAACATGTACCAACTTCCTTTACAAAATCATTTTAAAAATCCTTGCAAACCATTTGACAAATGCCATTATCCCTTTGATCAGTGATAATCAAGGTGCTTTCATGCGTGATTGTCACATTGGTGATAATGTCCTCATTGTACAAGAGTTACTACATGTCTATTCTAGAATCAACCACCTTCCTAACTGTACCGTCAAAATAGATTTTCACAAGGCATTTGATATCATCAGCTGGGAATTTATCTAGATAATGCTTTAAGCCTTCGGGTTTCCAGTCCTCTTCATAAAATAGTTGAAAGAGTGCATCTCCTCTGCATCCTTATCTGAGCTCATTAATGAACGACCCACCAAATTCCTTAAGGCTGCGAGAGGTCTACGACGAGGGGATACCTTGTCCCCGTATCCTTTTATCCTAAGCATGGAAATCCTCAATTCTATCATTCATCAAGAAGTGCCCTCAATCTTAATTTTGGGTATCACTCTAAATGTAAAAAAATTGGTTTAGCTAATCTTGGTTTTATAGATGATCTTCTCTTGTTTTGCAGAGCTCAGATGGACTCCATTGGCACCTTTATGAAGGCCCTGACCAAGTTTACCAGCTTTTCAGGATTACATATCTACCTCATGAAGATCCATTTTCTCCCCTCTAAGAAGGCCTCCCCTCTACGTTAACATATTGCTCAATTCACTGGCATGCAATCCTTTGACCCTCCGCTCAAATACTTGGGCCTCCTAGTAACTACTAAACATCTATATCATCAAGAATGCCTACCCCTCATCAAAAGAATTCACAAAAGAATCGGCTCTTGGGCTAATAAGTCTCTTTCTTATGCCGGTAAGCTATAACTCATCAAATTTGTTCTCAACTCTTTACACATTTACTGGAGCTCTCATATATTTTTTAGGTACTTTAATGTATTTGCTAGTGTTTCTAGGTCAATTTCCAAGAACGGAGGAGTTTTAAAAGACATTCGGACCGAAACAATGACTCACGATGGTGATAAAAGGCTAAAATGTAAGCTACGATTGTGACCTACATCGGGCAAACATGCAGACACTTAGGAACGTTAAGTTTTGAGGAATTTTTTGGACCTTTAGACTCCTAGAAAAAATTTAGGGTTACCTAAAATATAACAGAATATTTAAAGAACAAAAAAAGAGGTAGAACAAGAGCTTTTGCATTATCCACCTTGAGAAACCTTAGAGAGAGATCATTGAGAGATAGAGGAATAGAAGAAGGAAGAGAGAAAATGAGAAGAATCCGACTCGACGTGCTTCCCAGATTAGGAGTTTCTCAACGTCATTGCCTCCCATCATCCATTTAGATTATATTTCCTATTTAATTTCATTTTTATTATTTTATGGAATTGGATTGAATAGTTAATGATAGGATCTAGAATGTTGAGGATGTTCTAAACTCACCTTTGAAATTTTATTCCTAAATTAATGTAAATCTAATTGTTTATGTGTTTATTAGATTTGTTGTGGTTTGATTCTATGATTGCATAATTTAGTAATAAACTGAGAGAGTGAATCAAATGAAAAATGATTAAATTGGACTAACGATAATTAGGTGATTTAATATAACAAGAATTGAATCAGATCGAGAAATTGTACGAAGAGAGATCTTGTATAGATTTTCGATAGTTTATTAGAGAACTTCAGAACTAATTAGGGTTTTGAATAGGTTGTGAATTGAGAAATTGCAACTTTTATAATCTGATTAGGGTTTATGATTTAGGTTTAATAGTTATAATTTGAGAGAAAGTAATCAACCCTAGGATAGTCTAGAACCAATAATCTGATAATTCATAATCAGTTAGGATAACATCAAAGATAGGTAAAATTTCATTTCTCTCAATTGGTAATTTCTTTCGGTTGATTTTTGGGTGTGCTTCAATTGCTTAATAATTAGTATATTCGTATTTGATTCTTAATTTAATTCATTGAATTGAATTCTAGTTTTAGTTTCGTTACATATTGGATTTATGTAATTGTTTATAGCCTTGGATTTTAGGATTAGATTAACTCCCTCCTAGTGGGATCAACACCTTTGGTATTACGCTAACAAACTGTGCGCTTGCGGATTAATGAAGGTTAATAATTAAAACTTACACAACCAAACACTCGATCAAATGGCTTTCATGCTACTTAACCCAAATACTTCTTACTTACCTTTGTCCATATTATAACCTTAACAAGTCTCCTTTGATTCATGATCATGCATGTGAACTTTAGTAGTGGAGAAATGAAATAATATGCAAAGTTGTGGAACGGCATAATCATGAATGATGTTTAGTATACCC